>JASPKZ010002694.1:32500-632500 GCA_030220185.1 Diploptera punctata | reverse complement strand
CCATTTTGATGTAAAATAAGTTTGAAGATTGAAACAAAATGGGCTGATATCGTGTGTCTTGTGTTTCAGATTATGTATTACAGACTTCTAGGGGTTGTACTACATCTGTCGAGTCGGAGGAAGAACTTCTTGCACGAATAGAAATTATTGAGCACACACCAGTTTTTGTGTAGCGTGTGTATTAAAACACGCGTTGCAGGTACACTTTGTGCAACGAACAACAGGGTTCCCACATGGAACCACACTTGTAGTACAGCCCCCAGAAGTCTGTAATACTTATTCTGAAACACAAGACACGTGATATCAGACCATTGTGTTCCGATCTTCAAACATACTTAAATCGAAATGGTGCGTTTCCGGAGATGGGTTCCTTATCAAAACTTTATCTACCAAGACCCCTCTACAGTCCCATGAAGTCTGTAATACTTATTGTGAATCAACCTGTATAGGATGGTCTTCAAAAGACACGTCTGAAATTACAACCGAATTAAAGAAAGAGTTGAATCAGCTGAAATGTTTGTTTTCTCACAACTAAATCTGGTATATTCAATTTAATTAGCAAAAGAAAGATATATTCCATACTAGCAAAATCTGATTATTAAGACTAGAGGATTGCTCAAATGTGGTAATTTATCTTTCATGGGAATAAAACTGTTTACATAAAATTTAATTACCCCTTAAATTGGCAATATAACCTATAATATACATCAGTTATTTAATATTCTTAATAAAGTGACGGAAAAATGAATCAGTGGATATTATTTAAATTGGTGTTCAATTATACAACAATATGCAAATAAGTAATAACTTACGGTTATGCTTGGAGGAAAAATAAGAAAGGAAAGACCTAAAGAAGGGTGGATGGATGGTTTGAGAAGAAGTATGAGTGAATTGGGACTTACAGATGAGAATGTTCAGCACTGGAGAAGGCGAATTTCTTGAGGGTGACGGAAAATCATTGTGTTGTGAATGAATTCCGAAATTATTATTTCCGGTGAAGAGCCCAGCATGAGAAAATGAGGGTTATTCAAATAACATAATGTATATCACAGCTCGCACTTGGTCTGGAAAATATTCTGGACTCAAATAAACTAACTTTGGACATGCCAGCCCAACAGAACATTGATTGTGAACATGAAAACTAAATTAAAAATAAATAATAGTTTTAAAAAACCAAAAGAACACGCTTTATTAGAAAACTAAAAAATGGAAAATAATTTTAATTTCCAATACGCTTGGGATAAAATAAAGTAGTCAACAAAAAAAAATCATCTCCAACACATATAGAATAAAATTAGAGTTATCAACAAAAAGAAAATAATTTTACCATCAAAAGCGTGGGGTGCTCTATATCAATTAATATATTTGATAATAAACATATATTGGTAAAAGTAAGCTCTCTAAGAAGAAAATGTAAAAGTCATCAAAAGCACCCCACGCTTTTGATGGTAAAATTATTTTCTTTTTGTTGATAACTCTAATTTTATTCTATATGTGTTGGAGATGATTTTTTGTTGACCACTTTATTTTATCCCAAGCGTATTGCAAATTAAAATTATTTTCCATTTTTTAGTTTTCTAATAAAGCGTGTTCTTTTGGTTTTTTGAAACTATTATTTATTTTTTTATTTTTTAGTTTTAATATTTTACAGAATAAGATAAAAATGTAATTCGATACTATTGTAGTATGAGCTAAACGTAATACTCTTCTAAAAAAAAAAACCCTCCCAGCCGGATTTGAACCAGCGACGTATGGATTGCTGAAATTATGTACCACTAAGAGTTCACTGCTCTACCAACTGAGCTCATACAACAATTGACTAAAAACTCGACAAGTCCGCAACCTATTATACCAGTTTTCATTTTTTTTTCGGATGATTCTGGCCAGGATTTTAGAAACAAAATATGAAATTATTGTATTGTCACGGATCCTCTACACGTATACAAAGTTTCAAGTCGATCCAATGTTTCTAAGTGGGTGAAAATCGCGTTGAAAGATTCCGTTACATTGATACAAAAACACTTTTTTTTATTTTCTGATGATTATGGCCAGGATTTTAGAAAATAAATATGAAATTATTGTATTGTCTCGGGTCCTCTACAAGTATACAAAGTTTCAAGTCGATTCAATGATTTTAAGTGGGTGAAAATCGCGTTGAAAGATTCCGTTACATAGATAGATAGATACAGGTCAAGCTAATATAAAGCGTGTAATGACAATGATAATCAGTGGATTATTCCACACATTTTCTAACTATATTTTATCTTACAAATCAGCTGGTAAAACCTGATGTTAGATACTTTAATACAGCTACATCAACATTCAAATCCCAGCAGACTCAATTCTAGATTAGAAATTCCCTAAAGTTGGTATAAAAAGGCTGCGAAGGTAGGTTCAAATCAGTGAGTGCTCACCAAGTCACCGCCATGCTTCTTTTAATCGCTCTGTCTGCTCTCCTGGCCTGTGGCTCAGGTAAGTTATTTACACTCTTATATTACAGTACCATGTAGCGTAATATTCACAATTTCTACCAACATTTCAAAAGTCATTAGAATTAACTCACAATACTTTGCATGCCTTTCTTCAAAATATTGTCAGAAGATTTGGCGCGACCCGCCTTACGAATGTCCAGAAACGCAAATACAGGCACTACTTCATCATGTCCCCCCCCCCTCAAATATATCTGGGAGTTTTGCCCGCTGGAACCAAATGTCCGGTCATAATATTAATAAACGATGAAAAACTAAACTAGTAATTTTTTACAATTAAATAAGTGAAAGTACTCAATTCAATTTATTTTTATCAAATGCTACCAGGTTGTCTTACAATATTTTTGCGATTCTCTCCTTGCATTGGTACAATTGTAATCCATTTTTAATGTTAGGCGCCTGGAAGGTTAAATCATTTTATTCCGTTGATGTCATTGATGATAGATGATAAAAAAAAACATTAGAAGAGTCCTCAAAGCTAAGCAATCCTACAATTTCAACATAGGTAATCACAAGTATAATTTTCTGTAAGAAAAAAATCCTGTGATTTGCGAAAATCGAACCCGGACCTTCATGAACTGTAGTCAGGTCTGAGCGCAAGACCATATGCTAGGCTCATTGTAATTTCTATGAACATAAATAATTTCATTTCAACAGCTATTTCATTATAGCATATGCTTTTAAAATTGACACCTGTAAGGTTTTTACCTCTGCTATATTAAACAATTGAAGACAGTTTTATGAAATTCTTACACAGCTGAGGTTGATTCACGGTTCCCTGGACTGAGAACTGAGAAACCCATCTTGGATGGACGTATTGTAGGAGGTTCCACTACAACCATCGCCAGCTACCCCTACCAGGTGTGTATCTATATTTTTATATAATAATAAAGTTCACAGTATATATTAGTTGTTTTATAAACATTTAGCTAGTACCCGGCGTGCGCTGCTACAGCTAAATAAATGAATATATTAAGATTAAATTTAACCTCATAGTGATTCTTTTATATAGAAGTTCACATGGATATGTTTTATTTATAGTGGAATAAGTAAAAGAAAATTTCATAAATATCTGTTGAGCAGTTTAGAAAACTAATTCTGCTCGCGCAGCACGTTCCTGGTGTTTCTCCTATAAATTCCATTGCATTGCAGAGCGTACAAACTTCCTCCAGTCTTCTGAATTGAACGAATCTATATGAGGCATTTTGTAAATTCAAATCGCACACTTGAAAAGATTGCCTTGAGATTTATTGACAGAGCGAACGCAAAGCGTATTAGAAATTAATACGCGTATCATTTGAACTCGAAAACGCGTGTATTCGAATGCAACGTTCTGTCAACATTTCAAGTTAATCGACCGACCAATTTTCGAGTTTTGCGAGCACAAATATACACAAACTGAATTTTTATAAATAAAGATTATCTACGTGTTTTTTTATATATTAAACTCAGAGATAGTTTCAAACGGAATTTAGTTTTGATTGGAAAAACAAATATTTGTGCATTTTTGTCAAAATTGATCTTCATGAATCATCATGATCACCAAGCAAGCAAGAATAAATACCTAGTGACCTGTTCCGGTCTCATTTACTTGGTATCAAATATTATATTGAATTAACTAACTAACTTAATGGCACTATCGAACCCGTAGGTTCATGGCCGCACGGACATAAGCTCTCCATACATCACTATCCTGACCTAATATTTTCCAACCATCCCCTGTATAATCTACTTTCTTCAAATCATAGTTAATTTTATTCTCCCACCTCATTCTTGGTCTACCAACTGGGCGTTTTTCCCTCTGGTTTTCCTACAAGAAGCTTCCATGCGCGTCTTTCATTCCCCATTCGTGCCACATTTCCTGCTCACTGCAGTCTACTAGACTTAACTGTTCTCATTATTTCTGGCTTCCTATAAAGGCCATGTAGTTTATTGTTATTAATCTTCTCCATTCACCTGCCTGTTCATCTCTCTTTGGTTCAAACATTTTCGTAAGAACTTTATTATCAAATACATGTAATCTCTTTTCCTCCCTTAAGGCAAGAGTCCATGTTTCGCATCATTACGACGCAAAAATTGGAAATCCTAATTTCGAGATGATTTTGGTTTTAAAATGAAGCTTATTCACGTCCAATAATAAAACATAAAAGTTGTAGACCATCTAGAAACAAACTGAAAAATAACCATTTATAAAAAATATTTCACATTCTGCCTCAATTACACGTTAAATCGAATTGGCAGCTAAAATGCAACGCTGATCGAAGTTCATTTTCTTTGCGCTTCAGTACGTAAGCTCTAATAGAACTCGATACGGCGAGTTATAGGCCAGATAAGATTACACAAGTGGGTGATTTATTTAGTTAGGTTTAGATGAGGTTATGTCAGTGTACACCAGATTAGTTTACAGTTTATTTACAAATCTGTCCCCATAAGGATAAGTTGGCTGTTCCTTTCTAAGACTGACTAGTGTACACTTATCCATTATAAAAATTGACATTTTGGACTAAAATTCCCTGAATTTTTCATTCAGTTTTGAGGCATTTCTAGCATTTTTTTTAAATTAACGTAACTAATACATATTTGTCAGATAATTATTCACATATAGCAACAATAATTTGTTTTTTTATTAAAATTGATGTAGGAGAGTTATTAACACAGAACCCCCTTATTTGTATTCAAGGGTTCTGAAAAAAGAAATAATAGAGGAGGCAGTACTGGGCAAAACAGAAATAAAAGTTTACATAACAATTGTTTATAAACATAATATCACCTGAGTTAAGGCCTTATTTTGTAAAATTGGCATGTATTTTACCTAGATCATTTTCGCAAGAAACAAAATGAGAAAACATTGTAGATATATAAAGGTTTGTTACTATTGCAGCAGCTCAGAGAATAAAGGTACAGATTCTTTCACATCACATCTGGATTAAAATTTTCAACTTTTTATTAATGAACGTGTTGTAACACATTACAGCTGTCCCTGCGATATGGAGGATCTCACATCTGTGGAGCTTCTATCATCAGCGCTAACTGGGCCCTCTCAGCTGCACATTGTATTGTAGGGTAAGTCTACAAATTACAATATACTGTAACACTCCTTCTTCAAAAGACGCTACAACATACTTTCTCTTGGTCGTGCAAGTTTCTATGTCCAATCAAATTCACCTTCAGAAACACTAATTTGATAAACTTTACATTGTCTCACTATTCAATGACCTCAACGTCGTGATTTATTCTTATTCAACATGCGCTATGATTAGGCGAACAGGTGGCTATTATGGAACTGGATATCAGTGATTTCAACCGTATTCAGATTACTGATGATACAAACCAGTGGAAGAACTTACTGAATGCATCGACGAACCTTTGGATATCACAAGTAATTAAGTTTTATTTACATACAGATTTTCAATATTTACATATATTTCTATGCCCGAAGTTTTATTTTCCTTCTCCACTCGTCTCTATCCATCCACTCCATGTCCTCCAGACTTCTTGTTCTCATTCCAGTTCTTATTTCTTGAATCCGTGAGTTTCGAGATCTTCCCATCTTTCTTCTTCCAGGTGGATACCATTCCAACGTTTTTCTGAGTAACCTTTCTTCTTGCTTCCACCCTACATGCCCACACCAATTTATCTACTTATAACTTATATACTTTTATTTACAGCGTTCTGCCCTAGGGCAGGTCTTTCACTGCAATCGTAGCATTTTAAGCAATGTTTTGCAGCTTTATTAAGGAAGTATACTAGTGTGTAGTTTCCCGTTGCTTTCCACACCGGGGATGAGGATATTGATGACAATGGCCAGATGATGTTCGTGGATCGTTTGGGTCTCAAAGCTTCCAGACATTTGTCTTTACAGGCGAGGAAAAACTCCGAAAAGAACCTCACCGAGGAAGCTTTTCACGACCGAGAATCGAATCTGGGCCCGTTGCATGATAAAGCAGCACGCTACCTCGAGACCACAGCGGGGGACATCTTATACAATATATTATTAAATATTTATTTATTTTTTTGTAAGACATCGTTTCTTAATTTCGGACATCTTGCTCCTCTCCTCAAGAAATCCATTTCCATTGACATACATTTTAATTTTAAGTTTTTGACGAATTTCCATGCTTCAGCTCCGTATGTGACAGCAGATTACTTCTCACTAGTGAATTATTATACATTCACAATTTATATTTCCTGATTATATGTCTGTTCCACATTGCACCATTTAACATTACTGTTATTTATTTATTTATTCTGTTTTTAATTTTACTTTCTTGCCCATCCTTTTTTATTTACTTTCCCTCCAAATATTCAAATTCTTCACATCCTCATATATACCCCTTCTGATCTTCTAATACCAAATCTTCGGTTTCTTCTAAACATCCCATGAAAAAAGTCCTTTAAATTTATTATCAAACCCCAATTATCGTATATATATGTTTTATTTATGTGTGTGACAGGAGCGCCAGCACTCTCACCCTGAGAGCAGGCTCCACCTACTCCAACAGTGGTGGTACCATCCACCAGGTGTCTCAGGCCACCAGACACGCCAGCTACAGTTCCTCAACCCTGGACTACGACATCGCTGTTCTCAGAGTGAGTGCCACTACCTTCCACATTGCCTTCTCTCTACTTCTGTCTACACGAATTCACCTCAATCAATTGTCTGCTCTGCTTTCCAGGTCAGCTCTGCTTTCAGTCTGGGCTCTAACATTCAGGTCGTCTCCATGGAAACCGGCACAGTTGCAGCTGGCACCAACGCCGTCGTCAGCGGTTGGGGAACCACCTCTGTAAGTACCAGCACCACCAGCACGAGTACCACTCTTGTATTACTTCCAGTCAGTTGACTAACAAAGTGTGTTTTGTTCAACAGGAGGGAGGTTCTGCCAGCACCACCCTGAGACAGGTGACTGTACCAGTGGTGAGCGACTCTTCTTGCAGCAGCAGTTATGCAGCATACGGAGGCATCACTGCACGTATGATCTGCGCAGGTTACACTTCAGGAGGCCGTGATGCCTGCCAGGTAAAACTTTATCCACTTTACTTTCTTCTTTACTATCTTCTACTCAATCATGCAAAAATATATATTTCACCCAGCGACTGAAATATTTAGTTAGTAGTATCCCTCGTTATGCAATATGTTGCGCAAGACATTCCTGCTGCTCGTTTTCTTCTGCTCTGTAAACTGTAGACATCGTCATCTCTTAATAGTTAGCAATACCTTCTTATAAAGCTGTACGAATTGTTTCCACTGAATGTTGTTACATTTACAGGGTGACTCCGGTGGCCCACTGGTTGCAAACGGCAGACTGATCGGTGTTGTGTCTTGGGGAGTGGGATGTGCACGTGCTGGGTTCCCAGGAGTCTACGCCAAGGTGTCCAACCTTCGCAGCTGGGTCTCTACACAGACTGGAGTATAAACTCACATCTTTTTAATGTATATAATGTAAATGTCATTAATAAAACTTAAAACATATTTCATTTGTCAATTTATTGAACAGGCTTACAATGTACAAACATCTTCCTGAATCCAACGTTATAGCACTTTAATATTTTTCTCCATTCATTCCTGTCTTCCAGTGGCGTCTCGTGGCTTCGAAGTAAGAAAAAATATTTTAACACATCTATTTCATGTTTATAAAATCGATCCTTCGGTTCTTTAACACTGCAAAATTTTCTATGTCGTGGCTTCGAAGTAAGAAAAAATATTTTAACACATCTATTTCATGTTTATAAAATAGATCCTTCGGTCCTTTAACACTGCAAAATTGTCTATTATATTTTCATGGAATGTATATGCCTTCATTAACTCCAGTAGAAGTTCTCTTTATTCCAAAACGTGAATTGATTACTTTTCATCGCATTTATTTTTATTTTATTTATTTATTTCTTCAAAGACCCCCATAGAACAAGATTGCTCATATTAAGGGGCAATATACAGAAAATAATGGTCATGAAACAATTAACAATAAAAACAAGAAAACAAAATCAGATATACGTTTAAGTAATACAAACTACTATAAATGCATAATATATATATATATATATATATATATATATATATATATACATACACGTATAAATAAAATATTTAAGCAGGATAATAATAATAATAATTAAATTAACAAAATTAACTACGAAAGCAATGAGAAAAAATATTTTTATAATAAAATTAGAAAAATGTTTGAGATTCATGAAATGTTGATATTCAATAGGTAAGTTATCGTAATGGTTTATTAATGCATAACGAATCCCTTTTATACCATATTTTGTTGAAGAAGTAGTATATTTGTGTAATAAAGTACAACCTCTAGTATAATAATTATGTATATCTTTATTAAAAATTACGGACATGTTATGGTGAGATAGATTCTTAATAATTATAAAGGAAGTAATGCCTACAAAACAAAATCCACAGAGTTTGAGAGGAGCGCAACCATGGAGATTCCTTAAACCAAGAAACTAAGATTATAGTCTTTACCTGAATGTTTAACTTCTTATGTACCATATATTTGTAGAGATTCAGTATGACGCCCACAATTTAATACTTTCTTTTTATCTTCATCTTTCAAATGTGAAAAAGGTGTTTCTAATAACACACACTACATCATAAAGAGGATTCATATTTAAACCACTCAACAATAGCGGAATACGAGATAATTTCATACACAAAGTTACGAAGCAGATGGCTAATTTTCTCTCCCTACTTCACTTGTGGTATTTTGTTACATCAGACATCAGCGGGTGACGTCATGGCTGTCATGGCGACCAGCGAGGTAAGCTCCTTCCCCAGAGTTTGGAGAAAGCTGGAAGCAAAAACCCTTCATTTCAGCACTAGCCGTAGGTCAGAATGACACCACGTAGCGCGGGCGCTCTGTGTTACAACTATGGGCCCGTCTCGTATAATAATACAGAAGTATTTTTCTACTAAAACCAACAGTCGTTATAAGGAAAGTAAAGTTGAAAAATAATTCTGCCAGACAATTCTCTGTAGATTAAAAACTCAGAAAATAATAATCTCAACCGTTTTTGAAACACGATCTCTCAAGAAAACAAATCTATTTGACAGCACTGGGGATACACCATTGAACTTGGGGTCACCACAAATCGCATATTTAGTTAGTTCTTACAAGGAAACTCTCAACCATTGCATGCCAAAACCTACCCTGAAATTTCTCCCAGAGAAGCGTTGTGATGTACAAAGTTCGTAACTAAAAATTATCTGAATTTTTAACTGCAAGGCACAGAAATAGAAACCATAATCCAGCTATGTCAACATACTGTCCAATTCTGGTAACTGTAGCTGTCTTGGTGAAACCAAAAGCGTGTGGCAAAAGGGAACATTACCAAGTGGGAAGTGAACTAGTAACCATGAAAAAACATTTTCTTAATAATAATAGTAATAATAATAATAATATAAATAATATTATTATTAATAATAATAACAAAAACAATAATAATATTAACAATAATATTAATAATAATGATATTAACAATGATAATATTAATAGAAGTGGCGAATTAACTCGAGTAATCCCCCCTTTTTTAAGATTTAGGAGTGAAAATTTGAGGGGGCAATTATGCGATGACTATGACTATATCAATACGCTTTCACATTGTACTCCATAGAACACTATCAATTAGATGTGTATGGTAATTATATCATGGTCATTGTACTTTACCCTCAAAGACATTTTGAGAATTGAAAGAATAAGTTGTATTTAATATTTCTCCATTTTCAGACACTCAAACCATACAAAAGATAACGGTAGAGTAGATCACAATGAAGGTTCGTTTTACTCCGTTTTCCTTTGTGATATTTACCACTTGTAACTTAAACTTTGCAGTGTAGTAATTATACTTTTCTTCCCATCGTTGAATTTAACAGCACTGACGCAGTGACGAAATAACACTGTTACCAATGCACAATGATACGTAACTATATTCATACTGATGACAACAGATGCGCGGTGACATAGACTGCAGGTACCGTTAGGTCTTCGTAGAAGAGGATGGATTGGACTTGGGTTTTCCATGAATTTCCTTGTGTTATACTTTAAATCTTCATAAGAGTGTCCAGAGTTCTAATTGGAAATTGTTTACCTAGGTAATGCACATTGTATCAGAGGTAGATTAAAATACAGGGTGAACGGTAATTACAGCGACAAACTTCAGGGACTGGTTCCTGACTGGAAATGAAGGAAAAAAGATACTATAAACATGTGTCCGGATTTGAACGATGCGCTTGCAACAACAAATCGTCCCGGTACACAGTACATAGCATATTCCCATCCACGTCACAACAGATGTTAAAAAGTGGCCTCCACGGGATGCAACGCACGCGCTCAGACGTCGTATCATGGATTGCCTCACTCTTTCGCATGTTCCGGCCTCTCTCCGAATAGTGTCACAGGCGACGTGGACATGCTGTTGAAGGATATGCACATCAAGAGACGGTTCAGCATACACAACGCTTTTCAGATGCCCCCAGAGGTAAAAATCCAGGGGGTTTAAGTTCGGTGATCTAGCAGGCCATACAACAGGGCCAAGAGAATAATGTCTTTCGTCAGTCCCATCTACCGTGGCGACGATGCATTTATTGACACTTATACATAAGACTTATTTCCTTCCTTTTCAGCCAGGAATCAGTTCTAGCTGTTTGTCGGCGTAATTAAAATGCATACTATATATATATATATATATATATATATATATATATATATATATATATATATGAATATGAAAATTTTCTTGGGTTTTCCGCGTCTTGGGTATATATATGTACATATGAATATGAATTTTTTCTTGGGTTTTCCGCGTCTTTGATTCAAGTTCGCCCTCTGGCCACTGATTCCGATGTGTGGGATCATGCCGAAACGTCGGAATCAGTGGCCAGAGACCGAACTTGAATCCAAGACGCGGAAAACCCAAGAAAACTTTCATATTCATACTTATATCCGCGAAAATCTGCAATATATATAATATATATATATATATATATATATATATACATAATACACACACATATATATGTATAAAACCTAGGGGAAATTACGCGAGGGGGTCAATTATGCGAGTAAATTCGATAATTATTATATAAACAACGGTATTTTGTAATTAACTCTCCAAACGTATTAGACAAAATATATTCACTAACACAGAACTAGTAGGTAATAAAGTACAACGTGTAGTAACTATTATGTTTTCTAAACTGAGTGTAGATGCTGGCAGTACCTGCAACTCAGCCACTTCTCTTTCCGCACCATACATCCCCTCAAATGCGTCTAAATAAGCCAGAACTGCACAGTACTCTGTATAGCAGATGGACTTTCTGCTTGAGTCAAGCGGCGTGTAATGTGGTGGGACGAGGTGTGCGGGCAGGTTATCATGTCTACCCATTTTACCATTTCAGGAGTTGTATTACTTCCCTATAGTTTAAATGAGAGTTAGGCGCTGAATATTTAGATTTTTTTAGAATTGTTTAGACTTTAGGATTTAAGGCCATGTGGCCTTCTCTTCCAATCACCAGGACAAACATATGTTACATTTAAATAAAAAATACAATAATAGTACATTTAAAAAAAATTATCTGTCAAACTGAACAATAAGGAATATTATGTGTAATAATGCAATAAAATTAAATACAATTAAAATCAAACTAATGGTAGAATGTATACACAAAAGAATTTTAGTGTCTTGCAGTTAAAAACGGCAAATAATTTTTGGACACGGCCTTTGGCCATCAGAACGCTCTTCTGCGACAAATTTCAAGCTAGGTTTTGACATGTAAAGGTTTGAATGTTCGCTTGTTAGTTTAATAACTAACTAACTAACCAACTAAGAGACTGGCTGTATGGACATAAGCTCTCAAAATCCACAACCACAGCTAACATTTTCCAATCATTCCTGTATAATTCACTTTCCTCAAATCATGGTTTATGTTATTCCCGCACCTCATTCTACTGGGCGATTTCATTCTGGATTTTTACAAGTTTTCTGTCTGGCACCATCAAAACATGAGCTGCTGGCGGTGGGGATATAAGGTCACCATGTATGTCCACCATGAGCTAATATTTTAAAATCATCCCCTGTATTATTCACGTCTCTAAAATCATGGTTAATGGTAATCTTAAACAACATTCTTAGTTAAAGTACTATGAACGTTCCCCCTGGTTTTCATACAGAAAGTTTTTCCTTCTGGTTTTCCTACATGAAGTTTTTATGTCCGCTTTTTATTCTCCAATCGTGCCACATCTCCTGCCAATCGCAAGTCTGCAAGAATTACCTTTTTATTATATCTGGTTTCCTATAAAGATTATGTAGTTCAATGTTAGTTATTCTTCTACATTCATCTGTCAATTCGTATCTCTTTGGTGCAATTTTTTTCTTAGAACTTTATTCTCAAATATTCGTAATCATTTCTCCTTCCTTAAAGTCATGTTTTGCATTCATATAATAGGGAAAATAACGGCTTTATATTTTTTAATTTAACGTTTTTCAGGGATGTTGGGAGTTAAGAGTCTCTATAATAGCATGCGCTTTCGTAATTAAATCTACGTTTAATGTGTTTTTGGTATTCATTGCTAAATATCAAAATTAAATTATAACGTCGAAATAAAGAAGCGTTACTGATATTATATAAATATTCTCTTTAGAAGGCTTACTTGTTATAGAAGCCGTGAGATGGCAGTGAGGACAATGTCCCGCAGCTCCTCCGTGATGGACTTATAGCGAATATAAACTAATGAGGTGGTACTCACGAAAAGATTTTTGAAAAAAAAAATCTTTTCAAAATAACCAGTACCTTAACATCGAATACCCTTCTTTTTGCAGATGATCAAGTTATAATTTCCAATTCAGAGAATAACTTACAAATATGACTATATACAATAAATAAAATATTAAAAGATTTTGGATTGGAAATTTCAATACAAAAGTAAAAAGTAATGGCATTCTTAGGAGAAGATCCAGTCAGAAGTAAGATAATACACAATAACCAATGTCTAGAACAAGTACAAAATTTCAACTATTTAGGTTGTGAAATAGGTATCTTATCAAAATCAAAAAATGTGAACAAGAAGATTACAAAATTTACACAAATTTTAGGAATAGTCCTATAAGTAATACATTATTATTAAATAAAAATAAAACGTAGTTTTATTTGATTTTCATATTTATTATCTAATTCAGTGACAGCTATTTCGGTACACTGTACCTTCTTCAGACATATCTGTACCGAAACAGCTGTCACTGAATTAGATAATAAATATGAAAATCAAATAAAACTACGTTTTATTTTTATTTAAATGATAAATATGGATTTTCATCAAGTAAACACCAACTCAATTGATTATTTAATAACTTATTAGCTAAGTTGGGGGCACGCCATAGCGTAGTGGTTAAGGCACTGAGCTTCAAGCCGGAGGGTCGAGGGTTCAAGTCCCGTTGGGGTCAGGATTTTTAAACTGACCCAAACCCTCTGGCGGCACTATGGCCCTGGGGTCGACTCAGCCTCTAACGGAAATGAATACCAGACGTTTGTTCTGGGGGTAAAGGCGGCCGTCACGCAGGGCTGACAACCCGGCTGACATAAAGTGCCGATTGTCTAGAAAAAGTGGGAGCCTTAACCTCCTACTACCCCAAGGGCCTCCGGGTCTGTTGTGGGATCACTTTACTTTTTTTTTATTAGCTAAGTTAGTACAAAAAACCACAAGATTAAAAATATAAAATATCATCATCATATCATCATTGTACATTTACGAATTTAGGCCATTTGTTGACCTGTTTCGGCCTCAAGAGAAACGCCATCCAGAAGTCTTTTGAGTGGACGTCCTGGTCTTCTTCTTCCTGCAGGTTGATATCTTAACATTTGTTTGGGTATTTTGTGATCTTCCATTCGATGAACATGTTGCATCCATCTTGACTTATAATCAGAAATTTTGTTTTCTAAAGATTCCATGTGTAATTCTTCTAAGATGTCTTCATTTTTTTTTTTTTTTTTTTTTGGATCTAGTAGTGTGTATCCTGCAGTCCTCCGAAGATATCTCATTTCAGCAGATCTAAGTCTCTGTATATCCTTCTGTTTCAACGTCCATACTTCGTTACCATACAAAAGAGTTGGAAGAGCCAGTGTTTTATACACTTTCAGTCTTGAATGCTTAAAATACTTTAACATAATCCTCCCCCTTTCAAAATATGGAAGTGAGATTTGGACATTAACAAAAAGAGACAGGAGCAAAATCAAAACAATGAAAATAACATTTTTCAGAAGGACAACAGGATACACTCTTTTAGATCGAAAAAATGATGATGAAATTTTAGTACAATAAACAAGTAGAATCAGTAGAAGAAAAACTCAACAGATATAAATTAAACTGGCTAGACCATGTAAAAAGAATGGATAATTCAAGAATTCCAAAAATGATAATGCGATATAAACCCAAAGTGCATCGCCGACCGGGACGGCCTCATGAAATATAGCACAAAAACAGGTCTACAAAGGCCTAATTCGTGACTTATGATTATGATGATATAAATCTTGAGCGATCTTACTTTCTATGCACAAAAATACAATCATACACACCACATACACACACGTCTGGTAGTCATTCCATTTAGGGGATGAGTAGATCTCAGGGCCAATGGCGCTACCAGAAGATTTAATCCAGTTTAAAAACCTTGAAATCGCGGGGAATCAAACCCTTGACATTCCGACTTGTAGCGTATTTCCTTAACTAACTATGCTATAGCCTGCCTCACATACTGGGTGATTTACAATAAGTATTACAGACTTCTAGGGGTTGTAGAGGGGACTTAGTTTATAAAGATTTGATAAGGGACCCATGTCCGGAAACGTACCATTTTGATGTAAAATAAGTTTGAAATCAAACACAATGGGCTGATATCGTGTGCCTTGCGTTTTGGAATAAGTATTACAGACTTCTAGGGGTTGTACTAGACCTGTCGAGTCGGAGGAAGATCTTCTTGCACGAATTCTGGCGGCAGTAGAAATTATTGAGCACACACCAGGTTTTGTGTGGCGTGTGTAATATAAAACATGCGTCGCAGGTACACTTAGTGGAACGAATAACAGGTTCCCCATATGGAACCACACTTGTAGTACAGCCCCTAGAAGTCTGTAATACTTATTCTGAAACACAAGACACGCGATATCAACCCATTGTGTTCCGAGCTTCAAACTTATTTTACATCGAAATTGTACGTTTTCGGACATTGGTTCCTTATCAAAACTTTACCTACTAAGTCCCCTCTACAACCCCTAGAAGTCTGTAATACTTATTGTGAATCATCCTGCATAGAATGGTCTTCAAAAGACACGTCTGAATTTACAATCGAATTAAAGGGGGGGGAAGTTGTATCAGCTGAAATGTTTGTTTTCTCACAACGAAATCTGGTATGTACAATTTAGTTAACAAAAAGAAAGATACATTCCATACTAGCTTCATCTTTTTCTTCTTCTTCTTCTTCTTCACGGTTTAGGCTTATTTACTAGCCTGTTCCGGCTCCAAATTGCTGCTCTTTCCATCTCTTCCTTGGTCTTCCCAAACTTCTTCTTCCTCATGGTGAATAGTTGTATGCTGCTTTTGGTATTCTATTCTCAGTCATTCTTGCCAAGTGTTATTCCCAGTTTGTTCTGTATTTCTCTATTGTCGAGTTTAATTCCTCTACTTTTAGATGTTGTCTTATTTCTGTGTAATGTTGTTTTGTCTGTTCTTTGATATCCTACTATTGGTCTGAGGAATCTCGTTCCAGCAGCTTGTATTCCGGCAGATTGTTGTGTTGTCACTGTCCATGTTTCGGATCCATAAGTAATAATAGGCACTGCTATTGTCTTGTATAATTTCATTATAGTGTCTTTCCTGGCTTTATTTTTCAAAGTTCTTTTTAGTGAACCTGTTATATAATTAAACTTATTTATTTTGTTATTTATATCTGTTTCTGCTGTGTATGATATTTCGAAACCTAGGAAGTTATATGTTCTATTGGTTTATTTTCTAATATTATCTTTGTCCGAACTGGATGAGCTCCCTTGAAGACCATTGTTTTTTATTTTTGTGAGGATATTTCCATGTTGTATTTTTTGATATTTCATTTAGTTTTATATAGCATTCTTTGTAGTTCGTCTTCTGTTTTTGTCCATACTAGCAAAAACTTATTATTAGGACTAGAGGATTATCTGGAGCTCAAAACTTGAAAATTGCTCAACGATAGTAATTTCTCTTTCTTGGGAACGAAACTGGTTACATACAATTTAATTAACCCTTAAATTGGAAATGTATCCTATAATATACATTAGTTCAATTTGTTTAACATTTTTAATAAAGTAACGGAAAAATAAATCAATGGATATTATTTAAATTGGTGTCAAATATACGACCATATGCAAATAAGTAATAACTTACGGTTATACTTGGAGTGGAAAATATATAGGAAAAGAAGAAAGGGAAGACCTAATGAAGGTTGTGTCGATGGTGTGAGAAGAAATATGAGTGAATTGGGACTTACAGATGAGAATGTTTAGGACTGATACACTGGAGAAGGAGAATTTCTTGAGGGTGACGGAAAACTATTGTAAATAAATATCCTCAACTCGTGTCCAACTCAAAGTGAAGTCCCTTATATAGAGGTCTGTTAATGACAAGGGTGTGGACCGAACACGCCTGACTCACCATCACGGGGGGCAGATGAACGAAATTAAACGAATGAGTATGTGAGATGAGTATGGAGAAATGGTGTAATGATATTGTGGCAGGGGAAAATGGGAGAAAACCCCGAGCAAAAATCTGCCCAAGCTCTCCATTTCGTCCACAACATGGAGTGACCGAGACTCCATCTGGGACCTCAGCGGTGAGAGGACAGCGTCTAACCGCTTGCGCCACGGAGCCGCCGGAAAACCATAATATTGTAGATAAATTACGAAATAATTTCCAATGAAAGCTCAACTTGAGAAAATGAGGGTTAATCAAATAACATAATGTATATCAGCTCGCACTCGGTCTGGAAAATATTCTGGACTAAGATAAACTAATCTTGGACGTGCCAGCCCAACAGAACATTGACGATCATGAAAACCAAATTATAAATGACAATGATAATAATTAATCAGTTGGATTATACCATCAATTTTCTAAACTATATTTTATATTTAAATCAGCTGGTAAAACCAGGGATCAGATACTTTAATACAGCTCTATCAACATTTAAATCCCAGCAGACACAATTCTAGATAAGAAATTCCCTAAAGTTGGTATAAAAAGGCTGCGAAGGTAGGTTCAAGTCAGTGAGTGCTCAGCAAGTCACCGTCATGTTTCTTCTAATCGCTCTGTCTGCTCTCCTGGCCTGTGGCTCAGGTAAGTTATTTTTACACTCTTACATTACAGTACCATGTAGCGTAATATTCACAATTACTACTAACACTTCAAAAGTCATTACAATTAACTCACAATACTTTGTATGTTTTTCTTCAAAGTATTATTGGAAGATTCGGCGCGTCCCGCCTCACGAATGTCTATAAAATTCACGGAAATACAGGGACCACTTCGTCACGTCTTCCCCCCTCTCAAATATATCTGGGCAGGGCAATAGTCTTTGTGTTCTTACCAAAAATGTAAAAAAATTCTCAACTTTTGAAAACATTAATCTGTGACATTCATTGTTTTTCAGAAGTTGCCTATTCCGTTTAGCAATTCTAAAATATGTTTTGAATATTCCAAGGCTATAGTCTACTTATTATTCCCAAATGTGTCAAAAGTTTCGAAATTTTGAAAAAATTCGCCAAATGTCCGGTCATAATATTAATAAACGACGACAAAATAAATTAGTAATTTTAAAATTATAATTGAAGGTACTTAATATAATTTATTTTATCCAATTCCACCAGTTTGTCTTACGAAATTTTTGCAATTCTCTCCTTGCATTGGTACAATTGTAATTCATTTTTAATTTTAGGCGCCTGGAAGGTTAATTTATTGCGTTCATATAATAGACGATAAACGATAAATAAACACCAGAAGAGTCCTTAAAGCTAAGCAACCCTAAATTCCCAACCATGTGTGATTACAGGTATAATTTTCTGTAAGAAAAAAAAATTCTGTGAATTGAGAAAATCGAACTCGGACCTTCATGAACTGTAGTCAAATCTGAGCACAAGGTCGTAAGTTAGGCTCAACGCAAATTCTAAATACATAAATAATTCATTTCAAAGGTTATTTTATTATAGCATACAATTTAAAAATTGACACCTGTAAGGTGTTTACCTCTGCTATATTAAACAGCTGAAGACAGTTTTATGATATTCTTGCACAGCTGATGTTGATTCACGGTTCCCTGGACTGAGAACTGAGAAACCCATCTTGGATGGACGTATTGTAGGAGGTTCCACTACAACCATCGCCAGTTACCCCTACCAGGTGTGTATCTAATATTTCTATATAATAAAGTTTACAGTATAAAATAGTTGTTTTATAAAATATTAGCTAGACCCGGCGTGCGCTGCTACAGCTAAATAAATTATTATTTTTTAGTTGAATACGTAAAAAGAAATTTCATAAAGATCTGCTGAGCGGTTTAAATAAATTAATTCCGCTTGCATTGAATATTCCTGGAGTTTCTCCTTTAAATTCCATTGCTTTGCAGTGCCTACAAACTTTGTCCATTTTTCCGAATTTAACGGATTTATAAGACATTTTCTAAATTCAAACCGCACCTTAAAAAAGATTGCCCATGGGATTTATTGAAAGTCAGAGCGAACGCAAAGCGTATTGGAAATTAATATCGTTTGATCTCGAACACGCGCGTATTCGAATGCAACGTTGTGGCAAAATTGAATTTTACTTTTAAAAAAACGCGCATATTCAAATGCAACGTTGTGTCAAAATTTCAAGTCAATCTACTGACTTATTTTCGCGTTTTGCGAGGATAAACATACGCAGGCTGAATTTTTATATAGTATATACAGTAAAACGTGTTTAATCTGGAACGTGAATAATACGCAAATATATCCAATGTGAACAAATTTATTGGTCCCGGTGAAATAATAGTAATTTTACGTGTATTTATTTTGCATAAAATGGAATCTGTCCATCGCGGAAACAGAAGGATATTTCATGAAACAAATTATAAAGCGGAGAGGTATATATATTTATTATCCATCAGCAGTTTTTTGTAATGAAGGCAGGTGCCAAGACGGCTTTTACAAATAGTGATTGACACCAAATGAACAAATAAATATCAAAACAAAACAAACCTAATTGTCACTGATCTTAAAGTTCATTGTTAAAAGCTGTTATCGTTTTTAACATGTCGATATGTACTTTGATAAATACCTCCATCGCCACGATCGGTAGGCTATATTATTGTTTCAACTTGTTCGTTGCAATCATTTTGATTGAATAATACGTGTCTCCTGTGCTTTATTCCCAGTTTATAATGTCGAGTAAAAGGAAAGAACAATAATTAGTACCGAAAGGAAAAAAAAAGTGTTGCCGCTTAAAGTAAAAATAAAAATGCGTGACCGTTTTTACGCGTTGGCTAGTCGTTTGCGTCTATATCACGCTCTCTCATAGTTAGTGAATGAAGAAATCCTAGACAAAATAAGAAATTCTATCGCAGAATTCACAGCTGAATATCAATATTAGTTGGAAGACCTTTCAAAAGCGGATTTATATAAGCCATTTTCTAAACTCAAACCGCACACTTGCAATGATTACCCTTGGGATTTATTGAAAGTCAGAGCGAACGCAAAGCGTATTGGAAATTAATATCGTTTGATCTCGAACATGAGCGTATTCGAACGCAACGTTGTGTCAAAACTGAATTTTACTTTTAAAAAACGCGCGTATTCAAATGCAATGTTGCATCAAAATTTCAAGTCAATCGACAGACTAATTTTCGAGTTTTGCAAGCTGAATTTATATATATAAAGATTATCTACGTGTTTTTTTTTTTTTTTTTGGGAATATTAAACTGAGAGATTGTTTCAGGCCGGAAATTAGTTTTGATTAAAAAAACATATATTTGTGCATTTTTGTCAAAACTGATCCTCATGAATCATCATAATTACAAAGTAGGCAAGGATAAAAGCCTAATGGTCTAATCCGCTCTCATTATTCATCCAGTACTCTTCTAACTGGTCGAGCTTGGCTTTCTTTCCCAACTGGGTGGTATTTTATTAAATTGAATTACAGCGCAAAAATTGGACATCCTAATTTCGAGATGATTTTGGTTTTAAAATGAAGCTTATACATGTCCAACAATAAAACACAAAATAAATTGTGGACCATCCAGAAACAAAGCTGAAAAATAACAATTTATAAAAAAAACAATCTTTCACATTCCGTCTCCATTACACGTTAAATCGAATTGGCAGCTAAAATGCAACACTGAGCGAAGTTCGTTTTCTTTGCGCTTGAATACTTAAGCTCTAATACGGCTAGTTATAGGCTACATGAGTTTACAGAAGTGTCTGATTTATTTAGTTAGATTTAAATGAGGGTAAGTCGGTGTACACCAGATTGGTTTACAGTTTATTTACAAATCTGTCCCCATAAGGATAAGTTGGCTGTTCCGTTCTAAGACTGACTAATGTACACTTATCCATTATAAAAATGGACATTTTGGGCTAAAATTACCTGAATTTCTCATTCAATTTTGACTCATTTCTCGCATTTTTTTAAATTAACGTAACTAATACATATTTCACAGGCAATTATTCACATACAGCAACAATAATTTGTTTTTTTAAATATTTATTTAAATTCATGTAGGAGGGCTACTTGCACAGAATCCCCCTTATTTTTATATTCAACAGTTCTGAAAAAAATAGTAGAGCAGGCAGTAGGAAAAAACAAGAAAAATAGTTCACATAAGCATTGGAATGCAGGCTTTCACGGCCGGTAATCATGGTAATAAAAGATTCCGGGCTATGTGGCCGTGGTCTATAACTGGCGTTACTTCCAGACGTTTCTCCCTCAACTGCGGAGGGCATCTTCAGTGGCGAGCGCTTACAGCTGTTGTTTCCCTGTCGTAGACTCGACTCCATTCGCAGTCGAGTCTACGACAGGGATACAACAGCTGTGAGCGCTCGCCACTGAAGATGCCCTCCGTAGTTGAGGGAGAAACGTCTGGAAGAAACGCCAGTTATAGACCACGGCCACATAGCCCGGAATCTTTTATTACCATCACATAAGCATTGCTTATATACGTAATATCATCCGAGTTACGGCCTTATTTTGTAATATTGGCATGTTTTCTACCTAGAACATTTTTGCAAGAAATAACTCCACGTGCGACAGGCCTAGAAGGCCCTTGGCCTAGCAGACGGCTGCTGGCCTCACAACCACAACTATTAATCACAGAGGTAGACGATCACCTAGCCAGTGTAGGAGTGACATGTGGTCAGCATGTCGGGTCCCCTAGCTGTTAGCCTATAGCGGGTATTCTCAACCTGGGGTCGCTATCCAAATACCTCACGATTATGGGTGGGCACAGGTTCCATAATGACTGAAATTCCATGAGAAAATTTCTCCTCCCATGGGGACACGAACCAGCGCAAGTCCCGTAGCTCTGCGCCAAGGCTAGACATGAGAAAACATTGTACATAACGCTTTATTACTAATTACAGCAGCTGAGAAAATAAAGGTGTAGGCGCTTTCACATCAATCTACATTAAATTTATCAACTTTTTATTAATAAACATCTTGTAAAATTTCAGCTGTCCCTGCGATATGGAGGATCTCACATCTGTGGAGCTTCTGTCATCAGCGCTAACTGGGCCCTCTCAGCTGCACATTGTATTGTAGGGTAAGTCTACAAGCTACAATATGCTGCAACACTCCTCCTTCAACAAACACCACAACATACTTTCTCTTGGTCGTACAAGTTTCAATGTCCAATCAAATTCATCTTCAGAAACACTAATTTGATTTGTCTCATTATTCAATGATCTCCTCTAGGTTGTGATTTTTACTTATTCTACATACGCTATAATTATAGAATTAGGCAAGCAGGTGGTTATTATGGAACTGGATATCAGAGATTTCAACCGTATTCAGATTACTGATGATACAAATCAGTGGAAGAACTTACTGAATGCATCGACGAACCTATCGATTTCACAAGTAAATTTGTTTAATTTATGTACAGATTTTCAATGTTTGCACATCTTTCTGTGCTTAAAGTTTTATTTTCCTTTTCCACTCGTCCCTATCCATCCACTCCACGTCCTCCGGTCCTCTCGTTCTCATTCCAGTTCTTATTTCTTGCATCAGTGAGTTTCGAGGTCTTCCTTTCTTTCTTGTTCCAGGTGGATACCATTCCAATGTTTTTCTGTATATCCTTTCTTCTTGCATTCGTCCTACATGCCCATACAAATTTAGCAGATTATATCTTATTTACTTTTATTTATAGTATGCTGCCCTACGGCAGGTCCTTCATTGCAATCGTAGCGTTTTTAAGCAGTGTTTTGCAGCTTTATACTAGTGTGGTAGCTCCCCGTTGTTTTCCACACCGGGGATGAGGATGATGATGACGATGGTCAGATGATGTTCGAGGACCGTTTGGCTCTCAAAGCTTCCTGACATTTGTCTTTACAGGTGAGGAAAACTCCTAAAAGAATCTCACCGAGGAAGCTTTTCACATCCGAGAATCGAATCTGGGCCCGCTGCATGACAAGGCAGCACGTTACCTCGAGACCACAGCGGGGACATCTTATATAATATATTATTAAATATTTAATATTATTTTTTTTGCTGCTCTCCTCAAAATATCCATTTCTATTTACATACATTTTTATTTTAAGTTTTTGATGAATTTCCATGCTTCAGCTCCATACGTTTAGCAATTTATATTTCCTGATTATATATCTGTTCCACATGACACCATTTAATATTACTGTTATTTATTTATTCTGTTATTAATGTTACTTTCTTGCCTATCCTTTTTATTTACTTTCCCCCCCAAAAGCTCAAATTCTCCACATCCTCACATATACCCCTTCTGATCTCCTAATACTAAACCTTTGGTTTCTGCTCCACATTCCATAAAAAAAAGTCCTTTAAATTTATTATCAAATCCCTATTATCGTACTCTTTCAATAATTTTCTGAACATAAACTCCATGTCTTCATATATATATATATATTATTTATGTGTGTGACAGGAGCGCCAGCACTCTGACCCTGAGAGCAGGCTCCACCTACTCCAACAGTGGTGGTACCATCCACCAGGTGTCTCAGGCCACCAGACACGCCAGCTACAGTTCCTCAACCCTGGACTACGACATCGCTGTTCTCAGAGTGAGTGTCACTATCTTCCACATTGCCTTCTCTCTATTTCTGTCTGCAGGAATTCACCTCAATCAATTGTCTGCTCTGCTTTCCAGGTCAGCTCTGCTTTCAGTCTGGGCACTAACATTCGGGTCGTCACCATGGAAACCGGCACAGTTGCAGCTGGCACCAACGCCGTTGTCAGCGGTTGGGGAACCACCTCTGTAAGTACCAGCACCACCAGCACGAGTACCACTCTTGTATTACTTCCAGTCAGTTGACTAACAAAGTGTGTTTTGTTCAACAGGAGGGAGGTTCTGCCAGCACCACCCTGAGACAGGTGACTGTACCAGTGGTGAGCGACTCTTCTTGCAGCAGCAGTTATGCAGCATACGGAGGCATCACTGCACGTATGATCTGCGCAGGTTACACTTCAGGAGGCCGTGATGCCTGCCAGGTAAAACTTTATCCACTTTACTTTCTTCTTTACTATCTTCTACTCAATCATGTAAAAATATATATTTCACTCAGCGACTGAAAGGTTTAATTAATGCAGTCCCTCATGATGTAATATGTTGCGTAAGACACTCCTGCTGCTCGTTTTCTTCTGATCTGTGAACTGTAAGACATTACCATGTCTTAATAATTAGCAATACCTTCTTATAAAGCTGTAGGAATTGTTTCACTGAGTTTGTTATATTTTCAGGGTGACTCCGGTGGCCCACTGGTTGCAAACGGCAGACTGATCGGTGTTGTGTCTTGGGGAGTGGGATGTGCACGTGCTGGGTTCCCAGGAGTCTACGCCAAGGTGTCCAACCTTCGCAGCTGGGTCTCTACACAGACTGGAGTATAAACTCACATCTTTTTAATGTACATAATGTAAATGTCATTAATAAAACTTAAATCATATTTCATTTGTTCATTTATTGAACAGGGTTACATTGTACAAACATCTTCCTGCATCCAACGTTATAACACTATTTTTTTTCTCAATTCATTCCGGTCTTGCAGTGGCGGCTCGTGGCTTTGAAGTTAAGTGAAGTGCTAGTAAAACAAATTATTTTCACACATGCTTACCTTAATTGTTATTAAACCCATCTATTTTATGTTTATAAACTAGATCCTTCAGTCCTTTAACCCTGCAAAGTTGTCGATTATATCTTCATGGAATGGATATGCCTTCGTTAACTGTAGTAGAAATACTCTCTATTCCAAAACTTGAATTTATTATTTAAAAAGGTGTAAGGCCTACAAAACAATTTCCGTAGAGTTTGAGAGGAGCACAACCAGGAAGATTCCTTAAATAATGACCATTTGAAACTTTACCTGAATGTTTAATTCTTATGTATCATATATTTGTATGACACCTACAGTTTAAAACTTCCTGTTCATCTTCATATTTCCAATGTGAAAAGGGTGTTTCCAATAAAACACACGCTACATCATAAATGGATTCATATTTAAATCACTCAACAATAGCTGAATACGAGATAATTTCATACAGAAAGTAAGGAAGCAGACGGTATTTTATTACATTAGACATCAGCGGGTGACGTCACGGCTTCCATGGCGACCAGCAAGGTAAGCTCCGTTCCCAGAGGTAGGAGCAAGCTGGAAGCAAAAATCCTTCACTTCAGCGCTAGTCGTAGGTCAGAATGGCGGGCGCTCTGTGTGTCACAACTATCAGTTCTGCCAATATAATAACACAGAAATATTTTTATACTAAAACAATCATTCGTTGTATGGAAAATAAAATGTAAAACTAATTCTGGTAAAAAGAAGATGAGGTGACACTTCACGTATTTTTCCTGAATAGCCGCCCCCTGCTATCTTCCCAATTTTGGATACAACATACCGGACAGCTGGTAACAGTCTGAAACAATCCCCCTTACCTTTTCGATTATCTGCAGATGTTCATAAGAGTTTAGTGACTAAAACCTAACTACACGTCGTTTGTTCGTGTCATTTTTTTTGCATGATAGTGCGTTCTGTCGCACTTACAGCATTGATGACCATGATTGAAAGTTCATTTTCTTAAATTTCGGAGTGGCCAACCTATAAACTAAATAACTATACTGTAATATTACAAATTACCTACTTAATGCGGGAAATAAAACCATTGCTCTTTATGTATACTACGTACAATGTACATACAAAACTATATCCAAACGGTAGTGTTAATATACATTATACGAAACAAATCTCTGCATTTTAAATTAACTGAACTTTATTTGAAACAATATAAAACAAATTCGTACTTGCCGCCATTTTATACTGATTGGTGTCACGGCCTGCTATATTCTCAACTAAATTATTTTCGGCATTTACCGTATAAACATTGGCCAGGCTGTTAAGGTTAGTCAGTTGTTTACAATGAACGCAAATATTTCTATTCCAACAGAGATTGTATTATTTTACTATTATTTATTATTTTAAAAACACTATCGTGCAAAAAAATGCACAACGCACGTTTGTGCGTAAATTAAAAACCTCGCTATCACTCGTTTTTCAATAAGTTCCTCGCCTCTGTAAAAACCACTTCCCAAATCGCATTATAGTATATTATTGTTATTTATTGGTGCTTATTATCAACATTATGCTGTTGTTGTTGTCTAAAGTGCTGCATCTAACACTGAAGTCGTTAGCAACCTTGCTCTCCAATATTTCGGGGTCTTAGGATCTTCATGTTTGACAGCGATATAGTTGTTCAGATGACCTTCGTCTATTTCTTCTTCTAGATGTGTTGCGACAAGAGTTAGATACAATTAAAACAAGATGATTGCATAAAATGTATTTAGGTGTAGACAGAACATTGATGTTGGGAAAGTGTATTGCCAGACAGTTGTTGCCTGTTGTCCTTCTAAAATGTGCTACATATATTATCGATATTATTAATATAATAATATGTAATAACAATGTTGAATGGATTTTTGTGAGATAAGAACATTACCAAATTACAAATTTATAAAGTCATAATTCGAAGTTCGATAACATAGGGCGCAGGAACTTAGCAGTTGAATAAAAATTTGAGTTTAAACTTATGTCTACTTAAATTAATTGTTTTAGACGCCCAACTAGACATTCTAAATTGGAAAAAAAAAAAAATACAAATACAATAATTAGACATCAAATGAAAGTCCAAAATTCAATATTAGATTTTGTGAGATACAGACAACAAGAATGGTATGGTCTACGTAGGATGCCAGAAAAAAGATTACCCAGACAAACTTTGGAATGGATTCCACCTGGGAGAAGAAAGAGAGGTGGACCTAGATTTAAATGGATGGATGATGTAAGAAGAGGTATGAGGGAGCTTGGTTTGGAAGAATTGGGATGGTAAGATAAGGAAGAATGGAGAAAGAAGTTTAAAATATAAAACGCTTTGGGCACAGGAAGATGTTTTATTACAATGTAAACCCGTTTATAAGTAAATTAATATAGGCTAATATGTGAAAAAGGTGACAAGTCCAGTACTTCCGTTGAAAATACTGTTAAACGCGTTCTGTCTGACATGCTGTAAGACAAGGAGCTGCTGCGGAGTTGGGAACAATGATGAAGAACGAAGTTGTGGCGGAACTAAAAAAAAAAAAACAAACATTGAGTATAATACAAAAGTAACAGACAATCTTAGGATTCTTTGCCAACAACATAAATTCAAATAAAAAAAACGTTCAGTGGCTTCTCCGCTAGCCGTTGTCCCAATAATTAGATTCACCCCTAACTTCATTAAATAACTGTGCAATAATTATATGTTCCTTAATGTTTTTTTTATAAATAGTGCACGTACTTTATTGGCAAAGTTATAAATGAAACTAATTAACTTTATTATTTACTTAAAATTAATTAACCAATAAACCAATCTCACATAAAAGGACACGTTTACTTGTAAGAATTACTGCATAAGACCAATTCTATTTTATAGATGTAAAAACCCTATAGTTAGGAGCGTTTTCTTATAGTACAAAAAAATGAGTTATATTGTTGAAATAAATGGTGTTATGGCGACACCTTAACGAGAATTACTGCATGTACAGCTCGTCTGGCTTAACTTTGCAAGAAATTTGTAGAAAGAGACAGCTGTGCTCCAGCTCTGTCGCTCGCACCAGTGTTGTCAGTTTTTCTTCACCAGAAGTTAATAGGGGAAAGGAGGAAGACGAAACTGACAATAGGGTGGGTTCTTTCTTTTGTTACTGGACGAAAGAGGTCAAGGATCTACACTTATATCTCCATCTCTCTCTTTGCCAAGTTAAGCCAGATATACAATACCTTATCCGCTCTTATGCTACGGTTTATTATACAGCGTGTCGCGCCCGACGTGACGCGAATTCGCGTTTCGCTCGGCGTGATCCTGGTTTCGCATGGAGCGCATACGCTAGAGCGCATATGTTTATGGAATTGACGCCAGATGGCACCACATATATGGAAAATCAAAATGACCAACGTTCATAATAAATTTCCAAATGTGTTTACAAAAACTAATGTATACAAACCTGTCCCTGCATAACTTAATAAAATAAATTACATACATACTATTTAGTAAACTATAAACTAATCTGATGTACACTAAACTGACCCATCGGAATCTAACAAAATGAAGTGATTGAACATTTATTTCTTAAAATATGATTTGGAATTAAATGCAAATGTTGGTCATTCACACATATGTCCTGCCATCTGGTGGATTTAATTTTATGAGCGTTCACGTATGCCAACTTCAATTCTAATAAAGAAATTTGAAAATAAATTGAGAGGAAAAGTCATAATTTGTCTACATAGATAAACATATTAAAATTCTTCATAAAAAAAGTTTCATGTGTCGTTGCAAAACGATTAAAATAGTTCGAAATATTAGTAAAGACAGAAAAAGTACCTAGAGCAACAGAATCATGTGAATGTTGTATGGAAAATTATAGAATAAATTATTCTTTAGTTCTTAAATAAACATATGGTTGATGAATATACCAAATTTTAGAATACTTCAGATTTTCGCCTGAGCAGTTTTATCAGGTTTTGAATTTAATAGAAGACGAGATACAATATTTACAGCTTTTATTTATCTCTTGACTAAGTTCAAGCCACAATAACTTTCTTCTGTACATCTCTGTACTCCTTCATGCTCATATTGTATAAAACATGAATAGAACTCAATGATTTGCAACAAAATCATCTAACTTTCGTCGTTAAAATTGGAAAGTTATAAAACAAGTACTGTATTTCCGACATTTTGTTATAAAATCTTAGTTTGTTTTTAGCAATTACTCCAATGAGTACGGGTAATATCTTGTATATTCTTTGTTTGCGCTGGCAAATTGCGTCCTGGATTCAAGAGATTCCAAAACACGACGCGACATTTCAGCGCAAATTTTTTTGCGCCAGCAATTTGCGTTGTAGATAAACCACTTCCATTTAAATACATGGGGAGCAATTTTTGCGCTGGCGCGTTGCGTCGTAGATAAACCACAGCATTAGAGTGATCCTAACATAAACAAATGCCAATTGTATCCTTCCGCCATTCGCCCCACAATTGGTGTCAGATTGACAGGCAGCACGTGTGAAGTATATAAGACATGTGATCGTTGAATGGGTTAGATTACAAGAAAGCTGGTGAGATTTTTCACTAAACTTGTGAAATACATTTAAAATTACTGTTTTTGATCACTAATCAAAGGTTTGACAGACTTATGTTTTAAAAATTTAGGTTGCAACACAGCAACAGAAGATTCGACACCTTTAGCCATTTTGTTTTGCATCAGAATCGACTGAAGAATGATTCGAATGCATCATCCATATGTAATAAACTATTTTAAGTTGTAGTTATTGATTATGTATATTTTAGAATATTTTCTCTGTTTTAAATATTATTATTTTCATTCACGGAGAATAACAAGTATATTTAGAGGACATTTATTTAATTTGTCCACCGCTGTGGTCTCGAGGTAGCGTGCTACCTTGTCACGCAGCGGGCCCGGGTTCGATCCCCGGTCGGGGCAGTTTTTCTGGGTGAGGTTTTTATCGGGGTTTTTCCTCACCTGTAAGACAAATGTCAGGAAAACTTTAAGGCCCAAACGGTCCACGAAATCATATGGCCATCATCTTTATCATCATCATCCTTATCATTATCATCATCACCATCATCCTTCACCGGTGTGGAAAGCAACGGGAAGCTACCACACCTACACAATTCCCTAGTAAAGCTGCAAGCATAGCATGAAAATGCTATGATTGCAGTGAAGGACCTGCCTTCGGGCAGAATTACTATGGACGGATATTAAATTTAATGAAGGGAACTGCTTTTTCGTGTACTTACTGCTTCTACATCGTACGTCGGTGTCCATAACCAATGAAAGGCGAGCAGGATCACATTAAGAGCGGATGGCCTTTAGGCATTCAAGCAAAATTAAAAGAGAAGAGAAGATCATAGAAGCAGCTGAAATGAGATTTCTGAGAAGTGTGGCTGGTTGCAAACTTCTAGATAAGAGAAGAAGTGAAGATATTAGAAATGAGCTAAATATCTTTAAACTCTTAGATAGAATAAAATAATCTAGAAAAAATGGAAAGAACATGTTCAAAGAATGGAAGATGAACGCATTCCCAAAATTATACTTAAATACAAACCAAAAGGACGCAGGAATGTTGGTAGACCGAAGAAGAGATGGATCCAACGTTTGAATGAGAATCTATGAGACCGGAATAAGCCACATGGGCTTAATCCGTGATTGTTGATGATGATGATGATGATGATGATGATGCGTTTAAGTGTATACTACTTAAAAATGAAGCGAAGCAGACAGAAAGCTGTGATCGGAGCAGGAGTACAGTGTTGCCAGACCTCAAGAGAAGGCCGCTGCAGCTCATGGTGTGAGCTTACGCACTGTACAGAGAATCACGCATGAAGGCAAAAGTAATAATTTAATGTTTCAATCCTCGGGGGGGAAAATTCGAAACGTCCTAAATCAATCAAGAATATGGATGATTTTAATAAAGATGTTTTGCGAAACAAAATTTTCGAAATTTATGAGAAAGGTCACGTTAAAAAAATCAGTTATAACGGTTGAGGGACTTGACAAGCTGACCATATGTTACCCCTACACTGGCCGGTTGATCGTCTACCTCTGCGATTAACACATATGGCTGTGAGCTCAGCAGCCAGCTGGTAGGCCAAGGACCTTCTAGGCCTGTCGCGCCATGGGGTTTATAAGAAAGGAGAGAATTTCCGGCCGTTGAGAATATAAATATGTTTAAAATAGTTAAATTATCAATCCAGATTAAAATACGATAAAAGTAATTTTAATTTAATTAAAGAAACTGCTATAAAATCCAATTTATGAAATAGTAACAATATGTCGACATGATCAGAGAGGCAAATAACTGGACATCTACAGTAGATCAGCAGTGCAGGTATTCAGTAACTAACTCGCTGGCTCTATAGAAACCGGTAGATTCATGGCCCCGCAGACATAAGCTCTCCATACATCCATATCCAAATCGGATATTTTTCAATCATTCCCTGTATAATTTACTTTCCTCAAATCATAGTTACTCTCCCACCTCATTGTCGAGTCTACCAACTGGGCGTTTTCCTTCTGGTTATCCTACAAGAAGCTTCCATGCACGTATTTCATTTCTCATTCGTGCAACATGTTCTGCCCATGGCAGTCTACGAGACTTATATCTGACTTCCTATAAATACCATGTAGTTCACTGTTAAGTAGTTTTCTCCATTCACCTGTCTGTCCATCTCTCCTTGGTCCAAAAATTTTCCCAAGAACTTAATTCTCAAATACTCGTAATCTCCTTTCCTCCCTTAAAGTAAGAGTCTATGTTTCGCATCCATATAATATAACTAGTAGAATAACAGTTTTATATATTTTCAGTTCAACGTTTTTTAAAGGAGTTGGGACGGCAAGAGTTCCTGTAATGCATAATAGCATGCATTTCCAGAATTGAGCCTATGTTTAATGTCTTTGTGCATCTCATTTCTATTTGTAATTATTCTCCCTAGGTATTTTAATTCAGCCACTTCTTCAAAATTTCCCTCATTTGTTATTAAGTGTCTATTTCCCTTACATAATGTACTTCTATCGGCCGCGGTGGACTAGTGGTTATGCTCCTTGCCTCTGGTCCCGAGGGTCGCGGTTTCAAACCCGGCCGGGGTCGATTATTTTTTTAAGATGGAAAAATCCAAGGAAAAAGTCCTCCGGGAAGGACTTTAAGCCGTGGGTCACGAGTCTGAAGATTTTCAGGCTCGTAAAAGATCCCTAAGCCCGAATGAAAGGCCTCTAAGGAAAATTTATCGAATTTTCCCGTCCTAATACTACCTTGGTTTCCTAGATGTCAGTATGAGGCGGAACGCTGACCACGGACCACTCAAAGGACATCTGTACGAAAACAAGTGTAACTAAATTAGTATGGTTCAAATTCTCCCCTATAGGGGGAGAGCGCCTAAATCGCTGTTAAGGGAAACATGGGCTTACAAGATACAAGAAGATAATGTACTTCTATGTATGAACATAGATTTAGTTTTATTGATGTTTAATTCCAGTCCCAATTTCTTAGTGTTACTCAATAGAGTGTGCGTTTTGGACCGTAGTATCTTCTCATTATCGCCTAATAATACTACATCATATTCATCTATCCCTATTTGTTTGAAATCGTGGTCCTCATGAGGAGAGGCAAGGAACTTTACCTCTAGACCACCGATGTCGATATTCAGTATCGTAAGAGAATTTTATATTCCTAGAATTGATCAGTGTTTATAATTATCTGAGAGATTTACAATATAATGATCGAAAGCCGATTAGCATGGCTTACTTAAAATAATATTTGAAGAATTAACTTGTGCTCAATCAATTGATTATCCTACTATGAATAATTATATGAATGAAGGAAGGTTATCTATTATTCGCTTATCATCATTTGTATTCCTACGCAATTAAATCTGACATTTACATGTGTCGCCTTAACATAATCTTAAGGAAAGAACTGCCAATGTTTGAGTCTATCACATGATCACGGGTTTAATTCCAGAAGCCGATAAAATCACCAGCCAAGATGAATACTTCGTTCTATTTCCATATTCGTCACATATCAGTCCACAGCAAAGTATGTCATATTTCATCTTCACTTCTTTCCTAGAAGAACAAAATGGTTTCAGACCCAACAGATTCTGTATAGATAGTGTCTTTACGTTAGCACAAATCATAGAAAAACATAGATAATTTAATACCAACTTTTATGATATTCATTGATTATCATAAAGCCTTCGACACAGTAAACAGAATAAAATTATGGGATATCTTACATAATGCAGGAATACCCAAGCATTTAATTCAAGCGATTCAAAGCATGTATCATAACACACGAATTCGAATAAAAATAAATAATCAAATCAGCAAATCAGATAGACTAATATCCCAAGGTGTAAAACAAGGCTGTCCACTTTCCCCTCTTCTATTTAATTTATATATGAATGGAATCATAAAATTATGGCAAAACGAATCACAATCACACTTTATGATTGATGGTCGACCCCTCAACACATTAATGTATGCAGATGATCAAGTAATATTGGCTACTTCTGAAGATCACCTACAAAGAGCAGTACATAGATTGTCAAATATAATCCAAGATTATAATTTACAAATTTCGGTGAGTAAGACAAAAACTATGGCGTTTCAAGGGAAAATACCGATACGAACTAAAATTGTTATTAACAACAAATATAATAGAACAAGTTAATAACTTTACTTATCTTGGCTGCAATATTTCGTACGACACATGTAAAGACATAGACATAAAATTGGTCAAATTTCAAAAACTTATAGGAATAAAAAGCATTCTTTTCCGAAAAGTACGTCCAGATACAATTCTAAAATTTTATAAAACAATGGCTCTTCCAACTCTACTTTATGGTTCTGAAACATGGACTCTTACTACAGGTAAATTAAATAGGATAGTAGCTGCAGAAATGAAGTTATTAAGACCTTTAGCGGGTTATACGCTTTATGATCACATGCGTAATGAAGATATCCGCAAAGCTCTCAACACACCAGCAATAACTGAAATCATTCAAAAATATCAAAATAATTGGCATGAACACCTTCTGAGGATGCCAAACAATAGACTACCTCTGCAGCTATTGAACTACAGACCCACAGGGCGAAGAGACCCAGGAAGACCTAAGAAGAGATGGAGAGATCAATTTCTTTCCTGAAGCGGAACAGGCCAATTGGCTTAATCCATGCCTGCCATTGATGATGATGACTTCTTTACATATATGTATATCATCATCATGATGATGATCCGGTATCATGGCAGCTGCGCCGTCTTCCGGAAACCAAACGTCATTCCTCTCTGTCCATCCATTGATCTTCCTCCAATCCTCTGATATTCATAGCTGCTTGTACCCCTTCTATCCAAGATTTCTTCGGTCTTCCTCTCTTTCTCCTTTCTATTGGGAAACATTCCATAACAATTTTAGGCAATATTTGCTCTGGAGTTCTTTTGACATGGCCATAACACTGTAATATTTTCTTTTCTATAATGTGTATGATGTCTAGCTCCTCTTGTACCCCAGGGCCATAGTGCCGCTAGAAGGTTTGGGTCAGTTTAAAAATCCTGACCCCAGGTTCTCTAAAATACATTAAACTGAAAATATCATCATCTACAGTCATGGTTTAGAACATTTCTGATCTGTTCCGGCTCCATATTATAGTTGCTCGCTCCATCTTTTAAATGTTCGTCAACGACTTCTATGTCCTTGTGGATTGTAATTCAACATCTTCACTCATTCTACTAACATGTTCAAACCATTTATTTCTATATATTTCTATTTTAGTTATCACACTAGTTATTTGTAATTCTTCACGAATATCTTCACTCCTCCGTTTGTCAAAAAGATTAGGCCTACATCCTGTCACATATCGTAGGAATTTCATCTCGACTGCTTCCAGTCTTTTTTATTAAACTTTTGGTGAGAGTCCAACATTCCAAGCCATAAAACAAAACAGGAATAGCTAAAACTTTGTAAAACTTTAGGAGTGTTTTTCTACGAACTTTCTTTTCTAATGTTCTTGTTATTGTACCGCAAATATGTTGAAACATATTAAGCTTTGTATTAATATATCTTGTCCGATCATTGCCTAGGAAAACTCCTAAATAATTAAAATCCATTACTTGTTCTATTATAAAATCATCTACTGTTATTTTGGCTCTTATTGGATTTTTCCCATGAAATGTCATCACTTTAGTTTTACTTGGGGATATTTTTGTAAGTTACATTCAGCAGCAATTTTTCCCAATTGAAAAATGACTCTTTGTAAGCTGTCTTCATCCATTGCTATAATTGCCTGATCATCTGCAAAAAGGAGTGCATATAATTTATTATTGTCCAAACTAAAGTTATTTAATTCTCTTCTTGTAAACCCATGTTTCCCTTAACAGAGATTTAGGCTCTCTCCCACTACAAGGAAGAATTTGAACCATACTAATTTAGTTACACTTGTTTTCGTATAGATGTCACTTGAGTGGTTCCGCCTCATACTGACATCTAGGAAACCAAGATAGTACTAGGACGGGAAAATTCGGTAAATTTTGCTTTGAGTCCTTTTCATTCAGGCTTAAGGATCTTTTACGAGCCTGAAAATATTCAGACTTGGGACCCACGGCTTAAAGTCCCTCCCGGAGAACTTGCTCCTTGGATTTTTCCATCCTAAAACATCCATGGACCCCGGCCGGGTTTGAACCCGCGACCCTCGGGACCAGAGGCAAGGAACATAACCACTAGTCCACCGCGGCCGATAGTTATTTATTAAAATGTATTAAACTTATTCTCCGTATTCCAGAGTATTTGAGAATAAAGTTCTTAGGAAAATTTTGGACCAAAGAGATGAACAAATAATCGAATGGAGAAGACTACATAACAGTGAGTTACATGATCTTTATAGGAAACCAGATATAATAAGAACAGTTAAGTCTCGAAAACTACGATACGCAGGACATGTGATACGAATGGGGAATGAAAGATGGTAATTGACGTTTCTTGTAGGAAAACCAGAGGGAAAACGCCCAGTTGGTAGACCAATACTAAGATGGGTGAATAACACTAACCATGATCTGAAGGAAGTAGATTATACAAGGGAAGAATGGAAAACATTATTTCAGGATAGTGACGTGTGGAGAGTGTGTCCGCGCGGCCATAAACTGTAGATCCGATAGTGCCAGTGAGTGAGTTAGCTACTTAGTGGCAATGAGTTAGTACATTTTAACACATTTGTATGTTATCACAGACGAACGGATCACACTGTATTAACAGAAAATCTTATAATCTCACTGATCCAGTAAATCTCTTGATCAATTTGTTTATCACAAATCATAAGATTGAAAGCAAATAAATCCAAGTAGATAAAGTAGAGTTCTTACTTTTCACTACATCTCGTTCGTAATTCTAACATAAAAAAGATTACTTTGGAATTAAAAAGCCGCACTAGAAATTCCCAAAACTTGGTATAAAAAGGCTGTGAATATTGTTTGATGTCAGTGTTTGCCTTGCTCCACTATGAAGTTTCTGGTAATTGTCCTGTCTGCTCTCCTGGCCTGTGGCTCAGGTAAGTTACATTATTTCAGTGTTATCTATTCCGAGCTAAGCTCCAGTTGTACTATACATAAACTTGCATAAGGTACAATTTTTAGGAACAATAATCACAAATAGGAATGAGATGCACAAAGAAATTAAACATAGGCTCAATTCTGGAAATGCGTGCTATTATGCATTGCAGAGACTCTTGATGTCCCAACTCCTTTCAAAAAACGTTAAACTGAAAATATATAAAACTATTATTCTACCAGTTATATTATATGGGTGCGAAACATAGACTCTTACTTTAAGGGAGGAAAGGAGGTTACAAGTATTTGAGAATAAAGTACTTAGGAAAATTTTTGGACCAAAGAGAGATGAACAGACAAGTGAATGGAGAAGACTACATAACAATGAACTACATGGTCTTTATAGGAAGCCAGATATAATAAGAACAGTTAAGTCTCGTAGACTGCGATGGGCAGGACATGTTGCACGTATGGGGAATGAAAGACTTGCATGGAAGCTTCTTGTAGGAAAGCCAGAGGGAAAACGCACAGTTAGTAAACCAAGAATGAGGTGGGAGAATAACATTAACTGTGATTTGAGGGAAGTAGATTATACAGGGAATGATTGGAAATCATTATCTCAGGATAGGGATGGAGAGCTTATGTCCGCGCGGCCATGAACCTACGGGTTCGATAGTGCCAGTGAGTAAGTAAGTATAAGGTATAACTTTGCTGACACCGTCTATTGGGGGAATAACAATAAACCACATAACAAAAAATTTTAAAAAATATTTTAAATTATTATATTGTCACCATTGATTAATTTTTCCTAAAAATATTAAACTGTGGTGCTACTTTTACCCACCATATGACTGAATTATGCACGAAACTGTCATCGATAGAAACATTGTTCTTAGGCAACATCGTATTTTATGGGAAATAACACTGAATACAAGGTAAGATGTTACCAATAATTAGGAGCCTCTATTGCTTAATTATTTATGACAAAAAATTATATATGGATCTATCTAATCAGACCTTTTTTTTATGTTGACGATAGATATCCTATATTTACCGGTCAATTTCAATATGAGCAGAATATATGCTCTATGCCGATTTACCTGTAAATTCTGCTATTATTTTTACCACATCCTCAAAGACTGTTTCAGGATATTTTTTACTGAACAAAATAATTTGTTTCTCTCCGCTTTTCAAATGCTTTACTTACCAATGTTTTTTTATTATTATACAGAAGCGGCCATTCTAAACAACTAAAATTCCAACACATTCAATATTGTGCATGCGTAAGAATAAAACTGCTTATATAATATATTAAAATTGTAAAAATATATTTTAAAATTCTCCTATATAACTTATATAGTTATATGTTACATAATACATATTTTCATATTTTTATTATCTCTATTTAGAGTGTTAGATAGAATAAATACATTTTATCACACGCTTAACGGTAAAATCGTTATTCGGCCAATGAAAATGCATACATCTTCTTATGATGTAAGTTAAAAATTAAATTGTACCTGTTAATAGGTGCCGTCGTCCTCAACATTGTTAAAATATTGTATATAAAATTAACTTCCGAAAGCGCTCCAGTTAATTTTATATACATTTTAACAAAGTTGAGGACAACGGCACCTACCAACAGGTACAATTTAATTTTTAATTTACATCATATGACTTCACTTCCTTAACCTACTAAATGGGCAAATGAAAACTGCCTGCAAATAAACAATCAGAAAACTAAACAGATGACCTTAAGAAAAGGAGCAAAACCTACTGAAAATGACAGGCTAATGCTCCTTGGTGAGCCACTAGACGTTGTATCGCAATTCACCTACCTAGGTATCACCCTACAAACAACCATTAAATCCTACAGAATACATGTGCAACAGAAGGTTTCAGCTGCAATAAGAGCGATATACAGCATCAAAAATCTCCACCAATTATCAACAGAAACAGCTATGACGCTCTTCAAGACAGTCATAACTCCCATAACAACATATGGAATTAACATAATATGGGACAAACTCACAAACAGAGACTTGACACAAATAGAAACAGTAAAAGCACGCTTCATGAAAAGAGTTCTGGGAGTTGGAAAAACAGCACCTTCAAGAATGACGTACGTCTTAATGAAAGAAACCTTCTTCATTGAATACATTAGACGGCAGCTATTCCTACCGAACACCTGCGCATATGAGACAACAATGCAAGGACTACAGGAGAAGAGGAATGACATCTGCAGCGAATTCTACACAACAGAGGCTATGTGTACGAGAGAGTGGACACATCCTAACACGGTATGCAATCCATGGCTTTCACCACAAGGTTTGCAGCACAAAGCGATTCCACGAGCCAAATCAAGAATGCATATGCGAACTGTGCAACAATCCATGTGAACGATATCACGTCGAAAAGTGTGCGGAAAGACAATTATCGTTTAACAAGTTTTGCTTAGACTAAATTTACTAACAATTTGCACATTTGTGCGCATTTACTTTCATTCATATGACTTCACTTCAACGGAATTTAATATGAATTTTACTAGTATTGATACATCTTCTTTGTGTACATTACAACTGAAACTTAGATCGGAAGAGGTATTTTGATATACACTGGGAAAAAAAGTTTTAAGATATTTTCTTCCAAGCTGTCATAAATCTATCTGCTCAAGCCGCACCTAATGGAGAGATCATTGAAGAATGGCGACATGCAGACAAACCCTAATTTGTGCCAGGCATTGAAATTTTGCAAGGTTGTCACCGTTCCTGTTTTAAGTTTTTGTCAGTATTCATTTGTATACTGGGAAGACGGCAACTCTGTCAATAATATTTTCCCCACATGCTTACAAGGATGTGAGTTGGGTTTAGCTAGTGGAAAGGGAGCTCTTGAAATAAAATATATTAAGACTTGTATTTCAGTATATTATTCTCGGTGGGCTATGGGTTATATTCTTTGCTTCTAATCCCAACGGTCGCGAGGATAAACCAGGTCGGAGTCGATGGATTTTTAGGATGGAAATATCCAAAGAATAAGTCCTTCGGGAGGGACTTTAAGCCGTGCGTCCCGAGTCTGATGATTTTCGGGCTCCTAAAACAATCTCAATTCTGAATTATAGTGCCTCTGTGCAAATTTTAATTGGGGTTCCCCTTCCAAGTATTACATTAATTGCCAACTAGATGTCTCATTGAAGCAATGTGCTGATACATGTCAGTCGCTGATATATGTAGGGAAATAAACATGACTAAATTAGCTTGGTTATGAAACTCACTCTAGGGAGGATCCATGTCCCGAGGTGAGGATATTATTAACAGTAAAGTAAAATTAACTATGAAAACATAAGATGTTCCCGAGTTTCGTAATTAGAGGTTATATACCCGATAGAGATAGAGAGAGAGAGAGAGAGTATTTCTGTAACCGAAGTGCACCCGAGCACTAGCACTTGTTCATTCGGGTGTCAATAATGTGTACAGCATTTATTATTGTTTACAGCTGAGGTTGATTCACGGTTTCCTGGACTGAGAACTGAGAAACCCATCTTGGATGGACGTATTGTAGGAGGTTCCACTACAACCATCGCCAGCTACCCCTACCAGGTGTGTTAATATGAATACATAAACATTTTCATGTTTCTATCTACCTATCCGCCGTGCTTGGTCAGATGCTTGCTTCACGACTATCATATCTGTGACCTATACCCCAAACAAACATCTATTTGCAGCTATTATGCGGATAATATAATAAGCTCTCCATAAATCCCTATCTTCAGCTAATGTTTTCCTATCAATCCGTGTACAATACTCCTCCCTCAAATCATGGTTAATAATTATTCTTCCTTTCATTGTACTGGACGCTTTATCTCTGGTTTCCATGTCTCTATCACCCCATTGATGCCACATAGCATTTTTTTAAACTCTTGATAACTTTTTACAGCTGTCCCTGCGATATGGAGGATCTCACATCTGTGGAGCTTCTATCATCAGCGCTAACTGGGCCCTGTCAGCTGCACATTGTATTGTAGGGTAAGTAACTGCAATAATTTAATTACATAACTAGTGAATTTCCGGAGTGCATTGCTACGCCTAAATAAATTAAATATGTGCTTTTATTTTTAGTTAAATAATATTTGGTTCCAACGTCAGAAGAGAAACCAGAAATGTCGTAATGACAACCTGGTGACATTGATCAAAATATATTTTATTTTGTTTCTATTTCTTTCGGCCATATTTTCCAAAGACATTATTTCCACAAATTATTTTCACCGAGGCATAAGCGTTGATGTGTTGGACAGTGGTAGTAATTTTCAAATGTTACAAAGTGTCTTTATTTCACCGAATTTGGAGCAATGAGTGTTTATTTCGAATCTTATCTCATTCCACGTCAGGCTTTCTTACCGTCTTCTTGGAAGGACAGCTTCAAATATTTACAAACGTATGTTTTTTGTATCGACAGGAGCGCCAGCACTCTGACCCTGAGAGCAGGATCCACCTACTCCAACAGTGGTGGTACCATCCACCAGGTGTCTCAGGCCACCAGACACGCCAGCTACAGTTCCTCAACCCTGGACTACGACATCGCTGTTCTCAGAGTGAGTGTCACTATCTTCCACATTGCCTTCTCTCTATTTCTGTCTGCAGGAATTCACCTCAATCAATTGTCTGCTCTGGTTTCCAGGTCAGCTCTGCTTTCAGTCTGGGCACTAACATTCGGGTCGTCACCATGGAAACCGGCACAGTTGCAGCTGGCACCAACGCCGTTGTCAGCGGTTGGGGAACCACATCTGTAAGTACCAGCACCACCAGCACGAGCACCTCTCTTGTATTACTTCCAGTCAGTTGACTAACAAAGTGTGTTTTGTTCAACAGGAGGGAGGTTCTGCCAGCACTACCCTGAGACAGGTGACTGTACCAGTAGTGAGCGACTCTTCTTGCAGCAGCAGCTATGCAGCATACGGAGGCATCACCGCACGTATGATCTGCGCAGGTTACACTTCAGGAGGCCGAGATGCCTGCCAGGTAAAACCTTATCCACTTTACTGTCTTCTTTCTAACCCTCTGTGCCCTATATTGCGGCATGAATTGCTCATGTCACAAACATATTTCACTTCTCATTCTAATACAGTCTGCAACCAACTGTTGATGAGTTCACCGAGAGCGTGCCGAATCTCCTGATGAAGTCTACCGCAGCAGTAGACGAAACGTCGAATTTCGAGAAAGCTGGATCACGGCCATTTAGCCCGAAAGACGAACCAAACAGGAATCTAATACAGTTGTATGCAATATATGTCATATGCCATAGTAATATGGTGACAGTGGCGATTCGTGAGATGATTAATGGAAATATTACAGTTATTGAAGTCAGAGAATCAAATAAATGAAACAATAAATCATATATATATATATATATATATATATATGACATGAAAAGAAAAATAAACGCCTGGACCGGGATTTGAACCCAGGACCTCTGAATTGATACTTCAGTGCGCTACCACTTATGCTATCCACGCATCCTAGCACATTTTTTTTCTTTTTATATATATTCTCTAACATGATAGGTAGCGGGAACTCCATCTCATTGCCCTCTAATGATAAAAGAAAAATAAATTATTATGCTAGGATGCCTGGATAGCGTAAGTGGTAGCGCACTGAAGTATCAATTCAGAGGTCCTGGGTTCAAATTCCGATCCAGGCGTTCATTTTTATTTTCATGACATATTAGGCCTCCATTGCTTAATGTCAATATTTATTTATGACATCGACATATATAATATACCTGCTTAATTCATGATTTTAACTTGTAACAGGTTTATTCCTCGCAATTTCATTGCGCAGATGATTTTTAGAAAATCTGTGTTTCTTAACTCTAACGGATAGATGTTTTAAATCTATCACACCAGTCTTTGTCCACAATGAGACGTCACCCCCCAACCAGACCACAATCAAAGCAAAAGAACGAATTATTTACATGATAACCGCAAATCCTATCACATTTTTCATAGGAATCTGTTGAAGAGTCATGTATAAGGTCTATTTTTATCACTTGTTTTATACACATATCTTGCCTCAGTTGCCTCAACAGCTTAGCCCTAATTCTATCTTCATAACATAAGATATACTTTGTAATTATTTTATTTAATTCATCATGAAAACGTTCACACTGACAGAACTCACAATAAGAAGTTAGCACCATAGAAGGCAAGAATGCTGCTGAAGATATTTGTGAAGCGATTGGCTTTAGAAGTTTTAGAACAATTTTTGGTAACACAAATTGAGAGTCAGAATACTGTGTCAGGAAGTGCACGCCAATTAATGAGTAACTTGGGACAGATCCTACACAATGGGATGTTTTCAAGCAAGAAGGAGTGAATGGGGTGAGTGAACTCGTTCATTTTTCTACCTGCATTGCTTTCATTACCAAAGTCACACTATGGATGTGCCCCAAACACTACCTACAGTTTGAAACGTTCTGTCTCGTGAACATTGCTAACGGCAATATCAATAAGCTAAATAGATAAATTATAAATACGAGATAAGTGGCACGTGTCCTTGTGCCCTTAAAGACCGGTCCCCCTGCTTGGTGTTAACCGATACACACACACACACACACACACACACACACACACACACACACACATATATATATATATATATATATTTATTTATTTATCATTCTTATGATGGATCCATCCACAGTAATTCTGCCCGAGGGCAGATCCTTCACTGCAATCATAGCACTTCCATGCTATGATTGCAGCTTTACTAGGGAATTGTAAGTGTGGTAGCTTCCCGTTGCTTTCCACACCCGTGAAGGATAATGGTGATGGCCATATGATTTCGGGGACCATTTGGGCCTTAAAGTTTTCCTGACATTTGTCTTACAGGTGAGGAAAAACCCCGATAAAAACCTCACCCAGGAAAACTGCCCCGACCGGGGATCGAACCCGGGCCCGCTGCGTGACAAGGCAGCACGCTACCTCGAGACCACAGCGGTAGACTTATGATGGATCGAGCAACTTAAAAGAGGACTGTCCCACAGCTGGAGCAATGAGGCTCATTTTGTGTTGTCGGCATAAGCAGTCTCCCGTCGACAATGACATTTCCGTTGCTTTTTTGTTCTTGGTGACAACTCATTTCACTCTAACGTACACCATAATCCGGCTGAATACTAATGCCGCTAAATATGCAACGTTAAGTGACTGAACTCAATCTCTAGAGTTACAAAAGCTATTATCTGCCAAGGAGCCGCATCTGCTTCCATGCGGAGTCATATGTACAGTACTACAGTGCGTAGATCAGAAGAATGTATGAGCGCGACAAGGAAAGCACAGGGAATGCAAGCATCACAATACCAAACATATCCACTAATACAGGAACAGTTGTATGTTATTCATCTGTGTGGTTTAGTTCGGGCGTATTCTGCGGAGGATTGTCCATCAGACTTAAAACTAGCACGCCCGCTCAGCGATACAAAGGTTTAGTTAGTACAATTCCCTCAGTATGTAATACGCTGCGTAAGACATTCCTGCTGCTCGTTTTCTTCTGATTTGTGTACTGTATACATCGTCATCTCTTAATGGTTAACAAAACCTTCTTATGAAGCTGTACGAATTGTTTCACTGAGTTTTGATATATTTTCAGGGTGACTCCGGTGGCCCACTGGTCGCAAACGGCAGACTGATCGGTGTTGTGTCTTGGGGAGTGGGATGTGCACGTGCCGGGTTCCCAGGAGTCTACGCCAAGGTGTCCAATCTCCGCAGCTGGGTCTCCACACAGACTGGAGTATAAACTCACCTCTTATTGATGTACATTTATAATGTATTCAATCAGAAAATAAATATTTACTAAATATTTAAACAGCACTTTTATTTTTTTTTTAAATAATGTAGCAAAACAATTCCCCGTGACATGCTTATATTACGTAGATACCTTTATTTCACGTGGCAGAGTTAAGACCTTAAGGTTTTGTCTACCACTCAACCAGGTAAAAAAAAATACAAGTATCCTTATATCTGAATTACAATAAACAAAAATAATAGGGCGTTCGGTAAGTAATGTCAACTCTGCAATAACATAAAATATATATGTTACTTTTGACATTACGAACTTCATTTATAATCTCTTATCAAGTCAATTATACGTTGCCAAATCCTTGGAAGCGGCGAACTCCATCTGCAGCACCATTCTCGATATATATTTCACGATCGATCTAGTGCTTTCTGGATATCAATTCTTGATAAAAATTAAATGCTTCGTACAGGTACTTAGATTTCTGTGAATAAGTTATAATCACAAGGGCTCCTGTCTGGCGAATTTGGTGGATGTTCAAGTACTTCCCAATTCCTCTTCTAAACAAATTCTACTGAACATCTTTTTACTTACTAAATATGAGAAACGGTGAATTTATTCACAAAATATAATAAGAGATTTATTGAGACTTTCAATACTACGCATTTATACAACAAAGACTGCTCAACAACATAATACAAAATTAGAATGGATCATTGGAAATTACTTGGATCACTGATTTACAACAGTTTTGCATTAATATTACCGAATGCCCTAGTATTACATGGTATATCTACAATATAATCATTATTTACATTATATATTGATTTACTCTAGATTTAACGAATATAATATAAAATGTACAAGATAGAAAAATAGGTAGGGGGGATACTATTAATGACATAGAATAAATTTAGTTATAAGCTCTCCACACATCCGTATCCTGAGCTAATGTTTTCCAATTATCCCCTGTATATTCAACTTCCTTCAAATCTCGAGAAAAATTAATTATTTAATAAGTAATTGTATAAGCGTGACTTAAAAGAATCAAGTGTGCGGCAACTCCTGATATCTTGAGGAAGGGAATTCCAGGAGCGGGCAGTGGCTACTGTGAAAGAAGTAGAATAAAATGAAGTGCCATGGAGAGGGATTGTTATCTTGTCACATAGTGTCAATATTGTAGTAAGAAGATATATGGGGGAACAAGAAAAAAGGATAAATGATAATTTTTGTACACTTTTTAAAACTTCTCTAGGTTTCCATTCCCTTCCCTTAGTATTTGTTCTATTGTCTTCTTCATTTTTCCTGTATTCAGTCTCATTTCTCTTAAAATACGATATTGCCTAAGAAAATGTTTCTATCGATGACATTTTCATACAGAATTCAGTTATATGGATCCACAGTTCACCCAATAGAATGTGTCGGCGAAGTAATACCTTATGAAAGTTTGATTACAGTAAAACTTGAACTTAGCTCGGAATTGGTATAGTGAATTAAATTACAAGCTTCACACAATGGGACAGAAAACAAATTAGTACATATTGGATCATGAAAATGTCAAATTAAATTAGTGATTATAAAATACATTTTCAGCAACAAATTAACAGAATGTATAGAACAGTGGCGTTATGACCCTAGATTTATAGGCTTTGAAAAAATAACTAATTATTATTTATCATCATCATCATCTGCCTTTCAAGTATTAGGCCCAGTGGCCCGTTACGGTCTCCCGCCATCTCCGTAAAGGTCGACCCACAGATCTTCAGCCCCGAGGAATGTAGTGAAGAATTTGTTTTGGTATTCTGTGACGATCCATGCGCTGAATACGGGCTAGCCAATTGTTTCTATATTCTTGGAGGTATTCAGATATAGGTACGATGTTTAACTCTCTGGCTATTGTTGAATTTATTTGGTGGTCTAGAAGGCTATAACCTGCAGTTCGTCGCAGAAATTTCATCTCCCTGACGGTCATCCTGAGTTCTGATGGTCCAAGTCCAAGCTTCACTGCCATAACAGATTATGGGTCTAGCGAGAACTTTATAGATTTTCATTCTTGTGTGTCTCTGAAACTTTTGATGGTTTAAAAACTTGGTTAATAATTCTTAAAGCTTTATTATAGTTTTGTATTTTAAAGGATATATCACATTCATTATAAGTTAGATTATATCCCAAGTATTTAAATGAATTTACTTGCGCTAATATTGAATTCTGAATACAAATTTTACTTCTTACTGGGAATTTCCCTTGAAAGGCCATAACTTTAGATTTTGTTGTTGATATTTCCGTTATTATTTATTACGCCCTTAATATTGTGATAACCAAGAAATTATAGATGTTAAAAGGACATTATATTTAATTATTTTATTATGAATTCTTCTTCTTCTTCTTCCTTCCAAGTATTAGGCCAAGGCCTGTTACGAACCTATAGAAATGTTTTCCTTATGGGAAATTCTCGTATAAGACTTGAAAGCATAATAATAGTCCCTTCGACTGGTTGCTGGCCAAAGGAAGGCAAGACCAGTGATGGGGCTGCCATCTTATAGCCTCTGGTCAGGCCTTTCTGGAGAAAAAAGGAAAATAAAGGAAAGAAGAAATGGAAGAAAGGAATGACTCCCTAGTCCTCGGATGCCCTAATAGCGTCGGGGTCGAAAAAACAAGAGTTAACCAAGAGAGGTTAGATAGTAAAGTTAAAAGAGTGCAAAACACAAGTAAGTGGAAGAAATGTTTTGCACAGCTTGGGCATCTTGTGGTCGCCAACCACATATCCCCTAGATGAGGACTCCTGAGGATGATTAATATAATTATGTTTTTTAATCAATTTATTTAGTAAAATTGTATTATATCCGACTACACGAGATCCCGAATGCTTGTTCTTAAAATCCTTTAAAAAATAATGAAAAACAACATTAAATCATATTACAATAAGCGGGAACTTTGCGAGCCATTTCAGATGGCTTGGATGGCCGCATGCGACCCGTAGGCATCCATTTGGAAATCCCTGGTCTACAACAAGAATTCCTAGAATCATTACACGGTATTAACCACATTGCAATAAATATTAGATCGTTCAAATACGAGATGGCAAGCATTTCATTCTGCTATTTGCAGCATGTGACACGAATGATGAATGGAGCATGGTATTGAAATTTATGGTAGGAAAACCAGATGGAAAGCGCCCATTAGAACGATATGGGAGAATAACATTAACTATGATTTGAGGGAGGTGGATTATACAGGAGATGATTGAAAAATATTAGCTGTGGTTGGTAATACGAGTATATTGTCACCTTACTTACAAAACTTCATAAGTCTAATTTAACAAATTTTTCAAGAGAGCATAACAACGGTACGCAATGAAAACCTCGTAACTCCACCAGTTATTCAAAACCACACAGTTCCAGTAGCCAGCACAGAAATATGTGATGCGTAACTTGTTGAGAACACGGACTACAAATTTATTAATAACTTGACTTGTATTCTGTAATAAAATATGTGGGAACTATTGCTGTATCAATTTTCACAATTATTTAAAATCGTTATTTGTTTCTCCTGTAAAATTTGCCAAAATTGAGGTTTTTATTGCCCACCATCGACAAAAACATTTGACATTGCTTATTATTTCCTAATTATGTTAAGAATAAGAACTGGAATGAGGACAAGAGAACTGCAGGACATGGAGTGGATGGATAGGGACGAGTGGATAAGTAAAATAAAACTTTAAGAACATAAATATGTGTAAACATTGAACATCTTTATAAGTTATAAATAAACATTTTTAATGTCTTACTTCAATGCAAACATTCAAAATAGGAAATTAAAAAACATAGTTACAAAATAATAAGAAATATTAAATAATGTTTTTATGCTTTTCTGGCACAAAGAATAGGGTGCGTGTAGGCAAACAGTTTTCGGATACTTTTGAAATTCACAATGGGTTGAAGCAAGGAGATGCACTATCTCCTCTACTATTTAATGTTGTACTAGAGTATGCCATCAAATCTTTAGAGGATGAAGAAGAACAACTCAATGGTATTAACAAGTTGTTAATTTATGCTGATGATGTAGTGTTATTGAGCGATAGCGAGGAGACACTAAAGGACAACACGCACACACTATTGAGTAACACTAAGAAATTGGGACTGGAAGTAAATATCAATAAAACTAAATATATGGTCACACACAGAAATACATTATATAATGGAAATGGACAGCTAATGACAAATGAGGGAAATTTTGAGGAAGTAGCTGAATTCACATACCTAGGAAAAATAATCACAAATAGGAATGAGATGTACGAAGAAATTAAACGTAGGTTCAATTCTGGAAATGCATGCTATTATGCATTACAGTGACTCTTGACGTCACAATTCATTTCAAAAAACGTTAAACTGAAAATATATAAAACTATTATTCTACCAGTTATATTATATGGATGCGAAGCATGGACTCTTACTTTAAGGGTGGAAATGAGATTATGAGTATTTGAGAATAAAGTTCTTAGGAAAATGTTTGGACCAAAAAGAGATATACAGACAGGTGAATGGAGAAGACTACACAACAGTGAACTACATGGTCTTTATAGGAAGCCAGATATAATAAGAACAGTTAAGTCTCGTAGACTGCGATGGTACGAATGGGGAATGAAAGACGTGCATGGAAGCTTCTTGTAGGAAAACCAAAGGGAAAGCCAAGAGTCTTCTTCTTCCTTCCTTCCAAGTATTAGGCCAAGGCCTGTTACGATCCTATAGAACATTTTCCCTCCAGCATTTCATAGGAATCCCCAGATATCTTCGTCCTCTTGGTATATAATTATAAACAGCTTTGGGGATCCGATTTGAACTCATTCTTTCAAGATGGCGTTTCCAATTTGGTTGGTACTGTTTAGTATATTCCAAAATTGGCGTAGTTCAATTCTTTTAAGATATCGGTGTTCCTTTTCCGATCCCATCTGGTGTAACTCGCTGTTCTGCGCATGAATCTCATTTCACAAGCCGTTATTCTGCTTTCATGTTGAAAGTCAAGAGTAAGGTGGGAGAATAACATTAACTATGATTTGAGGGAATGTAGATTATACAGGGAGTGATTGGAAGGCATTAGCTTTGGATAGGGATGTATTTTTAGAAGCAAGGCTGACGATATTTTCTGTGGGCATGAACATTGTGTTTGAAAGTGGCGGTATTTTGATATTAACACTATTCAGGTTAGCTTGGTACTCGTGTTATATCTGATCATGTCATTTCAATGTATGCCTAATGTACTGCAGCTGCTCTTAAAACAAAACCATTATTGCAAAAAGCATTGTAATGTTTATCGATTTGATAATAATCATTCTACTTCACGCAATAAAAAGAAATCTAAATTGAGGAAGTAAATGGAATTAGATCTCGTTAAAAGACCTCATTTCGACAAGACAAATAGGTGCGGTTTTTGTGTGATTCAAAGTCCATGACGCATCGATGACATGAAATCCAAATTAGGTCATGCAAGTATCTAATTCACTGGCATTATCCAACCCCGTAGGCTCATGGCAACACGCGGACATAAGCTCTCCATACATCCCTTTCCTGGGCTAATGTTTTCCAATCATCTCCTGCATAATCTACTTCCCTCAAATCATAGTTAATGTTATTCTCCCACCTCGTTCTTGGTCTACAAAATGGGCATTATTCCTTTGATTTTACTACAGGACGCTTCCATGCCCCTCTTTCATTCCTTATTTGTGCCACATGTCCTGCACATCGCAATCTACGAGACTTAACTGTTATTATATCTGATTTCCTATAAAGATCATGTAGCTCACTGTTATGTTGTCTTCTCCATTCGCCCGTCTATTCATCTCTCTTTTGTCAAAAAATTCCTAAGAATTTTATTCTCAAATACTCGTTATCTTTTCTCCTCCCTTAAAGTAAGAGTCAATGTTTTTCATTCACGTAATATAACTGGGAGAATAACAGTTTTATATAATTTTCAGATTAATGCTTTTTTGAGAGAAGTTGGGAAGACAAGATCCCTGTAATGCATAATAACATGCATTTCCAGAATTGAGCCTATGTTTAATTTCCATATGCATCTAATTCCTATTCTCTACTTTACATCGTAAATATACACAAATGTTCATTAAAATTTGAAGTATATTATTTATCATTTTAACATAATACGTTTCACTGCCTCCTTAATCTTTAACCATCGGAATCAATCGGAATACAACACTTTACACATTCCGTATAAACACAATGTGCAAAAAAATTGTTTTTGCGACTTGAAAAAAAAAGATAGTTCATAAAAATATTTTATACTCATTAGACCTGAAAAATTGCAAATTTAGATAGATACGTCTTTGTTTTAGAATTTAAATAGATGGGAATTCACAATAATTTATTGGTGTTAACAAATTGTGTCTGAAATGAATTCTCAGACTATTATTCATCCTGAAGATCCTCTTTCAAACACTCAAATTAAATCCGAACTGCAAGTAAGATACTCTTTATCGTTGCTTTTTTAAGCCCATTTCTTTTTCACAAAAGCTAATGATTGGCTGGCACAAGTTTAGAATACCTTCCCCTTGATTTTTCATACTATATTCTCTTGTAATACTGTTGCTCTACACACTTCTTCCATCTTCACAAACATTTCATAGCGTTTAAAACACTTTTAAACGATACTTATAACGTTTTTTTTTTACAATTATTAAATATTTATCTAGGTACGCAATGATTTCTTCAAAGTTCTGCAGAATCGTTGGCGCATACGCGAACGCTTAAAGAAATTTCCGCTAGATGGCGGAGAATATGTGGAACGGAAAAACCAACAATCGAAAATATATTTTAAGAATTGGATGTTCACTCTCTTCGTTTTGTTAGGTTCTGATGGAACAAGTTAGTGTACATCAAATTAGTACACACTTCATTAAATAATATTTATGTAATTTATTTTATTAGATTAAGAAGGGGGGAAATTGGCGTACTTCCATTTCTATTAAACGTTTGAGAATTTATTGCAAAGTTTGGTCATATTGATTTAACAGTGTGTGGTTCCATTAGTGACAACTCTATAAACTATTCTGTAGGACTTAGAAAATGTATATTAGGGAAGGTAAACAAACTGTTTCTGATTGTTTAATCAAAAATGTGGAAAAACTGCACTTAAACTAGCGTGAAATATTTTCAAAGTCCTATAGAACAACAGTGTGCATGCGCCAGAGTATATAGAGCCAGCGATAACCCACAATCGAACCACATATCGATTATCATCCTCAATTACTATCCGTTGCTATGAAATTTACATTACTAAAATATTTGCAATAAATCCCCAAATCTATGTTTTAAAAAAATATTAATAATATTAAAATTACCAAACGTTTATTAAAAATGGGTTTACACTTACTTATCACTCCCTAACGCTGATCCAACCAGCGATAGAAAAATCATAGACTAAATAATATACTCTGTGGAGAAAATAGCAGTTAGCATCACAATATTGTCTAACAGTATTATAATATTGTGATTTGCATATTTAAATAAATATTTCAAAATTGTCGAATAATGTTATAAAAATTGTTTGAAAAAGTTTAAAATATTAAATAATGTTAGTAAATACAGAAGAAGAGCTACAGTTTTCAACTATATAACTGGAAAATCAAGCGCTAGTAGAAGTGCAGTTGAGTCAAAAATGTTTATCTTTACAGGATATCAAGAAGATTGAAATAAAAACTGAAGCAGAAGAATTTGACAGTATTGATGTTAAATATGAACCAAATACAACTCTTGATCCGTTTACTTTTGCAGAATCCAAATCTCAGGTGAATCCATGATTATAGTTTTTATTGTAAGTATTAATTATGTTTTGAGGGATTCTATGCCACTATCAGTATTCATAAATAAACAAATAAAGCTAAAATTATTGTTGCTATACGTAAATATTACGTGAGGAGTATATAATATATATGATTAAGAAAGGTTTCTTGAGTTTTCTGCATGAAAACTGGCCACAGACAGAATGACACCATGAGGCGTGTCGCTCTGTGCCACAACAATGAGGCCTCTCCCGTACAATAATACATAAATATGTTTATACTAAAACCAACATTCATTATAAGGAGAATAATGTTTAAAAACAATTCTGGTACTTCTCCTGAATAGCCACCTCTAATTTCCTGTTTATCCAATCTCAAAAGTAAGTTACTTTACCACCAATGCCCAGAACAATGTCGTGAGATAATCTGGTGGTAAAGAAAGGAAAAAAGATTCCTTAAAATTCATTATACTGTGTTGCAATCTTATCTTACTGCACCTAAAATCAACTATTCTACATTTTCAGGAAGAAACAGAGCAGAATGAAGTTAATGTACAAAAAAGAAGCGAACTATGTATAAAAGAAGAGGAATATGGTACTTGTCCAGGAGATGAAACAAAACCTGTTTTTGTTAGTACAAGTTCATATTTAGGTGAAAATGGTAAGTTGGATGCACCAGCAGATGGCAAGAATGTCAAGTGTGATATGTCAACACCTGGAAGTGATTTTCTTAAAAATATTAATATTAATGTTAATAAAGACTCAGGTTCCAATCCCTGTCATCAGGAAATCATGGTGAATATGCAACCAACTAACACCGAAACACCGGATGATGCTGCTAATGAGCAATTTGAAGCTAAAAGTAAAGCAAAAGGATACACTGACACATGTTTTAAATGTGATGTCTGTAATAAATCATTTTCTCAGAAGGGACATCTAAAACGTCATATGTTATTACATATCAATGAAAAACCTTACTCATGCTGCTTTTGTAATAAATCATTCACTCAAATGGGTCACCTTAATCAACACATGTGTTTCCACACGAATTATAAACCTTTTAAATGTGATATGTGTGAAAAATCATTCAGTCAAAAAAGTAATCTCAGTCAACATGAACTTTTACATTCCAAAGACAAACCTTACTCATGTGATATTTGTAAAAAAGCCTTTACTCAAAAAAGTAATCTAACACAACACCAACGATTACACACGAATGATAAACCGTACACATGTAAAGCATGTGGAAAGTCGTTTATTCAGAGAATTAATCTAACACACCACGAACATTTGCACACAAAGGAAAAACCTTACACGTGTGATATTTGTAAAAGGACTTTTACCCAGAAAGGCTCTTTGAAACAGCATGAACGCCTTCATACAAATGATAAGCCGTATACTTGTAGTTTTTGTGAAAGATCATTCACACAGAAATGTACTCTTAAACAGCATGAACGTGTTCATACCAACGATAAACCATATACGTGTAGTCTATGTGGAAAATCATTTTCTCAACTAGGAAGTCTCAATCGGCATAAACATTTGCATACAAAGACAGAACTCAGTTAAGCTAAGCAATATCCTATGGTACCTACAAATAAAAAACTCGACAAAAAAATATTATTGCAGTATGTAAATAATTACCTGAGGGAAATATACATGTTGATTTTTTTAATGTGAAAAATATCTTAAAATAATGTGAAAAGTTGAGCTCAAACTAACCTAAAATCAGCATATTTACAATGTAAAATGTGCATTACTCATTGCTTAGACAGTGTAGCCAACTTATCACAAAAACTCGCCAAGAAACAAGTGAATGCTAAACTTATCTGGTGTATTAACTTGTCCATTTTCTCACCCTATCTTGCCCACTAATGTAGGTGGACTCCTGGGATAGAATCCCCTTATATGTGAGCAAAAATGTTGGCAGTTGGCTCTAGCAGGAACGTGTATTATCACATTGGCCAACACGATGCTTAAAGTCACTTGTTCTCCGATCGAATATTCACTGGTGGCACTGAATAGCCAACCTAAATTCAGAACTGTGCGAACCTGTAGTGTTTTTTGGTACAAACACCATAAGTTTTCTAACTTTAATTCTTCAGTAATATTAAAATACATAATGGCTAGAGGGAGGAATCATATGAAGAAAATTGGACCAATATGTAGAATAATATCAATATATGAAAAACATAAAAGTTATGAAACCAAATTATTATGTGCTACTATTATATTATTGGACCATCGGATCTGTGCACTTTCAGCACTGTTGTCATTTTTCTTCTTCTTGTAAGCCCATGTTTCCCTTAACAGAGATTTAGGCGCTCTCCCCCTACAGGGTAAAATTTGAACCATACTAATTTAGTTACACTTGTTTTCGTATAGATGTCATTTGAATGGTCCGTGGCCAGCGTTCCGCCTCATACTGACATCTAGGAAACCGAGGTAGTACTAGGATGGGAAAATTCAGTAAATTTTGCTTAGAGGCCTTTTCATTCAGGCTTAAGGTCTTTTACGAGCCTGAAAATCTTCAGACTCGGGACCCACGGCTTAAAGTCCCTCCCGGAGGACTTGCTCCTTGGATTTTTTCCATCCTAAAAAAATCCATCGACCCCGGCCGGGTTTGAACCCGCGACCCTCGGGACCAGAAGCAAGGAGCATAACCACTAGTCCACCGCTACCTTTGTTGTCATTTTTAGAAAAGTTAACACCTGTATTCTTTCCATTCCATATGTTTCCCTCCCACCACATCAAACAGCACCCAAGAACCTTATCGAATAGGGGTGTTGCCAAACTTCTCCTAAACAGCATCATGAATCTTGAATATTGTATAATGCATGATTAATTATTACTGATTTATAACCAACAGATATCAAACTGTTTGTTTCCCTTCATCACAAAATGCTATCACTTGCTTGATAATATTTGTTTCACCACTCCATGCTACAGTATTGATATTGAGTTGACAACACTGGACTGCAAGTGCAAATAATCTGTCCCGCAAGAAGGTTAAAAATATTGTGAGTAGTGGGAGGAGAGAAAGGGAGAGATAGAAAAGAGAGAGATCGGAATGCAGAGAGGGGAAATGATTTATTGAGGCAGAAAAGGAATTAGGATTCTATTCGCATATTTTACAGGTGCAAAGATCCAATGATCAGATAATACACATACAAACGTTATGTAATTTATCTGTGTGATACCAGCTTTTAGCATGATGTAACGAGATCATATTTTTGGCTCAAGAAATAAAGATGTTCACAATATTTCAATTTTAATAGCCTCCCATGAAATATCTATCTATCTATAATGACATTGCCCATTGTTGAGCCATAATCTCTCCTTTGTAAGGAGTTACTAAACCAAGTTATTTTTTAGATACCTGATTTGCTCATAGATGTCATGAATGGTATACGATCAACATACCGACTCAATGAGACATCTAACACGCAACTAAGGTATTTCTAGGATGTTGAGGTTGATCAATTTTGCTTAGGAGCCTTTTTATTCAGACTTAAGGATCTTTTACGAGCCTGAAAATCTTCAGTCTAGTAAACTGCGATAGGCAGGATATGTAGCACAAATAGGGAATGAAAGAGGGACATGGAAGTTTCTTGCAAAAATCAGCTGCAAAACGCCCAAGGTTGGCTTCTGGCCACTGATTCCGGCGTTTCGACATGATCCCACATACCATTATCAAAGAAACTGTGGCCAGAGGCCAATCTAGAATCTATGACGCGGAAAATCCCAAACAATTTTCTTAACCATTTTCGGTTTCTATTAGATAGAATCGGTGAAGACCTGTACTTTTTCTTAAGCAAATATTTTCATGAGAACCTCGATTGCTCCGTTCCTTCGAAATTCGCTAATGAGTTCCTGCCCTGAAAATATTTTGCCGAAATTCATTGTGCACCAGATTCCTGCATTAAATTTCAAACCTATCTGCAGTACAAATGTTGATAAGACGTACGGTACTGTTCATAGCGATTCGTCAGTCAGACGAAGACGTTAAGCCCGGCTGCCCCCTTGGTGCTTTTCGATAGGACTAGGCTACGTGCCAGCACCGGATTTCACCTTCTGCTCTTCATCATCATTCCTTATACAACACACTTTACACTACTTACTTACTTACTTACTCACTGGCACTATCGAACCCGTAGGTTCATGGCCGCGCGGAAATAACCTCTCCATACATCCCTATCCTGAGCTAATGCTTCATTCATTCCCTGTATAATCTACTTTCCTCAAATCATAGTTAATGTTATTCTCCCACATCATTCTTGGTCTACCAACGGGGCGTTTTCCCTCTGGCTTTCCTACAAGAAGCTTCCATGCAAGTCTTTCATTCCCCATACGTGCAACATATCCTGCCCATCGCAGTCTGAGACTTACCTGTTCTTATTATATCTGGCTTCCTATAAAGACCATGTAGTTCATTGTTATGTAGTCTTCTCCATTCACCTGTCTGTTCATCTCTCTTTGGTCCAAAAATTTTCCTAAGTACTTTATTCTCCCTCCATGATATTTTTACCTTGTCGTGGTGGAGTGGCTTGCGTACTTAAATGATCCTGAGAGCTATGCCGGCGGTAGCATTGCTGTCGATAGGGTTACCCATGCCGGACTGGTCGAAGGTGATAAGCCAGACGAAAAAAGTACCTTGGTCGAAAGAGTGACGATCTTTCACCGTAAAAATACAACCGTCAAGAAATGCGGACATGGGTTCAACTGGGGTAAAATTTTCCGGAGGTCAAATAGTCCCCCATTCGGTTCTCCGGGCGGGGACTACTTCAGGGAACCCATGCCAAATGCTCAAACACAGGGACATGTTCCTAGGAACATGGAATGTTAGGACTCTATACACTTTACACTACACAAACATAAAACATACGCTCATCCTACAGTCCTCTCTGTACACAATACAAGAATACGTTATGTACAGCTTTGAAAATCTTGCTGCCTTCGCCCACTGCTCGAGATACGATAATTTTCAGAAAGCAGCAACTTCTTAGAAAATTTTATATCGAAATACAATAATAGTTCAGGCTGGTGGTTAAAAAAATGTGATATTTTGTGAAGGTTCAATAGTTTTTGGAAAGTGAAAAGTCCTCAGAAAGTAAAACAAGATAGTGTTGTTGGAATTAAGGCTAGACTCTGCGGATTCTTGAATTATACAAATGGTATAAATACTGTATAGTCAAAAGAAGGTAAAGTTAAAAAAAGCCGTTATGACCTATTTTTTGAAAGACCAATAAGCTAAAAAAAGTAAAAACAAAAAGGACAAGAACCCACCATTTTGTGGCCTACATTCCATTCCATAGTAATTCTGCCCGAGGGCAGGTCTTTCACTGCACTCATAGGATTTTCATGCTATGCTTTTCATGCTAGGGAATTATAGGTGTGGTAGCTTCCCGTTGCTTTCCACACTGTGAAGGATAATGATAAGGATGATGGTGCCCGGATGATTTTCGGGGACCGTTGGGCTCTAAGCTTTCTGACATTTGTCTTACAGGTGAGGAAAACCCCGGAGAAAAAACTCACCAAGGAGCCTGTCTCGACCGGTAATCGAACCCGGGCCCGCTGCGTGACAAGGCAGCACGCTACCACAGCGGTGACTTCTGGCCCACAATGATTCAAAATGTATATATATTGCTTACATGTTATGGTGGCCACTAGATGTCAGTTGGAACGACTTCCCGCTACCTCTTGTGTGAATTGAGAATACTACATATATAGGACAAAATGTATGTTTATGTTGGAATACTTGAGTGGCTCAGATGGTTAGAGCGCTATACGTACAGAGTTTAGAGACTGGGGTTCAAATCCCCACTCAAGCATTCATTTTTCTTTTCATGCCATATATGTATATATATATATATATGGTATGATAAGAAAAATAAATGCCTGGACGGGATTCGAACCCGGATCTCTGGGTCTGTACCTCAGCGTGATATCCATTACACTACTAGGCGAATCCAATTCAAACACTTATTTTTCTTATATACCTGTATTATACTCTCCATTATTACTAGGTGTCGCGAGAACACTGTCTTCACTGCCATCTAGTAGCTGACTATATCAAGTAAGCAAATATATATATCAAGTAAGCAATATATATATTTATATATTTATTTATTATGTTGGGCCTTTAAATAAAAAAAAAATCCTCAACTTCCGAGCCCTAAATATAAGTTCTCGCAACTCCCCTGAAAAAGTAGGCTCATCGCACAGTTTGAAAATCTTGAACAGTTCACTCCCTCCTTAATCATGAACCATCAGACTTTTAGGTCCTATTACGACTCCAATAAAACAATATTTAGTAAATTGATTTTCTGCGATAAAAAATGTATTAGGAGTTGTTGAGAATATTCTACATAAATTATATCTGAAATATCAGACAAGATCGCGATGTTATTCTGGCGGTTTTGGTTCATTCATTGTATCAGAATGTAATCAAATGAGAATCCACAAGGATTCACTGATGAATACTATTGTATCTACAATGAATTGTGATACTAACATCAATCCTGAAGATTCTCAAGATAAATCTGAACTTCAGGTAAAGTTGCTGTTTCTTTATTCATTTTAGTCTGTTTTTCAGATTTGGGGTGCGTAACACAGATGACTTGATATCGTAATTTAAATTTTTAAAAAGTAGACGAATTACTGTTGTATAATTGAATTATAACGTGAGAAATTTATACACGTTATTTATTTAATGCAGGGCACATGAAATACAGATAATTCACTCATCAAATTTGACCCCAACGTGAATATGTATGTGTAGTTTTGGAGATTTCATTCCATCAACATGAATTCAAAAAAAAAAAAAAATACACAATTTATCATTGCAATTCGTTCATGATTACCCAGGTTGATTTTATTCCAAAAAAATTAGAGAAATGCCCTAAAATTAAGTAGGAAGTTGAGCTCACAGTAACCTAAAATCAGCATGTTTGTAATGTAAGTTTATTAGCACAATAAAACTTGCTCAAAGCGGAATCGTATGGGACCATTTTTCCACATTGGACAAAATTCCGTATTATAAAAAACTAAAACTTATTAATAATCTTAGATTATAGAGTACCGTATAGGTCTTTTTTATGTACCTTGGATTAATTGTAGTTCCGCTGCCGTTGAAAAGTGAATTATAGTCCGTATGAGTGACTTCGACGGTAACGCGCGAAAAAAAAAACAGTCCCATTTCGTCAGCGTTAAAAATGTCTCTTAGGCGCGTATCTTGAAATTCAAGTATGCAGTTTCATTTTTCGCTCACTAACTACACTTTCGTCCACATTCTTTGATTTCCCGCAAATTTCATTCCACACTACATTGTGTCGTTTTTTAAAACGGTCTAGCCAACCTGAACATTCCTTGAAATCGTTATTCCCTTAGGGATTTAACAACAGCTAGAGCTTGACTTTGGAGCATCGGTCCGGAAATGTTTGGAGATTTATCTTTAATCACTTTCACTTTTTCGCTTAATGAGAATGATACGTTTCAGCCATCTTTATTCAGTAAATTTAGAACGCTACCTGTGAAAGGTCGGTCTCAAAACTTAGCTAATTTAAGATTTTACAGCTCAATTGTTATTTGCAAGACAGGTATATGTGTTTCGCATAACGAGTGTGCAATGAGGCCGAATCTATACAAGTAGAATCTATACAGTAAAAGCTCCTTATTCGCGAGGGAAATGTTCCGCAAATATGCCGTGAATACAGAAACCGCGAGTATGGAATGGTAATTTGTATGGGTATATAGGGGATACGTTCCAGTTTAAGTTTTTCCACATTTAATTTTAGTTATTATTTCGAGTACTGAGAGTTTGTTTTTCTTTATCTTCAATCACTTTCACTTTTCCGTTTAATGAGAATGATACATACGATTTAGCCATCTTTATTCCGTAAATTCAGAACGCACGTAATTGCTCTCAAATCTCGAACTAATTTAAGATTTCACAGTGCACTGGTTATTTGTAAGACAGATATCACACGCCAAATATTTGTTAAACGAAGCTGTGTTTCGCAAAACTGGTGTGCAGTGAGGCCGAAAAAAAATTCCAAATACAGGTAGAAACTCTACTTCACCCGGAGGCAGTAATCATCACTTATTGTTATTTCGCCTAATGGGAATTCAATATAATGGAAACTAATTTATTTCTCTCTCTCTACCTTTCTACCTTATAAACATTTTTTCATGAATTCTGTAGAAATATCCTTCCATTTCCGCGTTGGGCAGATTCCTTTTATACAAAATAAATACACGTAAAATTACTATTATTTTGCCGGGACTAATAAATTTGTTCACATGGAACAGATTTCATCATTAATGAAGTTCTGGATTAAACAAGTTTTGCTGTATCTGCTTTGTTTACATTACAATTGGAACTTAGCTTGGAATAGGTATAGTAAGTGTATCAAGTCATTTGTATCACAGTAGTCATGGTCTGTTTAGTCTTGAGAAGCTAATACTTACTTACTTACTTACTTACTCACTGGCACTATCGAACCCGTAGGTTCATGGCCGCGCGGACATAAGCTCTCCATATATCCCTATCCTGAATTAATGTTTTCCAATCATTCTCTGTATATTCTACTTCCCTCAAATCACAGTTAATGTTATTCTCCCACCTCATTCTTGGTCTACCAACTGGGCGTTTTCCCTCTGGCTTTCCTACAAGAAGCTTCCATGCAAGTCTTTCATTCCCCATACATGCAACATGTCCTGCCCATTGCAGTCTACGAGACTTAACTGTTCTTATTATATCTGGCTTCCTATAAAGACCATGTAGTTCATTTTTAAGTAGTCTTCTCCATTCACATGTTTGTTCATCTCTCTTTGGTCCAAAAATGTTCCTAAGAACTTTATTCTCAAATACTTGTAATCTCCTTTCCTCCCTTAAAGTAAGAGTCCATGTTTCGCACCCATATAATATAACTGGTAGAATAATAGTTTTATATATTTTCAGGTTAACGTTTTTTGAAAGAAGTTGGGACATCAAGAGTCTCTGTAATGCATAATAGCACGCATTTCCAGAATTGAGCCTATGTTTAATTTCTTTGTGCATCTCATTCTTATTTGTGATTATTGTTCCTAGGTATTTGAATTCAGCTAGATACATTAATATTTATTTATTTTTACAGAATATCGAGACTGTTGAAATAAAATGCGAAGTAGAAGAATTTGAGAATGTAGATGTTAAATACAAGCAACCTTTAAATATTGATGCATTTACTTTTGCAGAATGCAAATCTCAGGTGAAACTATGATTATAATTTTTATTATTTTAACCGTCTCCTCTGATTGTATCTTTACCTTATCTTGGTGGAGTGGCTAGCCTGCTTAAGTGAACACAAGTGCTTTCCTGGTGGTAGCATTGCCAGCAAAAGGGTCACCCATGCTAGACGGGTCTAAGATGATAAGCCAGGTGAAAAAAAAAGTATTTTGATGAAAGAGTACTTGCCATGACAACTCAATTTATCCCATTTTCTTATTAAAAATGGAATTTTTGGGAAACTTTAGTTTACATTCCCTAATAAATTTTATAAGAACTACAAAATAACAGCGTGCATGCACAAAAGTTTATAGAGTTGTCGCTAGATGGAACCACATAGCAGTAAAATCAGCATGACCAACATTTGCAATGCATTCCTGAACATTTATTAGAAATGGATGTACACCAACTACCCCCTTTCTAACCTTACAAAATTAATTATATGCATATTATTTAATAAAGATATCTCTGCTATCTAACGAAAGTTTCTTTAAGCGTTTGTGCATGCACACAATGATTGTGCAGAATTTTGAAGAAAGCTTTGTATATGTAGATAAATATTTAATAATTGTAAAAAAGTTACTAGTATTTTTGCAAAATGTTTAAATACTAAAAAATGTTGGTAAAGATGGAAGAAGTATGTAGAGCAACAGTATTACAAGAATATAGTATGTAAAATCAAGTGGAAGGTAATTTAAAGTTTAGCCAGATTTTATTTTTTAAACATGCTATTCATGATAACTGAATTTAGTTCATATTTAACTTAATGTGCTAAAGACTAAAATAGCACTTTTATGAAAAATGGAATTTCATATTTCAAACAAGACAACTCAGCCTATTTTGGATTTAACACCCTTTACACAGCAATACTTAAACCCCTGTGTAGATTATGATGAGAGTTTTGATAATTTGCAGGAAGAAATGGAGCAGAATCAAAATAGCAAACAAAAAAGAGATGAAATACATGTCAAAAAAGAGGACTGTGATATATGCCCAGGAGATAAAACACCTGTTTTTGTTAGTGCAGGTTCATATTTTGATGAAAATGATTCTAAATTATGTTCATCAATAGAAAGCAAAGGCGTCATGGCTGTTTTGTCATCACCTGAAAGTGATTTTCCTAAAACTGTTCAGAAGAAATTAAACTGTCTTTCCTGTCATCAGGAAATCAGGGTGAACATGGAAAATACAAACACAAAATCATTGTCTGATACTTGTAACAAGCAATCTGAACAGAAAAACAAATCAAGAAGACGCACTGACTTGTGTTTTAAATGTGACGTCTGTAATAAAACATATTCTCAGAAAGGTCATCTTAAACGTCACATACTTTTACATATGAATGAGAAACCTTACTCATGTGATGTTTGTAATAAATCATTCACACAAATGGGTCATGTCAAACAGCATAAGCGTTTGCATACGAATGACAAGCCTTATTCGTGTGAAGTATGTAAAAAGACATTTAATCAAAAGAGTAATCTTAGTCAGCATGAACTTTTGCATAGAAACGATAAACCTTATTTATGTGATATATGTCAAAAGGCATTTAGTCAAAAAAGTAATCTGACACATCATGAGAGGTTACATACTAATTATAAGCCGTACACGTGTAAAACATGTGGGAAGTCATTTAATCAGAGGAGTAATCTGAATCATCATGAACGTCTGCACATGAATATCAAACCACATACATGTGATATTTGTAACAGATCGTTTACTCAGAAAGGTACTTTGAAACAGCATGAACGTGTTCACACCAATGATAAACCTTATACTTGTAACATTTGTAGAAAATCGTTCACTCAGCTAGGTAGTTTAAGCCGGCATGAACGATTGCACAAAAATATCAAACCATATACATTTATTTAAAGGAACCCGGAAGGCCAGATGTGATGAAAAAATGCATTTTCATTTTTTTATCAATTAAATTACTAGAAATATTCCTCTTTAATATGGTATAATTATCTTGCCTGTATCTTGTTTCTAAGTATGTTTATTATTTGTTTTAAATATTCACTGTCCCTTTAAAATGTGGGCGTGAGCCGTCAACTCTCTCCGATAGTTAGCATTCATTTTTTCAATATATAAAGAACATTTTCTTGTAAACTATTAAAAGCTAGAGACCTGAAATTTTCAGGGCTTCAATATAGTGCTAATATACAATTTGTACCATATTGATGTTGTGATAGCTCAGTAATTAAAGAATTTACATTGCAAAATACAGTGTAAAAACTGAAAGAAAATATTTGTAAAGAAAACATTTTTTATTTTTGACATAAATGCATATCTATATAAATCCTTAATATAGAAGACTCAAAATGTATGAACCTTTACACTGTAAACATTTCAACTTTATAGGAATAATAGTTCAGGAGAAAATGTTCCTTTTAACATTATAAGTATAGGACGTTACGGGTCCCCCTAAAAAATTTTAATTGGTATTGAATCATAAGTTGTGCTCATGGTAAAAATGTTGTATTCATTTTTGTGCTGAATTAAAAGTGTACTTCTGACTTCTATGCCACCATACCATCTAAATAAATCCAAATAAAACAAATTATTGCTGCAGTATGTGAATAATTACCTGAGAGAAATATGTATGTTGATTTTTTCCCAAAAAAATTAAGAAATGCCTTAAAATTAAGTGAGAAGTGAGCTCAAAGTAACCTAAAATCAGCATATTTGCAATGTAACATATGTATTAGTCATTGCTCAGACAGTGTAGCCAACTTATCATAAAAACCAGCTAACAAACAAGTGAATGCTAAACTAATCTGGTGTACTAACTCCCCCATTTTTTCACTTAACTTGCCCACAAATGTAGATGGACACCTGGGATAGAATCCCCTTATATGTGAGTAAACATGTTGGCGATTGACTCTAGCAGGAACATGTATTATCACATAATGCTAGCAATCACTTGTTCTCTGATTGAATATTCACAGATGGCACAGTGGCATAGAATAGCTGAAAACTATTTTAAATATCCATACCTTTCATTCTGAATGTGTTAGTATAAAAGCAGAGACTAAAAGCATGGTTCACAAACTGCTGAACTAACTTGATAAACGGTTAACACATGGACAACTCATGAGGATTCTTGTGATTACTGAATATGAGAATTCCCGTACTTAGCTGAAACCAGAGCCAATTGCCAACATGTTTATCCACTCACATATGAGTGGATTCTATCCCAGGAGTTCACCTACGGGATAATCCTTATCAAATCGGACAGCAAAAAATTTCCAATTTATTTTTTAAATTTTATGTATCCCTAAATATAGCGAATACATTCATAAACGTATTAATATAAAATTTTAATTTTTATACCTTATAGGTTCATAGTTATGACAATTTAAAATTATCGTAAATATGATAAACTAAAAACATACTAAAACGTTTACTAACAATAGCCCTGAAATAGTAAACAGCAAAAATTTTATTCAAAGGTATTTATGTAAGTGATATAACGTATTTTAGGGTGTTATTTTTATAATTAGGATATTTTTATTTTCGATGTCCATTTTCAATTTTATGGCGGGTTACTGCAGTACACAGCATCCAATGAAAACGAAATGAATAATAGTTTGAAAAAACTAAAACAACGCGCTTTATTAGAAAACTAAACTAAAAAATGGAAAATAAATAGTTTTAAAAAACTAAAACAACATGCTTTATTAAAAAATCGAACTAAAAAATGAAAAAAAAAATTTAATTTCTAACACAGTTGGGATAAAATTAAAGTGGTCAACAAAAAAATCATCTCCAACACATCTAGAATAAAACTAGAGTTTTCTACAAAAAATAATTTTATCATCAAAAGTGTGGGGTGCTCTATATCAATTAATATATTTGATAATAAACAGATATTGGTAAAAGTAAAGTCTCTAAGAAGAAAACGTAAAGACCATAAAAAGCACCCCACGCTTTTGATGGTAAAATATTTTTTTTTGTAGATAACTCTAGTTTTATTCTAGATATGTTGGAGATGATTTTTTTTTGTTGACCACTTTAATTTTGTCCCAAGCGTGTTGGAAATTAAAGTTGTTTTTCATTTTTTAGTTAGGTTTTCTAATAAAGTGTGTTGTTTTAGTTTTTTAAACTGTTATTTATTTTTTATTTTTTAGTTTGGTTTTCTAATAATGTGTGTTGTTTTAGTTTTTTTAACTATTATTTTTTTATTTTTAGTTTAATTGTCTTAAACCAAAATTCCATGAAAATTTAATTGATAACGATATTTTTAGTGTCTAGGCACGAATATAATTATATTTTTTTAAATTATTATTATCTAACATTATTATAATATTTTTAAATATTTTAATATAGATAAATAGTTCCAGTTAATCGTATCCTTCTCATATTTTTTGGATAAATTACAATATGGTAAGTTTATAAAATTGTCATTAATGTTTTACAGAATAAGATAAAAATGTAAATATCTTTAAATTCGATACTATTGTAGTATGAGCTAAAAGTAATACTCTTTTAAAAAAAACCCTCCAGGCCGGATTTGAACCAGCGACCTTTGAATTACTGAAATAATATACCACTACAGTCCACCGTTCTACCAACTGAGCTACCAGAGGATATAATATTAATTTCTTACAACGATGGACTAAAAAGTCGATAAGTCCGCCATCTATTATACCGGTCTTAATTTCTTTTTTATGTCGATTTTTTTTTTTCCCCCCTCCGTGGGGACTCGAACCAGCACAAGTTCCGTAGCTCTGCATCAAACCAACTTGCCTTAAACCACTCGGCTAGAATGCTTTAATAAAAACAAATTTTACAATCTAACAATTGTAGACTGAAAATAAAAGCCGGATTAAGTGTCAAAATCTAAGTTCTGAGACAAAACAGAAAAAAGAAATATTGTCCTTATAGTTTTTGAGAGGCCAGGCGCATTCTTGTGGCTAAAGTTTGACCAAACTACTTGCAGATTGGATATCTCATAGCCCGGTTTCTACCGCACTGGCGTAGGCACATAGCTCATATTTTAGCAATAAAATGGAAATCGGTCTCGCATTGGAGAAAATATATTTGAGATCGCTGACTTGCGAGTCGTAGAACCTGCACAGATCGTCGATGCGTCTTGACTTCCCTTCCAGAGGTTTCTCTAAGCTTTGACCCTACCTGTCTGGAAGGTTCGATCTCAGGAACTTCCATACTGGAAGATCTCGATCGGAAGCCGAGAAATGTGCTTCCCAGCCCTATATAATCAGTATCTAGAGTCGGGAGCAAGTCAGTTTTGTTGTGACGATACAGTGACCTGTGAAAGAGAAGAAACTGTGGCAAGTGGACTAGTTAGATACTGACGATAATTGCGATAGATAAACTCTAAAGCAAGATTAATTATTACAGAAATTTGTGAGTGGAATGCCAAAATGACATAAAAACCGACCCCACGGTAACGCGCGACAACATTAATAATATATTAGTGAAGTGCCAGTTTAAAACACCTGAACGTATACCTTATCCGCTCTTAGAATGATCCTAACATAAAAAAACCCCAATTGTATCCTTCCGCCATTCGCGCCACAATTACTGCCACATTGACAGGGAACACGTGTAAAGTATATAAGACATTGACGTTGAATGGGGTAGATTACCAGTAAACTGGTTAGATTTTTCACTGAACTTGTGAAATACATTTAAAATAACTGTTTTTTGACCACCAGTCAAAGGTTTACCATGCTTGTGTTTTAAAAATTTAGATGGCGACACTGCAACAGAAGACTCGACACTTTCAGTCATTTTGTGGCATTTGAATCGACTGAAGCATGGCTCAAATGCATCATCGATATAAATTGTTTTAAGTTGTAATTACTAATTAGGTATATTTTAGAATATTTTCTACGTTTTGAATATCTTTATTTTTATTCACGAAGAATAACACGTAAATTCAGAAGACATATTTTTAATTTAATGAAGGGAACTACATGTTCGCGTACTTATTGCTTCTATATCCTACGTCGGTGTCCATAACCAATGAACAGCGAGCAGGTCACATGGTTTTGTTTTGATGAGGATCACTTTAAGAGCTGATAGCCTTTAATGCAGCGACGGTTCGGTGCCTGTTTCTAAGTGTTAGAACTGTTTCACCTTAGTTGAAACATGACCTATGAAGTTTGCGCAGGCAACCTGAGGAGTTGAGATAAGGATCCATAGCAATATGCGTGTTCTTGTAATTGCTTATAATTCGTTACTACTGTAATGAAAACATTAACCCAGATTCGGAGACGAATTCAAGTGTTGTGCACCACGTACAGTTCCTTAAAAATGGAGGAAACAAGAATAATGTTTCATTTTTATCCATAATTTATTGGATATATTTATGTTGTTATTACAATAATTAAATGTCATTTTAAGTAGTCGGCGTTATGCATCAACCAGCTATGCACTATTATGTAAGTTTCGAGAAAAATGCTTTTGAAGTTTTAGTAGATCTTCACTATTTATTGTAGCGCCAAACTGACAATACTGGATATAAGTTATTTTCCATTTTGTACGATTGTGCGCAATTATATAATTATTATTATAAGTTATTTTCCTTGTTTGTAGGTTGTGCATCAACAATCTAAGAGAGGGACACATTTGGCGCTTAGCTGTATGATACAATATTTAGATTAACATTTATGAAGATTTGGTTTCATACCCGTTTGTTGCAAAACAAAGAATCTCTGATAGGACTAATGGCGTTTACATTTTCTTTAATAATAAGGCTATACGTATTTAAAGATTTGGCGCTAAAAGTGTGCGTACACTTACTTCATGAGATGACATCAAATTCTCTTTTTTTAATGACGCTTAGCCGATTGATGCATAACATCGTCCAAGTTACTATATTCTGAATTTCTCCACTTCACACTATAAACATCCCGCACCCTACATGTGTCCTTCTGAAGCATGTTTTACTTCGCATATATTCGATTTCTTCAGTTTTGTTTTTAGTTTTCTTAATATCACCCGCTCATTTTCTGTTATGTCCTCCATTCATCAATAGAAACTCCTTGTAGGAAAGCCAGAGGAAAAGTGCCTAATAGGCAGGTGAAGAAAGAGATTTGAGGGAATGATTGGAATACATTAGCTCATGATAGGCTGCATGGAGAGCTTATGTCGTCCGCACAGCCTTGAGCCTAAGGGTTCGATAGTGCCTGTGAGTTATTTATAGTTAATCCAGGCACGATATTAGAAGACATATGCGGTAAGCCAATCCTGCTTCACTGTTCATGCGCCATTGTCAGATATCATATGTAAGAGGAGACGAAACAGACGATATGTCGTGGTTACAGCGCCAATTGTACAACACCGCTCGATTATGATAGACTAGATGAAATGCATTGGCCACGCATAGCTCCGCCCGATAGGTCTTCTAATAGCGTATGCCTTATATTGTCTGACCAACGGATCTGTGCCCCCGTAAGATATGCGAACTAAAACCTAGTACTTTATTTCCTGCCTCGGTGAATCATTTCCCTCCCTGCATTCCTATCTTTCTCTCTTGCACTTGCAGTCCTGTGTTGTCAACTCAGCTCCAACCTTACTTTATTCAATATTCAAGAGCCATGACACTGGGGGAAGTTTGGCAACATCCTTACGCGATAAGTTACTGTTGGCTGCCATTTGACGTGATGAGAGGGGAGTGCAGTGAAAGAGTGTGAGTATATACTTGTAATTTTCAAAGAACGACGTCAGCGTTATAGGAGCACAGATCCGTAGGTCCGAGTATAGTTATATAACTAACTATATAAGAAAGATCGATGGAATTTCCACTAAACACAGCACTCCAGTATCTACAGTATCATTAATATCTTTCAAACTGATAGTACAGGTTTTTTTTTTTTTTTTCCTAAATGCCCCAGGTTGTCATTTCAACATTTCTGGTGTTCTCTCCTGGCATGGTGTATTTGTAACCCACTTCTGAAGTTCGGGCGCCTGAAAGGCGGGGTTACGCTGCCCCGATGATATGAGTTGATGATGGTGTTAAATGATGCGCCAGGAGAGGCCTTAAACTAAACTCAAGCGAATTAGGCGAATATGATATTGATGATAATCATGGCCAGATAATGTTCGGGGAAGTTAGGGCTTTAAAGTTTCCTGACATTTATCATACAAGTGTGGAAAAAACCCGAAAAAAAACCTCATCCAGGAAACTTGTCCCGACCGGGGATCGAACCCGGCCCGCTGCACAGTGTTGGACTGATAGTACAGGAATATAACATGTAACGTTACACAACCCACACTCTAGGGGATGAATTTTGTCCAGTTCGTATCCAAGGTAATATCACAAGTTCATTGGAAACAACTGCTAGTCAGGTAATCACGCGATAAGAGCACGACAACAATAACGAGTTTAGAATAATGCATGTTGATTACTTAAGCCGTTATACATGAACCAGTAAATTAATTTTTAGTGTGTAGTTTATAAATTGCTATGAACACTGTCCAGTCTTATAAACGAATAAGTTATGCAGAATAAAATTTTAATTTGCATGCTATCTGACACCATCCATACATTGTCATGCTTATCAGCACAACAGTTCGATATGAACCTTGGCACTTCAATTTCATCCATTACAGATCTTGGTCGACCCACACTGCTTTTACCTTCAGATTTATTCTCCATAACTTTATTAGGAATCTCTTATTACGAGTAGCAGTAATAGTAGTAATTGTCATAACCCCTCTAAGGAGCATAGGGTCTCCATGAAAGATCGTCAATAGACTCCCTTGCCAGCATGTAAACTTCACTCCGACTCTTTCCCAATTGCTCAGCTACCTTTCTGACTGTTTCGCCAGGTAGTTCTGGACATTCCTCGGGGATTCCATTACATAACCGATTTTGCTATACTTACATCTTCCCTTCTCAAAACATGACCAATCCATTTTTACTTTCTTTGTTTAATTTACTTAGAAAGCTCATACTGATTTATAATAAATATAATAATAATATAATTGCGCACAATCGTGCAAAATTAATTAAATGACGTAATTTTGGAGCACAATTCTAGATGATACCTTGTACACTTTAGTCCGCACAGTTTACGTCTGCAACTGTCTTAGATTTGATGGTGATATTCACACACACTTTGTGATGGAAGCCGTGGACTGCATATCGGTTTATCTGGTGCCTTCGTTCCTTGTTTGGTCCACACCAGCTCCTATCTATCATGGCAGTCGTACCGTAGAATTCTTCAGGAATGTCATCCCGCTTGTCTTCTCTCTTGCATCAGTCGTTCGTATGCTTTAGTGGTTGGCGGGTAATAGCGCATTCTGAGGTCTTCCAGGAAGAATATTGTTCTCTTGGTAGTGCATAGACCAGTCTCGAGGGAGTGAATCTAGAGATTGCTAGAATTTTCTTTAGAAAGGAGGCCTTGACGCTTTGCCAGATTTTCAAGTCGCTTATCTTTAGATGTTCCCAAACTATCTCTATCCCATATGCGATTATTGACACTATTTTTGCATTAAAGAGCTGCACAGCTGTGTCTATTGACAGTAGGACAGGTGATTTTATTTCACACATGTATCACGTCATATTTATCAATCACGTCTGATTTATCAATTTCCATAATTCTTTGTTATCAATAATGTAATGCCAGCAAGTTCTTGTAATAAATCTCAGATATCGATTTACGAACACTTGTAATTTCTTATAAATTGCTTTAGATGCTTTCCAGATTTCTCTTCCATATAAAAGTTTGTGTTAAAAATTTGGATCTTCAGTTTGACTGAGATTTGTCCAGATTTCCATAATGAATTTAATTGTACCAAGACAGATTTTTTGCTTTCTTAATTCTTGCTTCCGCAATTTTAACCATTTGATACGGTACTACCCAAATACACAAATTTATTTGCCTCTACTGTGTCTTCTTGTTCCAAAAATAATCATGTTTGAATTTATATTCAAATATTTTGTTTTGTATTTATTTAAGTGTAAACCTACAGACCTTACATATATATCCAACTCTTAATCTACCCTGAATGTATGGGAATTTAAAATCTGGGCTCAACTGCACTTCTACTAGCGCTAGATTTTTCAGTTATATTGTTGTAAACTATAGCTCTTCTTCTGTATTTACTAACATTGTTTAATATTTTAAATTTTTTAAACAATTTTTATAACATTATTAGACAATTTTGAAGTATTTATTTAAATATGCAAATCACAATATTATGACACTGTTGTGATGCTAACTGCTATTTTCTGCACAGTGTATATAATTTTTCTATCGCTGATTTGGGTTATCGCTGGTTGGATCAGTGTTAGGGAGTGATAAGTAAGTGTACACCCATTTTTAATAAACGTTTGGCAATTTTAATATTATTAATATATTTTTAACATCGATTTGGGGATTTATTGCAAATATTGGTCATTTAAATTTCATAGCGACGGATAGTAATCTAGGATGATAATCGAAATGTGGTTCGATTGTGGGTTATCGCTGGCTCTATAAATTCTCGCGCATGCGCACTGTTGTTCTATAGGACTGAAAATATTTCACGCTAGTTTAAGTGCAGTTTTTCCAAAATATGTAATATGAAAATAAATATTTTTATATTAAATTATTTTTAATTTAGATATCAATCTTAGAATAAGACGGTTCATCGCAATTAGAAATATATAAAAAAGAATAGCAGACGTACGAAGAGTAATGGGCATGCTGAACTCAGTATTATGGGGTAAAAATATCCTTTATAGAAAAAAGTGAATTTATTTATAAGGTCATTGTAGAAAGTATTGTTATATGGATCAGAGACATGGACAATTAAAAGGTGCCAAGCTAACAAGTAATTAGCAACAGAGATGCTTTACTGGAGAAAATCATCGCGGAATTCCAGGTTAGAAAAAATTAGGAACGTTGAAATTAGGAAATTATGAAAATAGAAAGAAATGTATTACAGAAAATTGAAGAAAGATGATTAAGATGGTATGGACATCTCAAGAGGATGACATCTGATAAAATCTCTAAGATGATCTTGGAGTGGAAAATAGACAGGAAAAGAATAAAAGGGAAGGCCAAAATAAGGTTGGATGGACGGTGTGAGAAGAAGTATGAGTGGACTGGGACTTACAGATGAGTATGTTCTGGACATTATAGCTGAATGACTTAAAAACTGTATTTGGGATAAATTCCGAAGTAAAGCAGAATTTTATTTTTATAATGAATATAAAAGTTAAAGTTAATAATTTTGTATTTTAAAATTCTTTTAATATTTAAATATAACTTAAATAAATAAAAAAACATCTAAATAATTCATTGTTGGTTATTGTTGAATAAAAATGTCTCAGTAATAATTAAAGAAATTGCACTTCATAATAGTTTTTGTAATACTATGCTTTTAAAAATTGTTTTAAGTCATTGTTGTCAAAATTGTAAAGCCTTCTATTATAACTGTAATAAGAAACCTGCATAACTTCATATTCTTAAATGAAAGTAAACTAAACTCTGATTGGATGTTAAAACAATTAACTTTTTTATTTAACAAATCAAATTAAACCTTATATTTAAAGGACTATTAACCAATAGAATTTAAAATTAACATCATGTGATGTAATAATGGTCTTAAAATTATAAAAGAATTACACTAGTCATTCTGCATACAACTTTCAACAAAGATAAAAGCAAGAAGAGATCTGATAAAATGTAATATTTAATACAAGAAAAATAATTGATACAAGATAAGAAAAGAATTTAATTTTAATTGACGGTGACGAATAATACCACCTACATTTACTTGATCTGCTGGGAAATTAAGAAGTGGATAAATGTGGAATTATTTCTACAAGAAACATTTTTTTAGTGATTTTAAAGTGTTTTCCTATCCTGTGTACCAACTACCGACCCTAAGAAGAGAATCCGGCTCTACCGAAAATAAAACGCAACCTGAACCAGTTATTATTTTTTTGGACACCAATCCTTCTTCAAAATGTTACTACAACATCGGGCATGAAGAGAATTACTTCTTCAAAATGTCACCACAACGTGGGACAAAGCAACCTACTTCTTCAAAATAAAAAAATAAAGTCATTTTCACACGTGTATTACTTAGTGTGGTTAGTATTGGTACTTGCTTGATTTAGTATAATAGTATAGGTCATGACAGCTCCAGAGATGCTGCACAGTACATTTAGATTGACGCTAAAGAAACCAAGAGCTGTAAACAAGATTCTAGTATGCAGAAGTTGATTAGCAAAGCTATTCAACTCAATTGTCGTCTCGTAATCCAGTTTTCGCAGAATTAGTTTCTGAACAACTGCACCAGTCATGTTGGCTTCAGTACATGTTCTGTGACATGAAATAGAAATCCAGAACAGTTGTAAAGCATGATACACCGCCCATAGAAATACCAACATTGCAGCATGAAACTGCATATCAGAATTCACCTTAGTTACACTCGGATCTTCTAGAGTTGTCAACAGAAAATACAGTCCTTTAACAATAACAATGAATATTGTTATAAATTGTAATAGATTCTGCACACCGTATATTGAATTTATTAGACAAGATGCATCGTATAATATTGCGTAAATCTCTCTATATTTGTGAATTGATGCAATTTCTTCGTCTCGAGTATTTGTGGTGGTGCTCTTTTCTTCAGACAGTGATATTTCGTCTTTGAAAATGTTGGATATTTCCAAAGGTGCAACTGAATTTCTGTCGCTACCAAATGAATGCGTATAATCCACGTGATTTATTTTGGATCTGATGTTCATCTGGAATTCCATAGCTGCATTAATTTGTTTGTTGAGAACTGCAAATCGATGCTGTAGAAGGTTGACAAAATTGACATATTGCATAATCGTAAGAGCATTTATAAGATAAACAAGACCTCTGTAAATTACATAATTATCTCCTTTGACTCCAAACCAAATGACCAAATCGTAGCCGTACAGAGCACCTGTGACAAGCAACAATACTATAACTTCTACTGTTAAAACATTTCTACCTTTCTTGTAATGCACGTAGTTGTTTGGGAACATGCTTTTGTCAACTTGTGAAATTTTGTACATTAGATTTTTCATGTCATTGCGGCCGATTGTAACTGCGACTAGTAGAGCAGACAGTGCGGTAAGAGAAGATGAGCAAATTGTTACCAGTTGTGGCACAATGTAGGTGAAACTTGCTCCAATGTAATCGTAAGCAATTCTCCAAGAGATGATGTAAATTTGCCACAGCAAGAAAACCAGAAACATGATAACTGTGTAGGTAATACCAAGAACGCTTGCTGAAAATTCAACATTTCCATTGTTTGATTGTAGACTCCACGGACACAGACCTAATATTTTTGAAAGTATATAAATTGATGTGATTGTTTTGAAGAATAATGCTTGGTAATCGCTAGTGGATTGCACATGTAATTGCTTCATAGTGGTTTGTACCTTTCCAACTGATTCAGATTACAATTCAGTGAGGCATGTCGACGTAAAAATCCCTGATAATATCTTAATGGAAAAAAGAGTGGTATATTGTAATAAAACAACAGTACATTTATTCCATTGCGTGCATATTACAACCTATGTTTCTTATTTTTAAAAAGGTATAATTAAAAGCTATACATTTTGATCAATATGATACCCTTAGTTTTATATATACAGAGTATTCGAAAATCTCCTTTACAAACTTATAAGGCTGGTAGAGGGGATTGAGTAAATTGGGTCCCGCTCAAATTCCGAACCTTATGCGTTCGGTAATTTAATGACAAATGAGGGAAATTTAGAAAAACTGGCTGAATTAAAATACTTAGGAACAATAATTACAAATAGGAATGAGATCCAGAAACAAATTAAATATAGACTCAATTCTAGAAATGCATGCTATTATGTATTATAAGGACTCTTATCATCCCAACTTTTCTAAAAAAAAGTCAATCAACACTTTTAAAATTCATATTAAAGCACCGTTGAGGTTATGTAATAAGATATTAAATATAAATTGGTGCCTGGTAAGTCAGTCGTCCTCAACTAAATTATTAAATTTGATAAAGTTTAATAAAGGACGACTCACTTACCTGGTACCAATTTATATTTAATATCTTGAAAAAAAAACATTAAACTGAAAATTCATACAACTGTTAGTCTCCCAGTCATATTATATGGATACAAAACATGGACACTTACTTTAAGGGAGGAGGAAAGATTGTAAGTATTTAAGAATAGAATTCTTAGGAATTTTTTGGACCAAAGAGAGATGAAGAGAGAGGCGCATGGAGGAGAATACTTAACAGTGTGTTACATGATCTTTAAAGGCAACCATATATAATAACAATAATTAAGTCTCGTAGACTGCGATGAGCAGGACATGTGGCACGAATGGGGAATTAAAGAGGAGCATGGAAGTCTCTTATAAAAAAACGCCCAGTTGGTAGACCATGAATGAGGTAGGAGGATAAACATTAATATGATTAGAGGGAAGATATGTTTGCATCTCGGTCACTCGTCTGCGACGTCTAGTGGCAACAGTGCTCCCATAAGAGCAGTACTATTTTCTAGATATGAAAACCCCTATAGTTGCTGTTGACAATCGGTATGAAAAGTCAGATTGAACCAAAACGGATACGAGAAATTCCTAAGGACGAAGAAACTCGAGTTTTGGATTTGGACATGGAATGGAGATTGAGATTTCAGCCTTTGGAAATGGTGGAATGGAATCCGCAGGGAAATGCATAGCGTGTATGGGAAAGACTGGACCGTAGCAGTGTCTCCAGGTGGTGCGAATTCTTCAAGGACGGCCTTGATAACCTTTGTGATTCTCCATATTCCGACCAGCTGGCCAACGAATGATGACAAGCTTAGATCACTTAATGCGTTGGAGAAGAACAAGACTTTCTAAAAGGAAACTATCACTGGCGATGAGTACAGAAGATACCTATCTTTCTTAAGATGAGAGGTTGATTAAGTATCAACCATACATCAGAAGTGACTCTGAACTCTGAACAGAATTCAGACTTACAAAGTATATTTAGGTGGAACATGAATATTTAAAACAATAAAAATGTAACTTCCTAAGTTGCGAAATATCATACACAGCGGAAACAGATATAAATAACAAACTAAATAAGTTTAATTATATAACAGGAACACTAAAAAGAACTTTGAAAAATGAAGCCAGGAAAGACTCTATAATGAAATTATACAAGACAATGGCAGTGCCTATTATTACTTATGGATCCGAAACATGGACAGTGACAACACAACAATCTGCCGGAATACAAGCTGCTGAAATGAGATTCCTCAGACCAATAGCAGGATATCAAAGAACAGACAAAAAACATAACACAGAAATAAGACAACTAAATGTAGATGAATTAAACACAACAATAGAGAAATACAGAACAAACTGGAAAAAACACTTGGCAAGGATGACTGAGAATAGAATACCAAAAGCAGCATACAATTATTCACCACGAGGAAGAAGAAGTTTGGGAAGACCAAGGAAAAATATGGAGAGAGCAGCAATTTGGAGCCGGAACAGGCTAGAAAATAAACCTAAACCGTGAAGAAGAAGAAGAAGAAAAATGTAACTGTTGTGGCAATCGTCCTCAACAAAATTATATTTGTATAAAATATTCACCTAGGTCTTTCGGAACCGGTTCCATTTTCAAAGCTGTTCATTGAGTATTGATTGTTTTTTAACGAATATTTTTTTCTAGTGGGTTGATCTGGTAAGGCGTATTCTCATTCACCAGGTTATTGTTTCTTATTTGCTTCATAATTTCTATTCATTCTAATATGTTTATTTTCCGGTTATTATTTTCGCTAAGCATTACTGAGAGAATGTTTTCTATTGTGTTGAACTGTTGACCTGTGTTTGTAACATGTTTAGCGAAACTTGATTTGCCTCCATTTTTATAATAATAACGTATAGCGCACAATGTGCAAAGATTAGTTGATCAATACCGATTGACAATTATCTGTCTGTACAGAATCCTGTCAGAGATTGTCCTCTGTTTTTGCACTTCAGCACATGGTATCTCTCGCATGACGTGCCATATCGCACGCACACGCATTCTGGTCCCGGGTCATGAATCGGTTTCGTTTTACACAGTCTGTGATGGAAGCCGTGAACTGCTAGCCGAGTCACTAGATGTCGTAGTTCTGAGGTCATGGCATCGGTAGTGTAGAAGTCGGTCCAAATAGATTATTTTTTTCTGCCTGCAGCTCTCTTAGTACTATGTTACGGCTCGTTTTAGATGGCAGGTACAGTGTTAGTCGGAGCTCTTCTATGAGAAATGGCTCCTTTGTCAGTTCATAGACCATACGGGAGTGTACGAACTTCGATAGACCCGCTGCCTTTTTCAAATATAGGCCTATCGATATCACTTTTTTCGGGGAGTCAATTTTTTTATGAAATCAGTGAAATGTTCGTTACCTATATGTTATTTTAAAACTTCTGGTTCTGTACATACATCCTATATAGAATTTTTCACAACTATTGCAACACCCAACTTCAAACTGTCTAAATTCATTGCTAATAAACTTAAAGAAGAAGTAGAATTGAAAAATAATACACAAAAAATCCTACTATCTAACCAGCAAACTTCATAACATGAAAATTAATAAAAAAACTAAAATGGCGTCATTCGACATCAAAAACTTATAGTCTACACATACATACCAATAAATGAAACCACAGAAATTACAAAAGATCTCAAGAAAAAAACTTAGATCATAAATATGTTGAATAGTTTAATAATAGGCCTATGATATATTTCAGTATAGCCAACATAAGCCAGAACGTTAAACTTGTTATGATATACGACGGTACATATTTTCGCGATCTGATCTTAACCCTTTGCTCTACTGTTGTACATCTCTGATTTTGAGGTAACCTTATATTAGACTTTTTTTTTACACCTTAAATTAGGGATGCGCCTAGCTAAAAAGATATGTAATTCGTATTTATTCATTTATTTTAACTAGAGCTTTTATTAAGAAGAGAAGCATTTTCTGTGGATCTTTGGCAAAATAATTATGTAAGAGGATTTTAAAGTGCTATGTGTGGAGTGTAGCATTGTATGGTGTAGAGACTTTGACAATACGACGGAAAGAGGAAAAGCGACAGGAAGCTTTAGAGACGTGGATATGGAGAAGGATGAAGCGTATAAAATGGATAGACAAAATAAAAAAAGAAGATGTGCTAGACAGAGTGGATGAAGGAAGAACAATGCAAGAACTCACAAAGAAGAGGAAATGAAATTGGATTGGCAACTGGCTAAGAAGAAACCGGCTGCTGACGGATGCCCTAGGGCCTAGATGGAATGGGTAATGGAAAGAATGTAAGAGACAGAAAATATATCAAATGATACACAATATTAAAATAAATGGTTTTTATGCGGACACAAAAAGGAAGGCTGAATTTAGGAAAGCGTGAAGAATGCTGAGTTTGCAGTGTCAGACCTGCTCTTGGGCAGAACATTATGTAATTATATAAGTTTTTTTAAGTTATTGTGTGTTATTTTCGGTTCCACCCTCGTAGGTTTCCATGAGTCGCTATGTACACGGTCTTATGACCCAATTTCCTGTTCATACCGCTTTTCATGACATGAAAGAATCAATACAACCGTTTGTTTCTCCGTAACTAAAATAAATGCACTTTGTGTGAATATCAGCTAATTTATACAGAGTGTGGCAAAATTTCATCGTCGAACTGTTCGGATTATTTTCTACTAACCCTTAAATTGGCAATGTATCCTAACAGATATATTGGTTTAATTTATTTAATACTTTAATAGAGAAATAGAAAACAAATCAATATATATATATATATATATATATATATACCGCTGTAGTCTCGAGGTAGAGTGCTGCCTTGTCACGCAGCGGGCTCGGGTTTATCCCCGGTCGGGGCAGTTTTTCTGGGTGAGATTTTTATCGGGGTTTTTCCTCACCTGTAAGACAAATGTCAGGAAAACTTTAAGGCCCAAACAGTCCCCGAAATCATATGCCCATCATCATCATCCTTATCATTATCATCATCATCATCCTTCACCGGTGTGGAAAACAACGGGAAGCTACCACACCTACAATTCCCTAGTAAAGGTGCAAAGCATAGCATGAAGTTCTACTACTTGCCCTGGCTTATCAGCGGTGGTATGGAAAGTTGAAATGCAATGCTGCAGATATATAAAGGAAACTGAAGCACGATATCGTAAACCGTGCCGTGTCGAGCCTACCTCTATGCCTCCAATCAACACTAAGGAATGAATGACCTATGATACTCGGCGCTAAAAACACAGCACTCCACTTTGTAACATAACTTTTAACAACAAATATGTAATAATATTCAAAGAATAATCAGCATACCAAATACATGCTGCTGAAAAAAAAAGTTTAGTGAATTAATAGACTGATGAAATTTAGTATGATAAAAAGTTACTTACATTAATATCCAACGTACATCCTCACGTGTAGATTTCCTGGATTCATTTTCAGTCTCTGATTTTATAAATTGTTGGACAACAAAAATGTCGGACATTGTACACTACAAAGTTGAAGAAATTGTTGCACATTTCACTAACCACCATTGTCTTGCAAAACCTGTTTAGAATGTCTTTGCAAACTGATAATATTACAAATGCCACCAAATCTTTCACTTGCATTTATGTTTTCGCAAAGAGAAATAAAATCTACGTCCAAATAATAAGATGCGATAGATAAACGTATTGCCGGTCTTGCAAATGATGCTCTCGCGACATTCTACTGTCGATACTGTTAAGCGATTCACCACGATCAAAATAAAACTTTTTTTCTTTTTGCGATCGTTCAAGATTTCTCAATCAATTTTAAATCATACATTAATTATATATTATTTTATCCACATCAGGATATTTTACGTATAAATCCTACAGAAAGATTACAAGAAAATATTAACATTTCTGCGATTTAAGATTGACTTACATTCCTAACAAACACAGTACGTACCGAATGAGTTAGCTCATGCGGTAGTTCAAGATATAAGCGGCTACGTCGAATAAAATGCCAAATTACTGCAACGTACAACTTTTATCTTTCATATACCATGTTGGGTGAGAATTTCTAATAGCATGCTATCTGGCGCGAAAAGTTAGAACTATTTCTATACAGCTATTTCACGTGTATATTTTAAATCGTTTTCATTTTGTTAACCCTAGAGAAAACACAATATAAATAATTGCAGGGGATTCTATGTCATAATGTATCTAACATAAATAAAAGTGAAAAAAAAAAAACGAAAAAAAGTTTATTGCTGCAGTATGTGAATAAATATCTGAGAGAAATATTTATGTTGATTTTTTCCTAAAAAATGTGAAAAATATCTTAAAATAAAGTGAGGAGTTCAGCCCAAACTAACCTAAAATCAGCATATTTGCAATATAAAATCTGTATTAGTCAGTGCTCAGTGTAGCCAACTTATCACAAAAAACCAGCTGCCAAATAAGTGAATGCTAAATAATCTGATGTACTAACTTGCCCATTTCCTCTCCCTAACTTGCCCATCTAACACCAACTTGCCCATTTTTCACCCTAACTTGCCCACTAATATAGGTGGACTCCTTGGATAGAATTCACTTATATAGTCCGGTCAAAATAGACATTTCAATTTATAAAAATTCGCATAGAGCTGAAAATTGGTACGAATGTTAGGAACACCATTGTAAATGAAATTTGAAGAGTCCCCATCGATCCTACATCTGCAAAAAAATTATTCAAGGTCAAAGTTCGCAAATTTGGGTTTTTTGCATTTTCCAGCCAAACGGTAAGTTTTATCATAAAAATAGGTCAGACAAATGTTGTATTGTGTAATTATCTACAAATATTGTTCTTATACTTTTTCATAAGAATCGCCATTCTTGAGATATCGTGATTCTAAAATTTGAAGAAGTCGTATTCTACATAATGTGCACACATTTCCGCACCACCTATGAGGTAGTGTACTTGGCGCATTTTTTAACGTGGTGACACCGATAGGTATACTCCACGATCTGTTGTGACTAAGTTTTATTAAATAATATCCTATTAATTAAAAAAATGATACTATTGGGAATGATTTAAGTGACAAAAATTATTCTTGAATACGGGTAATGTTAATCTGCCTGATAATCTTCGAATTCTACTTCGACAGTAATGTCTTCTTCGATTTCATCTTCTTCTTGCTGGACATTTGTTAATTGTTCTGAAAAAGATGTATCAATTGTTTCCTCATTGAAATCATAGAAATCTTCATCTGTTCCATTTGATTCAACGTTGGAGCATGACTGGCCTTGACAATTGGTGAACATAATCCAACTTTTTCATAGCCACATTTTGCACTATAACCCTTTTTGCAATTGCAAAAAAAATGGTGTTAGGAAGTCTTTGTGGAGCAGGTGGAAGTAATGAATTGGTTCCAAAGTATCATCTATTAATTGGCCCAATTGCATCACTATTTTCAATGTATGTAAAATATTTCCTCCATTGCAACATTGGTGTTAGGAAGTCTTTGTGGAGCAGGTAGGAGTAACATTTAAATTGGTTCCAAAGTATCATCTATTAATTGTCCACCGCTGTAGTCTCGAGGTAGCGTGCTATCTTGTCACGCAGCGGGCCCGGGTTCGACCCCCGGTCGGGGCAGTTTTTCTGGGTGAGGTTTTTATCGGGGGTTTTCCTCACCTGTAAGACAAATGTCAGGAAAACTTTAAGGCCCAAACGGTCCCCGAAATCATATGGCCATCATCGTCCTTATTACCATCATCACCGGTCTGGAAAGCAACGGGAAGCTACTACACCTATAATTCCCTAGTAAAGCTGCAAGCATAACATGAAAATGCTATGATTGCAGTGAAGGACCTGTCCTAGGGCAGAATTACTATGGATGGATGGATCTATTAATTGGCCCAATTGCAATTTTGATTTGAAATATCTAGGCCTAAAAACAGTCATAATAGTGTGACTGATATTAGTACATACTAGTTTTAAATGTTCTAGTTTAAATCGTTTATTTTTAAGAATTACTTGTTCCAAAAAATAAGTCAATGACTCCGGAATATCGCTGTTAATATTTCCAAACATTCGACTAGGCGGGAGGTAATTGGTATTATCAAATACTAAAGATTGAATGTCCTCTCGAATGATTGCTGCTGCAGCTTTGAGGATTCTAAATTGTTCTTCCTTTTCATTTCGACTTTTTTTCTCATATCAAGCTTGGTTAAGATTATCGTGATCATCAATAAAACAAATTAATGTTAATCTTCCCGGTGATAATAATTTTATTACCATACTCTAACTTCAATCGAATCTTAATTGTTTCATTATCTAAAGCTGGATTTTTGCAATTATTTTGTAATGCTTCCAATGATAACTGACAGTCATCACAATTTTCAACGTATGTATTTCCTCAATCGCAACATTAGTAGATTAATTTTGAGAACGACCGATTTTACCCCCAGGGCGGGTCTAAAGAAGAAATTATAGTTATTATTACGGTACCTAGCCTCGGCTGCAACTAAATCACATTCGTACCGAATACGTGCAGTAACATTTTTGCTACGTCAGCAGAACGAATCCGAGCTATCTTCAGGATGGATTCTTTAAATTCAAGTGTAGCAACTTTATAAATTTTACTCTTAACACAGCCAAGAAAACAAAAAGATCAGCAGAAAAATACTGGGTAAATAAACGAAATTAAATTCCTGTATAAGAAGAAAAACAATATAAATAATTAGGGCAAGGCATTTAATGACCTATAAATTGGTAAAAAATGCAAAATAAAAAATGCATTTATGTCCTAAAAAATGCAAAAAATGACCAATACAATTAAAAAATGACGAATAAAAAGTTAAGAATTACCAATAAAAATACTATTTATTAGATTAAGTACTCACTTGATTATTGAATTACATAAAATTTAACTTAACATCAAAATATTAAAAGAAAAGTATTTAAAAATACATATTACAGTACCTTTTATTGCAGAAAATCCATTTCAATTACATAGTGCACTTTTACAGCAATTTTGAATTGCAATTAACAATCAGAATAAGGGTAGAAGCAAGCATAAGCTCTAAGAAATTGAATAAAATTCCTAGAAGTGGGCAAGTGCATTATGCACATACCTTGAAAAATAGGGTTAGTAGTTAGCAAAACAACTACTTAATTCCAAGAAATTGTATTGACAAGGAAAAATACTGATTTGTAATAAAAATCTTAAATCAAATACAAATAGTGTCACAGCCTTCCGGAAAAGTGTAAAAAATGCTCAAAATGATCTAAAAATTGCCAAAAAATGACCTATCCCTAAGAGAGTTAAGAAAATGCAAAAAAATGCCCTAATGAATTGCTTTTATTTAATCCGTTTTTTAATGCCGTACATTTTCATATATGCAAGCAATGTTTCAACCTTCATAAGAAAAAGATGCAAAATCATTAATTGCCTTGCCCTATAAATAATCAACTATACCATCTTAACCAAGAAGCAGCCATTATATTTGGCAACTGCTGGCAAATAATTGAAACTCAAATACACAATAAAATATCCGAAATAATACAAATTTAATATAAAACAATGCACAAAAAATTAGACAAACTCAAACGTATTAACCCATTGGAGACACGTTTAAAGTGCCTAGCATGTTCACTGGGAACCCATTTAAATCTCCGCGCCGCTACTCCGGCTGCGCTGGACTTTAAATACACATACTCTGTTCTATCACTTATGATTTCAGATATTTTGTTTACCCCTGAATTTCTTTTAGTATCTTGTACTTTTACGAATAGCAAAGGAATGTGGCCTACATGCTACCCTCTTTTGTGCCCATTGTAACCCGTGTCATGTTTTGTTATTTTCAAGGTTGTGGTGAACCAGTTGATCAAACCCATTCAGAAACCATCTTTTTGTACAGGTGCTCGGACATTGCCTTGAAAGTAAACACAAATCATATGTTCAAACAAGACCGAAAAAAGAAACAAACGCAATATAATACTGTACACGAATAAAAATACACTTTTATTTTATTTTTATATTGAAATAAAATAAGAATAGACCTATACATTATAAATATCAGGAAAGAAGTTCTTCGTATATCTTGTTGTATCTTATCATAGTTATTTATCTCACGCCTGTAAATTATCAACTACTTTATATGATAAAAACTGGACGAAACTCACCTAATATTTCTACCATCAGTAGCATGCACGGTTACGTTGTCACTGTATATTATTTATCGTCCGAATCTTCGTTCCATAATAATTCACTACAATCACTGTCACATAATATTTCATCCACTACTTCACTTAGTTTCTCAAAAGCAATACGTTCTCTCCTATTTACGCACATATTGCAAGAAAAAAAATTAATTTTAAAACTATGAATTTTAACAAATAAGCACTGAATTTATATTCACTTATATTTTACCGTAATAAATGCCTACAACTATAGTCTACTATTCTATAAATAATAACTAAAATAAACTATACAATACACTAGGCCTATACATATTACTTTACATAAACAAACAACACATTTTACTGATGGTGAACCGAAAATGTAAACCACTAAAGAAACCTAACGTCTTACAGTGGCGGTTATAACACAACAACGAGTCTACCTCGTTGTGGGGCTGTTTGGACTTTCTACCTGCTCACGAGGGAGACTCGTTAAAAGTCTCCAATGGGTTAATAAGGAAACTAAACAAAACACTAACAACAACAATGATTTAAAAGTTGTCAACCTAACCTCAACAAATTTCAGTAAAGAAGAAAATAAACTATTACAACTTGGTTACAAATTTAATTACTCCCAAAACAACAAAGAAGAAATAGTCCAAAACATGATTGCCGAAAGTGAAATAGCCATAAATAAACTAAACATAGACAATAAAGTACATGCCAAATATGACACAGCTAAAATCATTAAAGAAATCAATAACAATAATCTGCCATCACTAAACAAAGAAGAAAAACAAAATTTAAAAAATCTAAAAAACATTAAAGCCAAACTCAAAAATGAAAACATAATACATACAAAAGCTGATAAAGGGAATGCCATAGTATTAATAAATGAAGAAGAATACATGAATAAAACACGACAATTCATTGAAGAAAACAAATTCAGAAAAGTAAACAAAGATCCTACCAACAAATACCAAAGAGACGTTAAAAATATCCTAAAAAATTATGATACCATCATAAAAAATTAACACAAAATAGATAACATAAACAACCAAAAAAGGAATAGTAGAGCTATTAACTACAAATGGACCAATAACAATCCCACCGCACCAGTAATGAAAGCTCTACCAAAAGTACATAAAGAAGACATTCCCATAAGACCGGTTACCAACTGTATAAACGCACCTAATTATAAATTATCTAAACTAATTGACACGAAACTCAAAGAGGAAATTACACTACAAAACGAATATACAATTAAAAACTTATTTTATCTAGCCGACCAAATAGAAAATCTAAAATTCAACAAAAACACTAAATTAGCGTCGACATAAAAAAATGTATATACAAATATCCCAATCAATGAAACAATAGAAATAATAGAACATAAACTACAAGAAAAAGACAGGCAAAAAGTACACCGAACAACTAAATAAAATGACTAAAACCATATTGGAACTAATAATTTAGTTGAGGACGATTGACTCACCAGGTACCAGTTTTATACGTAATGTCTTATATTTATAACAGTATAACAGTTATGTCTGATCGCAGCTATCCGGCACAAAAAATTTAAATATCAAGTTTAAAACCAAAATATGTTAAAAACTAACAAAAATGTGACCTAATCAATAACATATTCTAACAGCAACAAAAATATGTATAAATAAAGTTAGGATGAGTTATTTTTATCTTTTAAGTTTAAGACACATGCATAAACTGTTATTACGTTAGTTTATTAACAGTTAAAACTGCTAGATTGTTAAAAGTTGTAGCTGCTATAAAAAAGCCATATCTGGCCTTACATCATTAATAGTAAAATATACGAATATTGTGTCTGGACTCAAGAAAAGAAGCGGTGTTGCCATTAAAAAAAAGACAATCGGTAAGTACAAAAGTTCGCGTGACCTTGCTAAAGTTGTCACAAATCCTGACCATATAAACAAACTGTCTTTATAATGTAAATATGAAATGATTAAAAACTTTGTGAAATAAAATAAAATATACATTCAGCATAATAGCTCAGAGGTATTTCAATATAAAATTTTAATAGCATATTTATCCACGATTATCTGAAAATGTTTATTTTTTATATTCGTTTGATAGATTTCGTGTAAATATTAAAAACAATTTAATGTGCAAAAAAAGTGATTGAAATGTTACACAGAGCCATTGACCTACTTTTAGATTGTCCGGAGACGATGAATAATGAACACTGTTGCCATCTCTCAGACTGTTGTGTAAATGGATTTCATGTGTTCATTAACCATATTTTCCAAACTTTATACTTCTACTAACTCACTGACATTATCGAACCCGTAGGTTCAAGGCCGCGCGGACATAAGCTCTCCGCACATCCCTATATTGAGCTAATGGGCGTTTTCCCTCTTTATAAATATAAACCTCTAATAATTCTTATATAAACCCTAACGTAGCAAATATTGAGTTAACTGTAAAATTTAGAAAATCAATAACAATAAGGAATTATAGTTATCTTTATATAATTCTGTACGTGTGTATGTCACTGAACTACTTCTAAACGATTGAACCAATTTTGATGATTTTTTTTTGTGTGTGTTTGAGTGGATGGTTTAGATTAAAAATTGGACCTCTAAAACCATTAGGTGTAGGAGTTCACCTGAAGTGAAAATTTTAAAATCGCTCTAGCGGTCACAATTTTCGAAGTTTCACAACGAAATTCAATATATCCTATTACAATAAACTGAGGTAGGTATTATCAAAAAATTAGCGAAATCCGACTATTATAAGTGGAGGTTTATCTGAAATCCGAAATTGAAAACTGCCTAAACGACTGGACCAATTTCAATTATTGTGTGTGTGTGTTTGAATGGGTCCCTGGATGTTTATATTCACAATTGGACCCTCCAAAACCATTAGGTGTAGGAGTTCACCTGAAGTGAAAATTTTAAAATCGCTCTAGCAGCCACAATTTTCGATATTCACAACGAAACTTGGTATATTTTATTAAAATGAACCAAGCTGGGTATTATTAAAAAATGAGAGAAATCCAACAATTAGAAGTAGAGATTTACCTGAAATCCAAAATTTAAAACTGCCTAAACTACTAGACCGATTTTGATGAAAATGTTTTGTGTTTGTGTGGATGCCTGGATGTTTTAGATTCACAATTGGACCCTTTAAACCCCAATCAAAAAGTTTGTATTTACAAAATAAATAATCTTTATAATAATTATTATAACATTAGGTGTAGGAGTTCACCTGAAGTGAATATTTAAAAATAGCTCTAGCGTCCACATTTTTCGATGTTTCACAACGAAACTCAGTATATCCTATTAAAATAATCCAAGGAAGGTATTATCCAAAAAAAATAAGTGAAATCCGACAATTAGAAGTGGAGGTTTACCTGCCTAAACGACTGGATCGACTTCGATGACATTTTTTGTGTGTATATGAGTGGATTCCTGGATGTTTTAGATTCACAATTGGACCCTCTAAAACCATTAGGTGTAGGAGTTCACCTGAAGTGAAAATTTAACAATTACTTTAGCGGTCACAATTTTCGATATTTCACAACGAAACTCAGTATATCGTATTAAAATAAACCGAGGTAGGTATTATCCAAGAATTATGGAAATCCAACAATTAGAAGTAGAGTTTTACCAGAAATCCAAAATTAAAAACTGATTAGCAACCGCCATGTCTGGTTCGTCTCAGCGTTGCATTTTAATTAAGTTTTAATATTCCGTTTATTCGGGCGTAGCAACGCACACAGGGTATTGGCTAGTAATAATAATATAATGACCAGAGACCGGAAGTTTAGGCATAATAAATCCTTAAAATAGGCAGGCAAAAAGGCATTATGAATAGGCAGGAAAAAAAGGCATTATGAATAGCTAAAATAGGCAATTAGAAAAACAAATTGAGATTTTCGACTCATGTTGCAATTACTGTTGGAAGCAAAGAAATCTTCTTCCCAGTAGCCTTGGAAAGTGTATTTTTGTGTTTGATTGTACTGATATGTTACGTTATAAAATATTTATTTTCGTAGTTCACTGACTGCCCGCATATTTTGCAAGTACTAACGTAAACTCATAAAGGAACACTGAATTTCGGCATCTTGCTGCTAACTACAAATAATGTCGCAATGAAAACTGAAAGATAAATTAAGTTGCCTTTTCAAATAAACACACGCAGTAATTAAAATGCTTTCTGCTATTTATATATATATATTAGGTTTTGTAACAAACTCAGTGAGCTGAGACGAGCGAGAAAAAAGTGACAAACAAGACACCCCAAGTATTATGACAGCAAAATCATCGCTTCCTTTCAAGGCCGAAGTACGCTTGGTTTACAATCCCTGGTCCGTGAGAAGAGGGAGATTTGTCACATTATTCCTTTTGTGTAACCCATAAATTTATTTAATATATTTTAATGTATCATAGGTTAGAATTTTACCGAATTGTAGTCCGGATTTTATATATATATATATATATATATATATAATATATTAATATATATACATTTATTTATTTATTTTTTTTTTTTTTTGCACGGCAGCACTCATTGTTGCGAAGAGAATAATTATGAACTGACTGAAAGATAATAATATACATTCGGTGAAGTCACTTTCATTGTAACTGTTATAGAAATAAATTAAAATACCTGTAGGCAATTTTTAATAGTAAATTAATAAACAATAAGATAAATAATCAAATAAAGGCAACAAAAAGCATTTATTTCGTAAATCAGGCATTTATATTTAGAAAGGCAGACAAAGGCAACATAAAACTGTGGCATTTTAATCAAGTTATAATTCATACAGATTCATTTTCAAATTGAAGATAGATTTAACACATTTAAAAAGGCATTCTGCCAAAGTTCCGGTCTCTGATAATGACAATAGTATAATAAAATAATAATAAAAAAAGTAACAGTAATAACAGTTTAATAATAATAATATCTTGGATATTATCTCTCTATCTGGGATGAAAAGGATATCCCTGAAAAAGTTACTAGTTATAATAAAAGTTTAGGAATTATTAATCAAGTTATGAAACCATCCCTTGTACAAAAAAACACCAGATTACGTTTATATAACACTTTGGCTAGACCAGTGTTGACCTATGGTAGTGAAGCATGGACACTAAAAAAACAACATGAAAGCAGAATAACGGCTTGTGAAATGAGATTCATGCGCAGAACAGCGGGTTACACCAGATGGGATCGGAAAAGGAACACCGATATCTTAAAAGAATTGAAGACTACGCCAATTTTTTGAATATATTAAACAGTACCAACTAAATTGGAAACACCATCTTGAAAGAATGAGTTCAAATCGGATCCCCAAAGCTGTTTATAATTATATACCAAGAGGACGAAGATCACTGGGCCGTCCTATGAAACGCTGGAGGGAAAATTTTCTATAGGATCGTAACAGGCCTTGGCCTAATACTTGGAAGGAAGAAGAAGATAATAATAATAATAAAGTAAAATAATCTCTCTACAAGTCTTAGGAGGCCCTTGGGGTAGTAGGGAGTTAAGACTCCCACTTTTTCAAACATTGGCCGCCTTTACCTGCAGAACAAGTGTCTGGTACTCATTTCCGTTAGAGGATGAGTCGACCCAAGGTAATGGTGCCGCCAAGGTTTGGACCAGTTTAAAAATCCTGACCCGACCGGAACTTACAACCTCGACCTTCCGGTTTGTAGCGCATTGCCATACTGAACTACGCTACGGCGCGCCCCATACCGAAGTTGTAATACTAATATTAACAATAAGCAATGCCTTTGGTTTCGGGGTAGCGTCGCTGTCTCGTACGCAGCGGGCCTGGGTTCGATCCCCGGTTGGGGCTACATAACAGTGAGCTACATGATCTTTATGGAAAATCAGATAGGCCCTATAATGAGAACAGTTAAGTCTCGTAGACTGCGATAGGGAGGACATGTGGCACGAATGGGAATGAAAGAGGCGTGGAAATGTTATATAGGAAAACCAGAGAGCAGGACATGTGGAATGAATGGGAGATGAAAGAGAGACATGGAAACTTTATGTATAAAAAAAGAGGGCATGCACCCAATAGGAAGGGCAAGAATGAAGTGGGATAACATTAATCATGATTTGAGGGAAGTAGTTTATATGACGGATGAATGGAAAACATTAGCTCAGGATAGGGATGTATGAAAAGCTCATGTTTGCAGATACAATTTTAAAGATTTTAGGAAGGGCAAGAATGAAGTGGGATGTAATATTAATCGTGATTTGAGGGAAGTAGTTTATATAAGAGATGAATGAAAAACATTAGCTTAGGATAGGGATATATAAAAAGCTCATGTTTGCAGATACAATTTTAAAGATTTTTGGGCATGAAATTCCTCCCCCCACCCCCTAAGAAATTTTCTAGAAAACCATATATTGCTGGGATTATGATCACGTTTGTTGCATTATATTTGAGTTCATTCATGTTTATCAAATACACCATCTACATATATTATGATGAACGTTTGCAGGGTATGGGGCATGATGGCATTCGTTGTACATTGGCAAAATCAAGCTTCAACAAATGCAAACATAACGTCATATTCTTCAAATCACGTGGCATCGATGGTTCTCGCATTTCATTTGTTTCTAGCTGATTGTTGTTGATCTTATTGGGGCCGAAAAATTATAATATATTGATATTTTAATTATATCAACATGAGAGACGATATGCTCATCGAGTTTGTGCGATCGTACAAATTTATATACAACAAAAGTAAGGGGAGAAAAAAAAAAGAAGCTGCTTGGAAGGAAACAGGGATTAGATGGGATGCCACGGCTGGTACTAATCCCTGGGAAGGAAATAGAAAACAATGTGAGTACTGCCTTAGTGTCTATTTACCACATTTCGCCTTAACATAAACATCAATAACATTGATTTTTTCTTTCTCGTTTTCTTTCGTTTACGCTGTTCTTCCTTTTTTTGTTTTACCTTTGTTAACGTTTTTATCTTATTCACACATACAAACACAAGACAGAACACACACCCAGACCCAAGGTGGAGATTTAAAATCCCCTACCCCGCCGTGAATGAACCCGGGTTGCCGGAGTGGAAGGTAGGGACTCTACCGACTACACCACAGCGACGCACTTGCAATGGGCAGGACATGTGGTACGAATGGGAATAAAAGAGGTATGGAAATGTTATACCATGATACACCTACTCAAATTGTGCGTTGTAGCTTGCCTTCTCAACGCAACATCAACGACGAACATGCATCGTAATCCAACCATTACAATAGCAACTATAGGGTTTTTCATGTCTAGAAAATAGTACTGCTCTTATGGGAATGCTGTTGCCACTTGACGCTGCAGACTGAATGACAGAGATGGAAATACAATTATCTCCATGTTTTGTTGAAAGATAATTCAATGTCTTCACAAGCTGTTGTTCCGGTAAATGAGTTCACCCCGTAATTTATTAAGTATGTGGGTGATGATACACGTTTCATAGTGGTATTTCTCCCTCCCCTCCATAAATCGGGAACCCAACTTCTTGGCAAAGTTTTAAGTGAAATTATTTATTTGAAATGAATTAACTAATCTCGCATAACCTAACCTAACATTTACTAGAAAGAACTGTTCCACAAGGGCAATGCTATTTTCTAGACATGAAAAACCTTATATAAGAACTTACTTACTCACTGGCACTATCGAACCCGTAGGTTCATGGCCGCGCGGGCATAAGCTCTCCATACATCTCTGTCCAGAGCTAATGCTTTCCAATCATTCCCTGTATAATCTATTGCCCTCAAATCATAGTTAATGTTGTTCTCCCACCTCATTGTTGGTCTACCAACTGGGCGTTTTCCCTCTGGCTTTCCTACAAGAAGCATCCATGCATGTCCCCATACACACAATATGTCCTGCCCATTGCAGTCTACGAGACTTAACTGTTATTATATCTGGCTTTCTATAAAGACTACGTAGCTCATTGTTATGTAGTCTTCTCCATTCATCTCTCTTTGTCCAAACATTTTCCTAAGAACTTTATTCTCAAAAACTCGTAATCTCATTTTCTCCCTTAAAGTAAGAGTCCATGTTTCGCACCCATATAATATGACTGATAGAATAATAGTTTTATATACTTTCAGTTTAACTTTTTTTTTAAAGGAGTTGGGACATCACGTATCTCTGCAATGCATAATAGCATGTATTTCCAGAATTGAGGCTATGTTTAATTTATTTGTGATTATTGTTCCTAGGTATTTGAATTCAGCCATTTCCTCAAAATTTCCCTCATTTGTCATTAGCTGTCCATTTCCATTATATAATGTATTTCTACGTGTGACCATATATTTAGTTTCATTGCTATTTACTTCCAGTCCTAATTCCTTAGTGTTACTCATAGTGTGTACGTGTTGTCCTTTAGTATCTCCTATCGGCCAATAGTACTACTCATCAGCATAAACTAACAGCTTATTAATACCATTGAGTTGTAGGCCTTCCTCATCCTCTAAAGATTTGATGGCATGCTCTAGTACAAAATTAAATAGTAGAGGAGATAGTGCATCTCCTTGTTTCAACCCATTCTGGATTTCAAAAGTGCCCAAAAACTCTTTGCCTACACGCACCCTACTCTTTGTACCATTTAGACACATTCGTATTATATAAGTACTTACCATTTAAATTGTATTATTTATTAGATACTGCTGCCAATGCTATTGAAGGTATGGGAAAGAGTATTTAAGGACTTTATTATAATTTTATTGCATACATTTTAAGTTCTTTTGAATTAAAATATGACTTTGAAACTATTTTATTTTAAATTTGATTGATTTATCTCTTAAAAGACAATGATTGTATTTGTAACTATTTTTATATGAAATACATATATTTTGCATAATTTTTATGCATTTAAAACATATTTGGTAATTACTAAGAAACATATGAATGATTAAATAATAAATGAACAATAACTGGATTATTTTTATATATCAAATTTGGGAATTTTTAACATTATGAGGTTCAATTAATGATAATTAAATGAATCGTGATTTTTAAGCTTGATTACAAAGTTCTTCAAAAATACAACAGATAGCAGTTTAGGAAATGATTCATTCAAAATAACACCAGATGGCAGTTTGAAGAGGAATTCCTTTAAAAGAACACCAGATGGCAGTCTAGATAATTACCGGCAAAAAGGAGAAAAAATTGACAGTCGTGAAAACAGCTGACGATGACGACAAAGTGTCGCTGATACTGCAGTGCTGTGTTTAAAGAGGTAAGAAAAAATCACGATTCATTTAATTATCATAACTGGATTAGTTCATCATTCTCGATCATTTTAACTAGTTCATTGTAGGAAAAAAAAAATGTATACTAGATGTCTCTTCCTCCTTCTGTCTTCCCTTCATCCTATTTTCTATTCCACATCTACCTCAATTCTTCTTCTATCACACAATTCTATGCAATCTAAACTTCTTCACTACAGATTATAAATAAAATAGAAAAGTCTGCAATAGCTGCACATGCATGGTCAGAAAAACACAGAATTGAAATAGATGCCAAATTACTGAAACAGATAAGTCTAAGGAACTCACAATTTGGGAGAAAATTTACATCCACAAGAATAAGGAGAAAACTATGAATTTTGAAATTGCCAGGGAGAGAGAAAAACATTTGAATTGGAAGTTCATCCATCAGCCAACAGAGGGAGTAGAAATCAACCTACAGGATGACAACTGCAAACACAACAGTTAGAATGCATCAACAATGTCACATAGATGCAACAAAACTATAGTCTGCAGAATATAAAAATAATATGAGGTGAGTAAAAATAACTAACTCATAATAATTATAATAAACTAGTTTGCCGCCATATTGAAAATTAATCTGACTAACAATACTTCATTGAATCAATACGAACAATACTTAACAATACTTGGTTTTATAATGGATAGAATACTCCAAGATTGGCGACAGATGAGACACGGTTCTATCCAAGTTAATAGAAACCATAAATAAACTCTTTGCTTTTTGCTGATGATTTGGTATTAATGGCTCCAACAGAAACAGATTTACAGTATTCTCTACACAATTTTAATATAATTGCAAAAAGGTACAATATGGAAATCAATACAAAGAAAACTAAAGTGATGGCCTTTTGTGGGAAATACCCTATACCTAGCAAAATTGTTTTGGATGATGAAATTTTAGAACGAGTAAACAAATTTAATTATTTGGGTTATAATTTAACATTTCAACATGAAGCTGATATATCAAAGAAAATCACAAATTTTACAAAAACAATGGGGATAAATAAAGTATAATGAAACCATCTTTAGTACAGAAGAACACAAGATTACGGCTTTATAAGGTTCTCACAAGACCAGTATTAAGATATGGTAGTGAAGCATGGACAATACGTAGAAGAGATGAAAGCTGAATAACAGCAAATGAGATGCAATTTATGCGCCATACATCAGGCTACACAAAGTGGGACCATAAAAGAAATGAGGAAATTATGAAAGAGTTGGATGTAGAACCCATTCTTCACCATATACAAAACTACCAGAACAACTGGAAAGCCCATCTTCAATGAATGCCGTCTCATACAATTCCAAAAGCCATACTTCGCTACTGCCCCCAAGGCAAAAAAGTGCTGGGTGGAAAATTCCTCTTTGAGACCATAACAGGTCACAAGGCCTAATACTTGCATGGATGATGATGATGATGACAATAAAAATTAAACATTGTTCACTAGATCAAATGAACAGATTCTTATATCATTCATACGTTTCTTGGTAATTACCAAAATTAAATATGAAAAAAAAAAGTAATACATAATTAAGTTGCTGAGCTGTACAAATGCAGTTCCTTCTGAATGCTTAGCACAAGAGAGCATTTCCAGTCTTGTTTTTGGAAGGGAGCTAAATTCTTGTATTAATCTATATATTAATACATGAAGAAAAATATTTGTACCCCTTTTTAAGCAGATTGCTCGTACTGATGAGTGTGATATTTGGCATAATTAAAGTTCATATAGAGAAGGAGTGCAGGAAAATAAAATTTATGTATATGTGTTACAAATAAATTAAATTAAACAAAATAAAATTAATTGTCTGTAAGGAATTTGTGTGTTTTACTCATTCATTTGTTTACGTTCATACTGAAAGGGCATTGTTGTAAAAAGAAAATTTTGCAGCAGCAATATGAATTGACTTACTTTTGCATATTTATTATTAATTATAGTATATCAACGATGTTAATAAATTAATTAAGAACCTCATAATGTGTTTCCCAATTTTAACTTTGAATATCAACGATGTGTCTGAGCCGAAGCTTTAGCGAAGGTTAGCAAATAAGTTTGAGATTAATAATGCACTTACTTCCTGAATTGCATATATAATTTTATTCAATCCTATATTATTAATTATGTTTAATTTTTATATTTCATGTGAATTTATATCTTGGTTTGAAGAGTTTGATTGTTTGATAGCAAGGGAATGTCCTCTTACCCCATCTCAAGGTCATAAAGAATAGTTTTCTAAAAAGTTGGACAGTTAAAGAGCAAAGGAAATATGAATGTATGTTGAACTTTTATAGGAAAAAATCACTATGAGGTTTAACTTAATTTTAATAAATGTATGTATTTAAGGCTCAGACAATTAAGTCATATTCCTTTTAGGTTCCCAATAATAATGAATTTTGAGATAGCATATAACTTATGCATAGCATATTATAATAATTGTTATTCACTTTCCTTTTTACAAAATGTTTGATGAGTTCATATGGAAGTTGTGGTAGCTTTTTTGTTTAATTTTGTTCTTTTCTTTGTTATGAAATAGAAACACAACATGGACAGGCACTTAACTGCACAATATTTAGACAAATACTGATTCTAATTGGTTAGACAAACTGACATCACTTTCTTTTGTTATAGTGCATCCAGCAATCATACCAATCACCCGCTTTCATACAGCTCAGTGACTCTAAAAGCAATAAAAAACCTATTGGAAACAGTTTAGATTACTCGACCAATGAATTTTTTTATAATTTCTACAGAATCGCAGTGTGCATGCGCAAACTCTTAAAGAAACTTCTGTTAGATGGCAGACATAAGCATGAAATCAGTATGACCAACATTTGCAATAAATTTCCAAACATGTTTATAAGAAATGGATGTACACTAACTTCCCCCTTCCTAACCTAACAAAATAAATGGCATGCATCTTATTTAATGAAGTCTAAACTAATCTGATGTATATTAATAAACAGGATCTTCTTGGTGATAATAAAAATGTATTACATATTATCAATTAAACCCAAATCACCAAACAAAAACATAAAATAGTCAATGTATTTCGATAGTGAAGCTATCATTAACAAGACCAGTTATTGTCATTATTAGAGACTGGATGTTAGGGAAAATGCCTATAGTTATTTATTATAGATATTGTAAAAGTGACTTCATATAAGTTCATACCTATGACCTTAAAGTTGTTTTCCATGAAGTTAATTTTGCCTATAAATGTCTATTTCAGCTTACAGTGCCTATAAATGATGGTATCTTTACCTTGTCGTGGTGGAGTGACTTGCATGCTTAAATGATTCCGAGAGCTATGCCGGCAGTAGCATTGCTACTGATAGGGTTACCCTTGTCAGACTGGTCGAAGGTGATAAGCCAGATGAAAAAAGTAGCTTGGTCAAAAGAGTGACGATCTTTCACCGTAAAAATATAACTGTCAAGAAATGCAGACATGGGTTCAACTGGGATAAAACTTTCCGGAGGTCAAATAGTCCCCCATTCGGTTCTCTGGGCAGGGACTACTTCAGGGAACACATGCCAAAGGCTCAAACATAGGGATAAGTTCCTAGGAACATGGAATGTTAGGACTTTATACAATAGCAGGGCGCTAGAGTTATGCCTATAAATGTCTATTTGCCATTTTTTCTTGAAATTAATTTACTATTTCCATGAAATCAATTCAAATGGACAGACTTCATGACACATATCAATGCATAGAAATTTTTCAAGTGCTCTTTTTATAAATTCTCTTAGAATATTTTAGGATAAGAGGGCAATAAGACAATAACCTAGCAGGTAGATGATTTCCACTTCAATGCACTTCCATTAGGTGAAATAACAAGTACTGGCTATTTTATTTTAATGTAAGGTTGTAAAAAATTACATTGCAGTCCATTTTTGTAAGAACCTATTTTGAATTTTTAGTGCTTATATTAATGATTTTTAGTGCTTTTTTGCCTATTTTAAATTTTTTAAGTGCCTAAAATCCGGACTCTAGTCATTATATTATACCAATAACTAGTCTTGATAATGATAGCTTCGCTATCGAAACACGTTAACTATTTTAATGCTTGGGTTTGGTGATTTGGGTTTTATAGATAATGTATAATATATATAATCTAATGTACACTAACTTGTCTCATCGGAACATAATAAAATGAAGTGAGTAAACACCTATTTCTTAAAATATATCTTCAAATGTTGATCATTCTGATTTCATCGATATCTCCACCATCTAGCTGAAGTTCCTTTAAGCACTTGTGCATGCTTACAATGATTCTGTAGAAATTATATTTGAAGAGAAAAATTATATGCTCAGACTGGAGTTTGAACCCAGGACCTTTAGTTTTCTATGCCAATGCTCTACCAACTGATCTATCTGAGCAAACCAATTTAAATGCAAATTTTTCTCTTATACAGTGTTAATTCCTGAGCACTGAATTTGCATTTAGATTGGAGTGTTCAGGTAGCTCAATTGGTAGAACATTGGCATAAAAAGCCAAAGATCCTGGGTTCAAACTCCAGCCTGAGCATATAATTTTTCTCTTCAAATATAATTTGTCCAGTATTAAATTAATAATAAAAATATTGATTCTGTAGAACTTTGAAAATATCCTTTGACATAAATGTAACAATTTGCATACATAGATGAACATTTCATAATTGTAAAAAAAGTTATAAATATCATTATAAAACATTTAAAATAGTAAAAAAATGTTAGTAAAGATAAAAAAGTAAATAGAGCAACAATATTACAAGAATGTAGTAGGGAAAATCATAGGTCGAGGCATTCTAAACTTCAGCCTACATTTTTAACAAGAGTTGATAAAAAATTACAGAAATAAAAGGTTATTACTATGTCCTTTATATAAAAAAAGCTATTGGAAGTGATAATATATACAAGATACGGTTGTGGAATGTACCAAACCACAAAAGTCACTTCCCACACACACGCACACACACATATATATCACAACTCTATTTACAACTGTATTTACCTGAATATAAGACTAGCTCCTAATTTTGAAGATACATTTTATGAAATCTACTGCAGCCAGAGACAAAACACCTGGCCTCAACAGCAACTATTGACCATGTCTTATTAATCAGGAAAATTGTATGTATGTAAGTTCATAGTTAAATATAGAAAATAATGGTGAAATTAAACCTTTCTTACCTCTCCTCGGATAAATCTTCTACGTAGATTGCGATTTCGAGACAATAACGATATCATCATCAGTACTTCTTTAGTGACTGATGTTATGTTGATCGGAAGAAACTCTTCTTCTTCCCTCTGTTGGTGGACCGATGAACTCTGGATCAGGTCAAAATTTGCGAAAATTTTGACCTGATCCAGAGGGTCATTGGTCCACCAAGAGAGGGAACAAGAAGAGTTTCTTCCGATCAACATAACATCAGTCGCCAAAGGAGTACTGAAGATGAGACCGTTATGGTCTTGAAATCGCGATCTACTTAGAAGATTTATATGAGGAGAGGTAAGAAACATTTAATTTCACCATAAATTAAACCTCATAGTGATTAATTCCTATACAAGTTAAATGAGAAATAACATTATGAGGTATTTAATTCATGAATGAATGAGTCATTTTTTATATTTTACCTCATAGTTTCTTTTCTTAAACACGGGAACTGCAATTTTTAAGAGGAAAGATCCCTCCCAATTTCAACTAATATTATGACTACCGGATTTTCATTGAAATCTCCATCTACAATGTTGCTATCTGGTGTTGATTTGATGAACTTCAAGATCAGGTCCCATTCAAATCAACGCCAGATGGTAACTTTATAGATGGAGACTCCAAAACAAATCTGGTAGTCATAATGTCGGTTGAAAATGGGAGGGATGTTTCCTCTTGAAAACTGCAAATCCCGTGTTTAAGAAAACATAAACTCTGACCTGCAAGATATAAAAAATGACTCGTTCATTCATGTATGTATGTAGTTAATGCTCTGGAGTTAACAATAAAGTTATTCTCCTTCTTGCTTCCCAATACTTGGATGTAACATGCTTTCGGAAAGCCAAACGTCCCGTGTTCGAGTCTCGGTCTGGGCAAAAATTTTTCTCTTCAAATATAATTTATCCTTCAGTGAGAAGTGTTCAATTAATAATAAAAACATCAATAGAAGCCCTACTGGTTTTATAAAGTAGTGTTTAAATTCCCAATAAATGTCTTCTTAACTAAGAAGCCGCCATTTGCAAAAGATAGAAGCAAAGGTTTCATAGCATTTGGCACGAGGGAATTACAACGTATATAAGAGAAAAATTTGCATTTAGATTGCAACTCATCTCGGTAGTTCAGTTGGTAGAGAATTGGCCCAGAAAGCCAAAGTCCTAGGTTAGAGTCTCGGTCTGGGTGAAAATTTTCTCTTCAAATATAACTAATTATATTTTAAGAGAAAAATTATATGTTGAGACTGAGTTTGCTGCCACTGCATACTTATCCACTTTCCCTTTTTTACATTTCTGAGATGATCTTTCACTTTGGTTTTCAAATTTTTCTTAGTTTTTCGGCAGTCCATGCATGGACAGAAAAACATCTTAGCGAAGGAAAGCTAAATTATTAAAACAAATAGAAAAGTCCAAAAAAACTGAGTGTTTGAGGAAAATCTACATTCAAAAAAGAAAAGGAGAGATTAATGAACTTTGAAATTCGTGCGGAAAATTACTTAATTTCAAGCTTTTTTAGTCTACCAACAGAGGGAGCAAGAGATGGCTCTTTAGGATGACAGAACAACAATCGTAAAAATACTGACTATGGTACAGAAAATTGTGCCAAAACTAGTCTAATACAAAGAAGAAGAATATGAGGTGAGTGATAAAATTTAGTTGACTTGTTTCTTAACTCACCTCATACTTCATAACTCCCTCACAATCCAGATTTCATCACTCTATTTGTGAGAATGTCACAAATAGTGACGAAATCTGGATCGCGAGGGAGTTAAGAAGTATGAGGTGAGTCAAGAAACAACTCAACTAAATTAAAATAAACCTCATAGTGTTATTTTCTACCTACATAACTTAATAAAGTTGAGTGATAAAAGTTTACCTAAATAAAATAATACCTCATAGTGTAAAAAAAGTAACATTGTCTTATATTCAGATAAATACGGTAATGGAATTCATTTTTTGGCTTAATGACAGGTCACTAAAATTATTATATCTTTCCTTTACGTTTAAATAACTGACACTCAGCGATTATATTTTCTTTCATCATCATTGACACGACAACCCCTTTTGGGCCTTGGCAATTATCAGATGTCTTCTCTATTCTTAACTCCCAATATCCTGACACAAAATAAGGTGAATCTCATCATCTTACTTCATATTTCATTTGACACGTTTCAATATGTTGCTCATACCATTGTCAGCTTGTCCAGACTATTGATTTTTATCCTGTAGGTCCTGGATATTAACTCCCATTTTTAACTACAAGGCACAGAAATTGAAACCAGAATTCCAGCAATGGTAATCCACTGTGTGAAGCAGATGGACTCCCTGTGTGAGTGAAGCAGAGCAGTGTGTGGTGGGCAGGTTATCATTTCACCAAGTCAGGTGTTATATTACTTCTCGTAGTTTAAATGAGATATTTGGCGCTGGATTTAAGTGCCTTTCAATTCTATAGTGTTTTGCCCTAGGGCAGGATTTTCACTGCAATCATAGCATTTTCATGCTATGCTTTGCAGCTTTACTAGGGAATTACAGGTGTGGTAGCTTCCTGTTGCTTTCCACACCTGTGAAAGATGATGATGATGGCCACAAGATGTTCGGGTACCTTTTATGACCTCAAGGCTGTTGACATTTGTCTTACAGGTGAGAAAGAATTATTTAATAACAAACTAATTTATACACCTCACTGATAGTATTCTTTTAACAATTAATGAATTTAATTATTTATGAAAATAATATGAAGATTAACAAATATTTTCTTTTATTTTGGTTTAAATATTGTATAATCGTAAAATTAATTTTCTATATCTCATTATTTCTCTTTGTTTTTTATATACATTAGATAGGGACAATTTAATATGTCTTGCTTGTATACATTTTATTATTAGTTTTAGTCTTAATTTTAACTAACATTAACTGATGTTTTTGTTATTAATTTCATACATCTCAATGATGGATAAATCATATTTAAAGAGAAAAATTATACGCTCAGACCGGGACTTGAACCCGGGACCCTTGGTTTTCTAGTCCAAGTGCTCTACCATTTGAGCTACCTGAGCAAGTACCGATCTAAATGCAAATCTTTCTCTATATACGTTGTAATTCCCGCCCACCAAATGCTTTGAAGCCTTTGCTTCTATCTTTGCAAATGGCGGCTCCTATATTAATGATTTATCCATCATTGAGATGTATGAAATTAATAATAAAAACATCGAAAATAGCCGTACTGGCATTTATAATGTAATGTATAATTCCCAAATATGTCTTCTTAATATAGGAGCCGCCATTTGCAAAGATAGAAGCAAAGGCTTCAAAGCATTTGGTGGGCGGGAATTACAACATATATAGAGAAAGATTTGCATTTAGATCGGTACTTGCTCAGGTAGCTCAAATGGTAGAGCACTTGGACTAGAAAACCAAGGGTCCCGGGTTCAAGTCCCGGTCTGAGCGTATAATTTTTCTCTATAAATATGATTTAACATTAACTGGTTGCATTATAGATCGTAATATAATAGATATTATTTTTTTGATCACATTTTTATTTAGTATTTAATATTAGAGTTAAATGAGATTGTTATATTCTGATGTAGTCCACCGCTATGGTCTTGCTGCCTTGTCACGCAGCGGGCCCGGGTTCGATCCCCGATCGGGGCAGTTTTCTGGATGAGGTTTTTATCAGGGTTTTCCCTCGCCTGTAAGACAAATGTCAGGAAAACTTTAAGGCCCAAACGGTCCCTGAAATCATATGCCCATTATCATCCTTATCATCATCCTTCACCGGTGTGGAAAGTAACGGGAAGCTACCACACCTACAATTCCCTAGTAAAGCTGTAAAGTATAGCATGAAAATTCTATGATTGCAGTGAAAGACCTGCCACTGGGCAGAATTACTATGGATGAATATTCTAATGTAATATATGTTTGTCCTGGTGAGTGGAAGAGAAGGCCACATGGCCTTAACTCCACCAGGCTAAACAAATCGAATCTATATTTAAATTAATATTGGGAAGTAAACATTATGAGGCTATATCATTAATAGTGAGTGGAGCACATATTTTTAACGACTCACCTCATATAATTTCAAATTTCTTTGATACCGGTGGTCTCAGACAATATCTTGTCCCTCTTCATGAAGCCATGACTGAAGAGGGACAAGATATTGTCTGAAACTGCCGGTATCAAAGAAATTTTAAATTATATGAGGTGAGTCATTAAAAATATGTTCTCCACTCACTATTAAATCTAATCTAATCTAAAAAAAACTCCAAATAAATCTTATCCAGGATGTTTGTCCTGACTGAGAATCGAACCCAGGCCCGCTGCATGACAAGGCAGCACGCTACCTTGAGACCACAGCGGTAGACTTTGCAGTTATAAATGGCAGATAATTTTTTGGATATGGCCCTGGTACAACACAACGCTTCTCTGAGAGAAATTTCAAGGTAGGTTTCGGCATGCAATGGTTGATAATTCCTTTGTCAGCTAATCCCCTCCCTCACATCATGGTTAATGTTATTCTTCCAACTCATTCTAATGGACGCTTTCCCTCTGGCATTCTACGCCCCTCTTTTGTTCCCTATTCATGCCAAATGTCCTGTCCATTGCAATCTATGGGGCTTAACTTTTTTTTACCTTATTTTGCGTAAAAATATTTATATATTTGAATGAAATCAAAATAAAATACTTCTCAGACAGACAGCAGTTGATATAAGAGATTATATTATGAATCAGTAATTCCATATATATTATGGTGAAATTAAATGTTTCTTACTTCTCCTCATATAAATCTTGTAAGTAGATCGCGATTTCGAGACCATAACGGTCTCATCTTCAGTACTTTTTTGGCGACTGATTAGTACCAAAGAATGAATACAGCCTTAATAGGATAATTAAAACGAATAAAAATGAAAGAATTGAAAATGAAAATAAATTAGGAATTTATCAGATCAAATGCGGAGATTGTGACAAAATTTATATTGGAAAAACGAAAAGAAATTTGAAAACAAGGGTGAAAGAACACCTTAGAAACATCAAAAATGGAGAAGTGGAAAAGTCAGCAGTAGCTGCTCATGCTTGGTCCGAAAAATATTTAATTGAATCAAAAGCCAGTCTAATTAAACAAATAGAAAAACAAAAGGAAACTCACGGTTTGGGAAAAGGATCCACATTCAGAAGAAACAAGGAAAAATTATCGAAAAACTTTATGAATTCCGAAAATTCACCTTGCAAATTTTGACCTGATCCAGACGGTTCTTATCGCGGTCCACCACAAAGAGGGAAGACAGAAAGAAGAGTTTCTCTCCGATCGACATAACATCAGTCACCAACACCAAAGTATTGAAGATGAGGGACCGTTATGGTCTCAAAATCGCGATCTCTACTTAGAAGGATGTATACGCGGAAGAAGGTAAGAAACATTTAATTTCACCATAAAATTAAACATCACCCTAGTGACGTAACTTATATTAGACAAAGTTACAATCTCCTTATATTATTATTCAACAAGTAAAAAAATTGAGTAATTCAGTTGGGTTATTACGTCATCTGGGGAGAGATATTTGAACTGTAAAGGAAGAAAGATCTCCTGTCACACAGATATAAATAAACAAGTGTTAGGAACTCCCTCAGTGTCTCTGCATTAAGCTTCGTATGTGTCCAACGTAATCCAACATGGCCTGCTGGATAATGCCAGAGTTCGACTACGTAATGAGGTACCCATACTTTCAACCGTCGGACATCTAAGCAGCCATCTCAAACTATCCCGCACTCTGTGTTCTCTGCTACTGGTCGTATCACCCAACACGTAGGTCCGTTCTCACCTCTGTCAAACAATTAATTACAATAAATTTAATATTAATATTGAGTGGACAACATATTTTCAACAACTCACGTCATAAAATTTTCAAATTTATTTGAGAACAATGGTTTCAGACGACTTCTTGTCCCTCTCAAGTCATGACTCCAACTATTGAAATTCTCTGGCTGTTGATCTGTTAATTCTAATGGTTTATTCGATTGTTTAAAAAGTTTTGCCTCTCTTCTAATTTTATGATGTTCTAGCAAACTATGTGCAGCAATTGCTGATTTTTTCAATTTCACAGTTTTTAATATTTCTATTATGACTACTCATAATGTCGGTTGAACATGAGAGAGATCCTTCTCTCGAAAACTAGTTCCCGTGTTTGAAGAAACACAAAATATGAGGTAAGATGTTAATAAATGACTCACTCATAATGTCAGATGAAAATGAGAGAGATCCTTCTCTCGAAAACTGGTTCCCCCCTTTTTTTTAAGAAACATAAAATATGAGGTAAGATGTTAAAAAATGACTCATTAATTTACAAATTAAGAACCTCATAATGTTTTCTGTCCCGCGCCGTAGCCGAGCGGTTAAGGTAGGAAGCCTTGGCGCAGAGCTACGGGACTTGCGCTGGTTCGAGTCTCCATGGGGGAAGAAATTTTCTCATGGTATTTCAGCCAGTATGGGACCGGTGCCCACCCAGCATCGTGAGGCAATTGGGTAGCTACAATAAGTAGCGGCTCCAGGTTGAGGAACCAGCTATACCGGCTGGGGGACTCGACATGCTAACCACATGTCACCCCTACACTGGCTGTTGATCATCTACCTCTGTGATTGACACATGTGGATGGGAAGGGCCAGCAGCCGGCTGGTAAAAGGGCAACCGCTGAAAAGTGGAAAGACCCTCAATCGGATAATGTTTTCCCATATTTAACTATGAATAAGTTTGACATACCTGACATATTTTTTAACTGGAGGAATGTCTGGATGTAAGACTGAAACTCCTGCAGACACGTAACTACCTTCCTTCATCCCCCAGTGTCGCAAGATCACAAAGTCTCTGCTGGATACAATCCCACCCCCACCTTCTTTTGCAACTTGGTAACAGATATCTGTGTGCTCATCTATTACCTGTAACAAATTACATTGAATATATTGAACACAAGCAAATAAACAAGTTTAAAAGACCCTAGTAATAACTAACTAACTCAGACAAGTCTCACCTACATATGTTAGAACTGGTTTGTAATAAGTTTTATACATTGCCATTTTGCTCTTGGTGGGTAAAATTTACTACCTTCAAATCATAGTAGTAGTAGTTCCTGTAACTGTGCTTGGTAAAGTATCACACTGGACTATGTTTTTGCCAAATTCCTAACTTCATTCCTGATTTTCCCTTGTTAAATTATTTTTAGTCTGTTCATCTTACCTCAATATTAATGTTGATTTGTTCTTGAACATGTTCCGATTATATCATAATCATCATCAGCATCTTGTCCAGACTGGTTAGATTTATGTTGCATATCCTGGAAGTCGATGTCAGCTACATCCTGTGGTTGGCCAAAGAACCTCCAAGCAAGGTCATGCTCCATCGGTATTTCAAAATTCATAACACTGCTTTTGTTCTTCTGAATATAATTTTTTCCCCAAATAATCAGCTCTTTTGTATTTTGTAACTGTTTTAATAATTTAGTGTCCGAATTTATATTATGTTTTTCAGACCAAACATGAGCAGCAACTGCAGATTTTCCTATTTCCCCATTATTAATATTTCTTATGTGTTCTTTGGTTCTAATTTTTAGGTTTCTTTTTGTTTTTCCTATATATATCTTTCACAACCCGTACTTTCAATTTGATATATTTCTGATTTTTTACGGGTTGTGAAAAGATATATATAGGAAAAACAAAAAAAAAACTCAAAAATTAGAACCAAAGAACACATAAGAAATAATAATTAAATGAATCGGGATTAATTGAACCTCATAATGTTAAAAATTCCCAAATTTAATATATAAACACATAAGAAATATTAAAAATGAGGAAATAGAAAAATCTGCAGTTGTTGCTCATGTTTGGGCTGAAAAACATAATATAAATTCGGATACTAAATTATTAAAACAGTTACAAAATACAAAAGAACAGACTATTTGGAAAAAAATCTATATTCAGAAGAACAAAAACAGAGTTACGAATTTTGAAATACCAACAGACCTTGTTTGGAGATTCTTTGGCCAACCACAGGATGGAGCTGACATTGACATCCAGGGTGTACAACATAAATCTAACCAGTCTGGGCAAGATGCTATGATGATTATGATATAATTGAAATGTGTTCAAGAACAAATCTACATTAATATTGAGGTAAGATGAACAGACTAAAAATAATTTAATTAAAATAACCTCAAAATATCACTTCCTAAAATAAAATATTTTCCCTTGTTGTTCAATTTCTGTTGTGCTGCACCATGTAATTTTTGGTCTTCCTCTTTTTCTACGCAGTCCCTGTGGATTTCAATCCAGAGCTATTTAGCACACTGTCTAGTTCTCTTCTAATAGTGAGTCCAATCCCATTTCCATTTTCAATATTTAATCTCCTTCCAGATCTCATCCTGTGATGTTGACTTCCATAATTCTGTGTTTGATATAGTTTTTGGCCATCCCTCAAATCATGGTTAATGTTATTCTCCCACCTCATTAATGGCCTACCTACTGGACGCTTTCCCTCTAATCCTTAAACATAAACTTAACCTAGATTCCAGATCATGGACAACCACAAGAATAATTTCCTTTAAGAAATTCCTGTGGGCTGACCAGAAATGGAACCCAGGACCTCATGAACTGTAGTCAGAAGTTCTAACCACAAGACCATTAGGCAGGTCATTTTCAAAATGTTGGCTCTTAAATACAAACCTGGACAATACGAGTCTCTAGAACTGTTGGGTTCCACTTGGGAATATTTCCTACTCTATGAAACAGTTCTTCTAATAGCAACCGAGGCGAGAAGTCCACTGTTCCCTGGAAACATAACAATCAAATTTATGTTTTTATTATTAATTTAACACTTCTCACTAAAGGATAAATTATATTTGAAGAGAAAAATTATACACTCAGACTGGGACTTTGGCTTTTTAGGCCAATGCTCTTCCACTGAGCTACCTGAGAAACTCTAATCTAAATGCAAATTAAGTCGAAAAAAAGTAAGATGTACCAGAAGTAGCTAGATTGATCAGGTTTATATTTATTTTTAATTATTAGTATTTAAAGTAACTGACACTTATTTTTATTAATAAATAGAATAGGATTTAACATTTGAATATCAGCAAATACCATTTTTGTACCTTAAAATTGACCAGAAACAAAGAAAAATAGGATTTGGAATTTACATGAAGGAAACACACACACACACACTGATGCTTATATAAAAGCAACAACTTTCAACCACTTCTTCTTCTTTTCTATGTGGAGAAAGAGAAAATAATGAATTTTGAAATTCCTGGGGAATTTGATTTGCTTCAAAAGTTCATTGGTCCACCAACAGATGGAGTAAGAAGCAGTTCTCCTGGATGTCAGAACATCGTTCATGAAATACTGATGATGAAACCACCTAGGTTTTGAAATTGGTTTAATTAGATGACTAGATATGAGGCAAGGTGTAAAGAATTTTATTTTAAATCTTAACCGCGGTGGACTAGTGGTTATGCTCCTTGCCTCTGGTCCCGAGGATCGCGGTTCAAACCCAGCTGGGGTCGATGGATTTTTTTTAGGATGGAAAAATCCAAGGAGCAAGTCCTCCGGGAGGGACTTTAAGCCGTGGGTCCCGAGACTGAAGATTTTCAGGCTCGTGAAAGATCCTTAAGCCTGAATGAAAAGGCTCTAAGCAAAATTTACCGAATTTTCCCATCCTAGTACTACCTTGGTTTCCTAGATGTCAGTATGAGGCGGAACGCTGACCACGGACCACTGAAATGACATCTATACGAAAACAAGAGTAACTAAATTAGTATGGTTCAAATTCTTCCCTGTAGGGGGCAAGCGCCTAAATCTCAGTTAAGGGAAAACATGGGCTTACAAGAAGAAATTAAAACTCATAATAATATTTCCTATAATACTTCAATATCAAAACATGTCTGGACAAGCTGATGATGTGGACAGCATATTGAAACATGTCAAATGAAGCACAGATATCTATAAGGTAAGATGTACCAGCTAGACCAGCCTCATGGGCTAGTGGTCAGCGTTTCTGACTACAGTTCATGAGGTCCCAGGTTCGATTCCCAGTCAAACCATAGGAATTTTTCCTTAAAGGGAATTATTCCTGTGGTTGCCCATGGTCTGGAATTTAGGTTAAGTTTAGGTTAAGGACTCTCCTGGCATTTCATTATCATTTATCACCAATCATATCATCGGAGTAAGGTAACTCCGCCTTCCAGGTGCCCCAACCTAAGAAATGGATTACAATTCTGCCAAAGCCAGGGGAGAAAGCCAGAAATGTCGTAAGAGACAACCTGGTGTCATTAGACAAAAAAAAATGTACCAGCTTCACCTTTTTATTCATATTTGTATAAGAAAAAAATCTATGTGTAAATTGAGATGCCTAATAGCTTAAATCATTAAAGCACTGGTGTACAGAACCAGAGATATTGGGTTCAAATCCCAATTTAAGCATATATTTAATATTTGTAGGAAATAACACTATGAGGTTTCTTTTAATTATTATGAGTTAGTTATTTTGACTCACCTCATATTTTTTCAACATTCTGCAGACTATAGTTTCCGTGAAAATCCACATAAAACTACAGTAGTAAAATTTAGACTGATGATGAGAAGCGCCATCGAAATATTCAAACATAAAAAACAGTTTTAATAGAAAAGAAGAATCATTAAAAGTGAACATAATATGGATACCGGTTCTAAAAAACGCAGAATGCAAACCTCTACAAGAACAGTCTACTAGACCATCAAACAGCAACCTCATTGGAGCAATGGAAGTCCCTACCACTGACCAATCAGAAGGCAGATATAACCTACGAACACATCGCGGTGAACGGTATAAATAGGACAGACAGCGGACAAATTGCCAGTCTCAAGACAACCCTTGAGGATGCCAGACGAAGTCTCTGGCGAAACATCGGGGAACTTCAAGCCTCGAGACCACGGCCTACAGCCTGGAAATCTTCTTCAAGATCATCATAGCAACTCCGGCCATGAAAGCCTAAGTCAATACAAAATTTAGAATATGACTATTTGGCCAAACATTTATATAAAATAGGAATCTATACGAATTCAAATTGTCCTCTATGCAACAAAGATGAAGAAATGAACGAAGAATATCTACAAACCTGTGAAGTATTACCTGTTGGATTCACCATAGAGAAATATTGGAGAGCAAGAACGCACATGGCTTCGTTGCCAAGGCCCAGCATTTGAAAACAACAACATTTCACTGCATCTATGTGAATTGTCGATGCATTCTGTTGTTTTTTGCAGTTGTCATCCTGTAGGTTAATTTCTACTCCCTCTGTTGGCTGACCGATGAACTTCCAAATCAAATTTTTCTCTCTTTCCCTGGGAATTTCAAAATTCATAGCTTTCTCCTTATTCTTGTTGATGTAAATTTTCTCCGAAATTGTGATTCTTTAGATTTATCTAACTGTTTCAGTAATTTGGCCACAATTTTTTAATTAGGCATACATTTTTCTCTTCAAATTCACTTTATTTATTTGGAAGAAACTCATAACGTTACTCCCTATTGTAATTTATTAGTAATATGTCCATTTCTTAAAAATATGGTAGTGTATTATTTCTAAGTTAATTATGGGAAATAACATTATGAAGTTCATCCACCGCTGTGGTCTCAGGGTAGCGTGCTGCCTTGTCACGCAGCGGGCCTGGGTTCGATCCCCGGTCGGGACAGTTTTTCTGGGTGAGGTTTTTATCGGGGTTTTTCCTCATCTGTAAGACAAATGTCAGGAAAACTTTAAGGCCCAAACGGTTCCCGAAATCATATGGCCATCGCAATCATCATCATTCATATTCATCTTAGGTTAAGCTTGGATTAGGGACTCTCCTGGCGCACCATTATCATCATCATCACCCATCATATCATTGGGGCAATGTAACCCTGCCTTCCAGGTGCCCCAACCTCAGAAGTGGGTTACATGCCATGCCAGGAGAGAAACCAGGAATGTCGAAAGACAAATCTGGGGCATTTGAAAAAAAAAAAAATTATGAGGTTCTTCAATTACACTGGTCAACATGATTTTTGTCTGATGAGTACCAATAGTTAGTTGTACTTATGCAGTTTTTTTATCGTGTTTTCAAATATGTATTCGGAATTTCTCCATCACCCACAGTTTTTTTATTTCAATTTCAATTAATGGAATTAAATAATTATTTTTTAATAAACATTTTTCGTTCATTAGTCCATTGTAAAATAAACCAAATGAGCTAACTCAAATGATTTCAGCTATGGAAAAGAGATATCAAGGCAAATGGAATCCTAATATGCTGGTCGATTATTGTTGGACCATCAAGAGGGATGCTCCACAGGCAAAATATAGCAGAAAATCGGCATTTCTTACTTTTTAGGTGAATCCGAATGTTCGAATATTGTGTAGTTACGAATGTAGAAAATATTAAAGTGTTTGAAATTATAAATTCCTGTCTCTCGGAAACCTTGCGTGATGGAGAAAAACCGATATCATATTTGAATTCAGGAGAAAAAATACTATCAGTCTCATATTTTTTTTTCTGAGACAAAAAAAAAGTTTCTTTTTTGTTGCTCAGTGTTATTGAATGAGTCAGTTCTTATCTCACTTCAGGTTTTTTAAACACAGGACCTGCAGTTTTCAAGAGGTGTTCCTCTCATCCTCAGCCAATATCTTGAGGACGAGAAGGACACCTCTTGAAAACTGCAGTTCACATGTTAATATGAAGTATAAGGTAAGATAAGAATTAACTAATTCAATAGTGTTTTATTTGCCTAAGAATCCCAAATATTTTTAATAAGTCACCTTTGTAGGAACTGAAATGACAAGACAAACTCACTGTTAATTTGAGAACTTTCATGCCATGTGGTAATTCTTTACTGTATATTGTGTCACCCTCTAGTGTTTGTTTCTCTAACTTCCAGTCAGGTGAGTTTATAATCTTCCACGAAACTTCCAGAACTTCTTGTCCCTCGCGTTTATATTTTGCTATCTGTAAAAATAAATAAATCAATCAATATTTAATTTTAGGAAGTTATATTTTGAGGTTATTTTAATTATATTATTTTTGGTCTGGACATCTTACCTCAATATTAATGTTGATTTGTTCTTGGACATGTTTCAAAACAATTCTCTGTTTTATCTTCAGTCTTGAGTCTGGGAAAGCTGAAGATAAAACAGAGAATTGTTTTGAAACATGTCCAAGAACAAATCAACATTAATATTGAGGTAAGATGTCCAGACCAAAAATAATATAAATCAATCAATACTGTTAAAATTCCTGGTGAAATTCATATATATTCAGGCTGGCAGGAAATCATATATACAACCACCTCACAAAACTGCACAAAGAGAGAAAGCTTAATATAAGATTAGCACCGAAGAATGAATACAGCCTTAATAGGATAATTAAAACCAATAAAAAATGAAAGAATTGAAGAAGAAAACAAATCAGGAATTTATCAGATCAAATGCAGGGATTGTGACAAAATTTATATACGAAAAACAAAAAGAAATTTGAAAACAAGGATGAAAGAACATCTTAGAAACGTCAAAAATGGAGAAGTGGAAAAGTCAGCAGTAGCTGCTCATGCTTGGTCCGAAAAACGTTTAATTGAATCAAAAGCCAGTCTAATTAAACAAATAGACAAACAAGAAGAAGCCCATTTGACAATGATAGATTTAGAGAAAGCTTATGACTCAATTCCGAGGAACAAATTATGGGAAGTATTGGAGAAATACAATATTGACAGAAACCTAATAGAAATTATTAAACAAACCTATAAAGATAACTCCGCTTATGTTAAAATGGGAAATATAATGTCTAATCCTATAAACACCTCAAAGGGATTGAAACAAGGGTGCAGTCTATCACCAATTTTATTTAATATTTATGTAGAATTTATATTAACGAAATGGAAACAAAGCTGCAAAGGTATGGGGATCCCAATAGGCAATAGATTTTTGCTGACATTACAATTTGCCGATGATCAACTGGTTTTAGCGCAAGACAATTTTGATATGGAATTCATGATAAAAGGTTGAAAAGCACATATGAATCATGGGGTCTCACAGTAAATTTACAAAAAACAGAATATCTGGCAATAAATAGCAATGAAAGAGAAAACTTAGTATTGGAAGATGGAATCCAAATAAGCAAGTGAAACAAACTAAATATTTGGAATGATTATGGATAACATCGAAGGTATAGGCAAAGAGAACAAAAACATAGAATTGAATTGAGTAGCAAAATAATATCATCATTAAATTCCATATGGTGGGATAAGCATATTTGGAAAGACACAAAAAAATATATTGGTAAAACATTGGTGGAATCTGTTGCAATGTACGGAAGTGAGGTATGGACAATCAATAAGTACTACAAGAATAGACTAATAGCTCTAGAAATGGATTATTTACGAAGAAGTGCCAGAAAGTCTAAATTAGAACGTGTCACAAATAAGGAAATTAGAAACAAAATGGAAGCAGAAGAAAGCATAATTGAAAGAATTGAGGAAAAGGAATTAAAGTGGTTAGGACATGTTTTAAGAATGGAAGATGAGCGATGGCCGAAGCAACTATATGAATGGCATCCTAACAGAAAGAAGAAAAGAGGAAGACCAAGGTTAACATGGAAGGAAAACATGAAGACAGTAATGCAAGCTAGAGGGCTAAGCATCGAAGATGCCCAAGACCGTAGGCTTTGGAGGTTTGGCACGGGAAGACGGCAGCAGCTGTAAAAACCCGAAGATAGATAGAGAGATAGATAGATAGACAAACAAAAGGAACTCACGGTTTGGGAAAAGATCCACATTCAGAAAAACAAAGGAAAACTTATGAACTTCGAAATTCCTGCAAATTCTGACCTGATCCAGAGGTTCATCGGTCCACCAACAGAGGGAAGAAGAAGAGTTACTTCCGATCAACATAACATCAGTCGCCAAAATAGTACAGAAGATGAGACTGCTATGGTCTCGAAATCACGATCTACTTAAGAGATTTGTATGAGGAGATAGTAAGAAACATTTGATTTCACCACAAAAAGAGAAATCCAGCAAAGATAAACATTAATAAAATTAAAATGAGTCATACGTTATCTCACCTCATATACTCAATGTTCTTCATAACACAGGACTGCGGTTTCTGGAACAGTTGTTCCGATCTTCAACCATCTTTTCGACTGTTGAATTTTTGTCTTCACCATCATCTTCTAAACTTCCATTATTAACTTAATATTCAAAAGCATTAAAATCAAATGAATTGTGAATTCTTCTTACCTCATACATCTATGTTTTATAACACAGAACTGCAGTATCAGGAAACATTCCCATCCTCAGCTGTTTTCACGACTGTCGATTCTTCATTATGCCAGTCATTTTCTAAACTGCCATCTGTTGTTGATTTTAAGAACTTTATAATCAAATTTGGTTTGTCCAGAAACTCAAAATTCATGGTTCTCGTATGGGTTTTTAATATATATCTTCTTGCAGACTGTTAATTTTTAGTTTCTGGACAAACCAAATTTGATTTCAAAGTTTTTCAGATCAACACCAGATGGCAGTTTAGAAAATGATCAGCATAATGAAGAATTGACAGTCGTGAAATCAGCTAAGGATGGGAATGACGTTTCTAGATACTGCAGTTCTATGTTATAAAACATAGATGTATGAGGTAAGAAGAATCACGATTCATATGATTTTAATTAAGAAAACCTTCTTGTCTTCTTGTAAGCCCATGTTTTCCCTTAACAAAGATTTAGGCACCCTCCCCCCTAGAGGGAAGAATTTGAACCATACTAATTTAGTTACACTTGTTTTCGTATAGATGTCATTGGAGTGGTCTGTGGTCAACATTCCGCCTCATACTGACATCTAGGAAACCAAGGTATTACTAGGATGGGAAAATTTGGTAAATTTTGCTTAGAGGCCTTTTCATTCAGGTTTAAGGATTTTTTACGAGCCTGAAAATCTTCAGACGTGGGACCCACGGCAAAAAATCCCCTCCCGGAGAACTTGCTCCTTGGATTTTTCCATCCTAAAAAATCCATTGACCCCGGCCGGGTTTGAACCCGTGACTCTCGGGACCAGAGGCAAGGAGCATAACCACTAGTCCACCACGGCTGATTAAGAAAACCTCATAATGTAAAAATTCCTAACTTCATTATATGAATTCAAAAGCACATTTGTTGGTTGGGAAAAGAGGGTCCAAGTATACTAGTCTTATACAATAATATTAGTGGCAAGTAAAAGCAGTTAGGGAATAGGGATAGTCTTCTGGAAAAGTTAGACCATAATGACATGCTTAAAAATGTAAGATGTAATCATATACATACCTGACTAGAGGCACCTGGTGGATGCCTACTTCTATACCTCCTCGGTTCTCCTTCATCATCAGAACCTGCAGCAATCCAACATCCACATCAAACAACGTCCTCTTCTTTGTACACACTTTTCATTTACCATTCACATTTAAAATAAACTTTCATTTTATACTCTCTCTCATTTCATTCACTACCTTATGATTTTATAAAAAGTCTGTCAGCCTGGAACTGCGTAAAATAAGCAAATTTCTCAGCTAGTTAAATTTATGGACCCATTTTGCTGGCTTACAGAATATATATATATATATTTTTTAATACAATAGGAAGTAACATTAAGTCTGTAATCAAATGGTAAAGAGAAAAATGTATGCCTGAACCGGGAATCGAATCCCGAACCTTCAGCTTTCCGTGGGTTCGATTCCCGGTTCAGGCATAAATTTTTCTCTTTACCATTCGATTACAATAATTTAGTTGTGTACATTAATTTACTTATTTCAATCATAGTAACAGCTTTAGCTTCTTAATATTAATTTAATTAAGTCTGTAATCACTGATGATGGTGCTAAGAAGCTCTGAAACGTATGTTCGACAAAAACAACTCTAAGAGGTAAGAATGAACAGACAAAATGTTTTAATTATATTTCTTTTGTTAAATTGGAGAAACTCAATTTCTGATGTCAGCTTATTTAAAAGTGTCAGGCTGCAGTGAAAACAAATCAAGCATAAACATATACTAATGAATGAATTGGAGAAAATGCTTTAACATATCACCTCATAAAGTTGAGTGTCTTCATGATACCGGTTTCAAAAGTATGGTATTACTTCCATCTTCAGTCAAACTCCAACTACTGGAGTTTGACTGAAGATGGAAATAATACTATACTTTTGAAACTGGTATCATGAAAACATGCAACTTTATGAGGTGAGACGTTAAAGCATTTTCTCCGACTCATTCATTAATGTAAATATCTCATAGTGTTTCCTCCCATTGAATTTTAATTAAAAGAATAAACATATATAATAGAAGCCCTACTTGGCTTTATAAAGTAGTGTTAAATTCCCAATAAATGTCTTCTTAAGTAAGAAGCCGCCATTTGCAAAGATAGAAGCTACGGTTTCAAGCATTTGGTGCGAGGGAATTACAATGTATATAAGAGAAAAATTTGTGTCTAGATCGCAACTCGTCTCGGTAGCTCAGTTGGTAGAGCACTTGGCCCGGAAAGCCAAGGGTCCCGGGTTCGAGTCTCAGTCCAGGCGAAAATTTTTCTCTTAAAATAAAAAAATATATAATTATGTTTTTATTATTAATTTAACACTTCACACTGAAGGATAAATTATATTTGAAGAGAAAAATTTTCGCCTAGACCGAAACTCGAACCTGGGACCTTAGCCAAAGGTCCCGGGTTCGAGTCTCTGTCTAGGCAAAAAATGTTCTCTTCAAATATAATATATAATTATTTTTGATGAATATTTTAAATTTAATACTTTCCAATACTGGATAATATTATTTTTGAAAAGAAAAATTAACGCTTGAACTGGGATTTGAGAATTGTATATGTGGAAAGAAGTTTTCATGTTTGTATTGAGGTTTGAATGGTGTAATGGACCCAGAGGTGAAGGGAAAGTCTATAATCATTTTTGATTATACAAAATATATGAGGTGAAGGGTAAAATCTGATTAAATTATTAATTACTATGTTTGTTTATGTTAAGAGTTAATTAATAAATTAAAACTTACATGTCAAGGTTCCTGCACAACAAACAGAACAAATTACAATATATTAAATCTCAACATTATAATGTTATTCAACTGTTTTATGTGTGCTTTACAACCTATGTAAACTTACTTTGTGGTGAGTCCATTGGAGAATAAAAGTTTCCGATGGACTCCGTGTAATCATCAGGCTGGGGTAATCCTTGCAGATAACTTCTTAACAAAGGTGTTCTCTCAGACTCCGGATAAGATGATATAGCTGCAAATCAAAACTGTAACTATAGTAATTTATCAATTTTTTATTATTCATTTCATACATCTCAATGATGGATAAATTATATTTGAAGAGAAAAATTATACACTCAGATTGAGGTTTGAACCTAGGACTTTTTTCACTCTAGGCAAATGCTCTTCCAAGTGAGCTATCTGAGAAACTCCAATCTAAATGCAAATTTTTCTCTTATATACGCTGTTAATTCCCATGCACCAAATGCTATGAAACTTGTGCTTCTATCTTGCAAATGGTGGCTTCTTTATTACGTAGACATTTAATTGGGAATTTTACATTACATTATAAAGCCAGTATGACTTCTTTCAATGTTTTTATTATTCATTTATTTTCCTTTTATCAGGCTTGAAAGCAATAGAATGTCCCACCAACTAGTTTCTAGCAAGGAGGTGGTAAGCCCAGCGATGGGGTTGCCATCTTTAAGCATCTGGACCTGCTTCAATACTGCATGCAATAATGAACTACTGTCCAAATAGGAAACGGTCACTTGGTTGACCAATGAAAAGATGGCACGAAAACCACTTTCTCAGGCCGTAACAGTTCTTCTAGGACTAATACCTGGCAGGATGATGATGATGATATTATTCATTTCATACATCTCAATGATGGATATATTATATTATACAACTTCTTTGTCTCCAACAAAGTCTTATGATAAGTGAAATAGCAAGAAAAGAGCACTTTTTTCTTCTTGTGCTGCCATCTGTTGTTTCTGTCAATATATCAATTATAAATTATTTGAGTTTCTCTTTCTAATAACACCAGTTTCATATAAATCCAAAAACTGACTGCGACCTTATACCAGGTTGTTACAACGGAATGTTTCTGCAGACATAGTGTACTTCAAGATATATTTACATATATCTTGATACTATTAACAGTACCGCATGCCTTCTCAATATGTGTACTGTAAAGAGATTCAAATTTAATGCAGGAAACTGGTGCATAACCTGATAATTAAAAATTATATATCACCATCCCTCTTAGTCTCGAGATTGTTAACAATTAAATTAAATTTGAAGAGAAAAATTTTCGCCTAGACCGGGACTCGAACCCGGGACCCTTGGCTTTCCGGGCCAAGTGCTCTACCAACTGAGCTACCGAGGCGAGTTACGATCTAGACGCAAATTTTTCTCTTATGTACATTGTAATTCCCTCGTGCCAAATGCTTGAAACCATAGCTTCTATCTTTGCAAATCTCTTCAAATATAATTTATCCTTCTATGAGAAGTGTTAAATTAATAATAAAATCGTCAATAGAAGCCCTACTGGCTATAAAGTAGTGTTAAATTCCCAATAAATGTCTTCTTAACTAAGAAGCCGCCATTTGCAAAGATAGAAGCTATGGTTTCAAGCATTTGGCGCGAGGGAATTACAACGTACATAAGAGAAAAATTTGCGTCTAGATCGTAACTTGCCTCGGTAGCTCAGTTGGTAGAGCACTTGGCCCGGAAAGCCAAGGGCCCCGGGTTCGAGTCCCGGTCTAGGCAAAAATGTTTCTCTTCAAATATAATTTATCCTTCTATGAGAAGTGTTAAATTAATAATAAAATCGTCAATAGAAGCCCTACTGGCTATAAAGTAGTGTTAAATTCCCAATAAATGTCTTCTTAACTAAGAAGCCGCCATTTGCAAAGATAGAAGCTATGGTTTCAAGCATTTGGCGCGAGGGAATTACAACGTACATAAGAGAAAAATTTGCATCTAGATCGTAACTCGCCTCGGTAGCTCAGTTGGTAGAGCACTTGGCCCGGAAAGCCAAGGGCCCCGGGTTCGAGTCCCGGTCTAGGCAAAAATTTTTCTCTTCAAATAGAATTTATCCTTCTATGAGAAGTGTTAAATTAATAATAAAATCGTCAATTAAATTAATTTTACAATCAAAATTTTCAACCCTGCCAGATACCGAACATGGACCTGCTAGTTAGGAATCAGGCATTCTATCACCTGAGCTAGAATGATGGACATATCCTGAAAAGTAGTATGGATAAAATAAATAGAAATATAGAATGTAAAAATATGCAATAGCTGCACGGTCAGAAAAACACAGAATCAAACATAGGCCAAATTACTGAAAAAGTTAGATAAATCTAAGGAACTCATAATTTGGTAGAAAATTTACATCCAAAAGAATAAAGAGAAAATAATGAATTTTGAAATTCCTGAGGAGAAAGAAAAAAAATTGATTTGGAAGTTCATTGGTCAGCCAACAGAGGGAGTATAAATCAACCTACAAGATCGCCAACTGCCGATTCAGCAGCAATTAATCCTTCATTATGTGTATCCAACCATTGTTGATGACATGATTCCATTGTATACTTATGCTATAAGATGCAATGGGGCTGCATTTGAACGTACAGCTTATGTGGACATTCAAGGTGAGATCCCATGAGGTTAAAAAAAAGATATATAGTAAAGACAGAAATGAACCCTTCAGCCTTGAATACTGTAATACCAACAGGGTCGAAGAAAACAAGAGGTCAGGCAAGGGAGACTGGATAGGAAAGTAAAAGGAGGGATGTGGTACTAGAAAAGAAATAAATACCAGATCGGTCTATAACTCACCAAGCTCATCAGTGCTAAATTGATGGGTAGCCCCATCCCTTTGGTTCATATTGCATAAACAGTATGTTAACAAATTAATGAGTCATTTTAACATCTTACCTCATATTTCATGTTTTTCAAACACGGTAACTATAGTTTTCAAATGATCTTGTCATTCATTTTCAACCGCCATTATGACTACCGGATATTCGTTGGAATCTCCCTCTATAACGTTGCCATCTGGTGTTGATTTGACGAACTTCAAGATATCGTTGCCATCTGCTGTTGATTCGATGAACTTCGAGATGAGGTCACGTTCATCCGGAATGTCGAAATTCATAGATTTAAATTTGTTCTTCTGTATAAATATTTTCTCCCAAACTGTCAAATCCAAAGGTTTTTCCAAATGTTTTAGAAGTTTAGCTTCTTTTTCAATTCTATGACCTTCCAACAAACTATGTGCTGCAATAGCTGATTTTTCAATTTCACCATTTTTAATATTTCTAAAGTGTTCCTTTGTGCGAGTGTCCAAATTTCTTTTTGTTTTTCCTATGTATACTTTATTGCAATCTCGACAATCAATTTGATAAATTCCAGATTTTTTACTATCTGGGGTGTTCATTTTCTTATTGGTTATTAATGAGTTACCAAGGCTAATTTTATTTATCGGTGCCAATGTAATATTGAATTTCTACCTCATAATGTGTTTCCCAATTTTAACTTTGAGTATGTTAACATTTAATATTTAATTTTAGGAAGTGATATTTTGAGGTTATTTTAATTATATTATTTTTAGTTTATTGTGGTAAAATGATCAGACTAAAAATAATATAATTAAAATAACCTCAAAATATCACTTCCTAAAATTAAATATTAGTTACAAGGAAGAAACAAAACCAGAAATCGTTTGTGTTATAAATAACGAAGACGATAAAACAGAATTTTTTTAAACATGTCCAAGAACAAATCAACATTAATATTGAGGTAAGATGATCAGACTAAAAATAACATAAGTATGTTAACAGCTGCACCACAAGAAGGTAGAGATTGGAGCCGGGTAATTGTCCAGGTTGGTTCCTGTAAGCTATTCCAATCTAGGAAGAATTATAGGGTCTCCTCCCTGTTAAAAACAGGGTTATGCCTTTACAGCCTGATTCAACAGTTAGAAAGTATTGAAAATGGTAGTTAGAGTGTTGAAACCATGGTCTGTAATAAAACTACAAATATGAGGTGAGTCACAAAAATTCTAACTCATAATAATTAGTATGGATAAGATTAGCTCCATTATTGTTTATTTTTTATTTCACTCACCTCATACTTCATAACTCCTAGCATACCCAGGGTTTCGTCACATCCTTTGTGACATTCTCAATGCTGTGTCACATTGAACGTGTCACAAAGGATGTGATGAAACCCTGGGTATGCTAGGAGTTATGAAGTATGAGGTGAGTGAAATAAAAAATAAACAAAAAAAGAACCTCATAGTGTTATTTCCTATCTACATAACTTAATTAGCTCCATTATCCTGTAAAAAAAAATATCTGCCAGAAATCTCAATAAAATGGAGCCAGATAAGAAAGAATTTTTTTAAAAGGCAAAAGTATTCCCAAATTGAAACTGAAGGAAGAGATGTTTTGGTGTTAATACTGACCTTGTAAATATTCCAAAGCCTGAGTCTCTTGAGGCAGAACTCGGAAATCCAAAAACCAAGCTTCACCCCATGATAACACAAATGATGTAAGTACCAGGAGAACTTGGAACACAGGCTGGTTTGCAGAAGCCCACTGCAAGACAATCAAGAATAAATAGACTTAAATTTCAAATCAATTTTGTATTTAATTAAATTTGAGTTGTGTTTTTGATTCACTTCATATTTCTTGTAATTTTAAATATCTTTTAATTTCAATCTTAGTTTCCAAAAAATGTTTGTTAAATTCTGGAATTTTTAAAACCGCCACCTTGTTACAGTTGTTTTATAGTTCTTTCTTATTTGTGTTCCTCACATTTATTTATATATTCTCTTCTATAGTATTTCTGCCCGAGGGCAGGTCTTTCACTGCATTCATAGCATTTTCATGTTATGCTTTGCAGCTTTACTAAGGAATTATAGGTGTGGTAGCTTCCCATTGCTTTCCACACCAGTGATGGATGATGATGATGACTGGATGTTATTTATATATATATGTAGTAAATAACACTATGAGGTTTATTTTAATTAAACCTGAGTTGTGTTTTTGACTCACCTCATATTTCTTGGAATTTTAAATCTTTTAATTTCGATCTTAGTTTTCAAAAAATGTTCATTAAATTCTTGAATTTTTTTAAACTGCCATCTTGTTACAGTTGTTTTACAATTCTCTCTTATTTATATTTGAAAAGAAAAATATACGCCTAGACTGGGGTTTGAACTCAGGACCTTTGACTCTCTATGTCAATGCTCTTCCATCTGAGCTACCTAGGCCTCCTCTTATGTGTTTAATATTTCAAGAAATATGAGGTGAGTCAAAAACACAACTCAAATTTAATTAACATAAACCTCATAGTGTTATTTCCTACATATATATAAATCAATTTTGTATCTTTATATATATATATATTATACATATCTTAATTATAAAAATTACGTGTCACGTTGTTTGTCCGCGATGGAATCCTAAACTACTGAACCGATTTTAATAAAATTTTGCACACTGTGTGCTGTTTGATCCAACTTGAGACCTACGGTTGTTTATAACTAAATTTATATTCGCATTATTTTTTATTGCAAATTATTTGTTTATTATTTAACAAAGAGTTATAATTATGTGAGTTCCATACGATTCTAAAAGATGACGGTGTAAGGTAATTGGTTTATTATTTAACCAGATGGCTGTGATTTTTGTTGCATCCGCAAATTTCAATTGAATTACAAATATTGATTATTTCATAATTTAAGTATGTTCAGTGTTTATTTTATTTTCAATATTTTGATAATAATATTAATTTTGCGTGTAAGTTTAGTTTTAAGTAATCTGGCTGAAAGACAGCAACTTAATTTAAATTTAACTGGACCGAGAAGGGACATTGAGCAATATGGTGAATCAGTTCTAGAGACCATCAATGATAAGATATCAAGTGAATTTCCTCAAATTGGTATAGGCCTATGTGACATAAATCTTACATTTAAGAAGAATGTCAATTTAAAAACATAAGAAGGTCCTAAGGAATGGAATAACAGAACTGTAAGTAAGTCTGTTAGTTATAATAATATGCCTAATATTACAGAAACAATCTCCATGCCTCAATTAAATGAAAAACAAGATGACTATAATATATCACAAGATAATATTACTATACAGAGACTTCTTGATGATGAACAAACTGCCAACAAGTTCGTAGAAAAAAACGAAAGTATAATGAAATCAAAAAGCCTCCTCAAAATATTCCATCAATAAATGTATATAATCATTATGATACACTTATGGATGATACTGAGAATGCAGACAACAAACAAAGAAACAATATTAAATTATGTATATAGGAATTAACACTATGAGGCCTTTTAGTATTGTTTATTTTTTATTATTTCACTCACCTCATACTTCATAACTTCTTGCAGACCTAGGTTTCATCACAACATTTGTGACATTCTCAATGCTGTGTCACGTTCACAACTGACGTCCAACGGCCTTCTATCCTGCAGACTGACCTCCGCGCCATCTGATGGCTGACCGACGAATTTCCTAATCAGTCCTCTCTCCTTATAACCGGGTATTTCAAAATTCATAGTTGTATTTTCATTCTTGCATATGTAAATTTTTTCCCAAATTGTGAGTTCCTTCGGTTTTTCCAATTGTTTAAGTAATTTTGTTTTGGTTTCTATTCTATGTTTTTCTGACCAGGCATGTGCAGCTATTGCAGATTTTTCGGTTTCTCCATTTTTAACATTTCTGAGGTGTTCTTTTAATCTTGTATTTAGATTCCTTTTTGTTTTTCCTATGTATATCTTTTCACAATCTTTACAATTAATTTGATAAATTCCTGATTTTTTGCAGTCTTCAATCTTTTCATTTTTGTTGGTTTTTTATTAAATTACCCAAGCTGTAATCATTTTTCGGTGCTAATTTAATGTTGAATTTGTTGAAGATTTTTTTAAACTTGTCAAATACTAAAGGATGGTATGTGAACTTCTTGAATTTTTTGCCAATATTTTTATCTGTCTGAAGAGTACTTTCATTAGTGATTTTTTGTTCTTTAAATTTATTTATTTTCTTGTGTATCATCTTCTCTTGAAAACCATTATCCTTCGCAATTTTTATGATGTGTTCTTTCTCTTTATTGTAATTTTCTTTGCTCATGGGGACATTCACAAGTCTGTGTGTTAAACTATTAAATACTGCCTGTTTGTGTGAAAAATGGTTAAATCCAGTAGCTTTTATATAATTGTCGATGTGAGTTTCTTTTCTGTAGATTCCAAATTCTGTTTTCTTTTTTTCTTCATTCCTAATCAATTTAAGGTCTAAAAATGGTATTTCATGATTATTTTATATTTCCCTTGTAAATTTGATTGTTTTATTTTGAATATTTAACAGTTTAATGGCATCTTCTAATTGTTTCTCTTTTACTATTGCTATGATATCATCTACATATCTTCTCCAAAATTTAAACATCAAAAGGGTGTGCTTTGGTTACATGACATTCAAAGTTCCCCATAAACATATTTGCTAAGAATGGTGATAATGGATTTCCCATTGCAAGTCCTGATTTTTGTCTAAAGTACCTTCCTCTAAAGGTGAAGAACATTTGATTTAAGCATAATTTTGTTAGTTTTATGTATTCTTTAACGCTATCATCATCTAATTTGTTTTCTTTCAACTATTTTTCTAAAATTTTCAAAGTTGTATCAGTCGGGATGTTTGTGAACAATGAAGTAACGTCAAATGAGACCAATCTTTCTGATGGTTCTATTTCTACATTTTCTAATTTTTCCACTAATTGGTAAGAATTTTCTACTGCTAAATTTTCAAATTTTTCCATACCTTTAAATTTATTGCTTAGCCATTTTGATATGTTATATGTCGGTGAGTTGATATTGTTGATAATAGGTCTCATTTTCTTTCCGTCTTTGTGGATTTTAGGAAGACCATGAATGTTGGGGTTTCTGGGATTTGGTATTTTTAATTTAAACTTTTCCTTTTGTGTCATAATTTTTTTAATTGATTTTAGGCTGGTTTCAACTTCCTTAATTGTTTTTGCAAGAGGATTTGTTTTTATTTCTTCATATTCTTCTCTCTTTAATAAATTCTCCATCCTATCATTGTAATCTTCTTTATCCAAAATTACCAAATTATTCCCTTTGTCTGATTTTGAAAAAACAACATTTTTATTAATAGTGAATGGAGAACATATTTTAATCGACTCACCTCATACATTTTCAAACTTCTTTGATACCAACGGTTTCAGACAATATCATGTCCTTCATCAGTCATGGCGTCCATTGATGAAATTCCGTGATTGTTGATTTCTTTATTGACATCACCTCTTGTGCTGCCATCTTTCGTTGGGATTATAAACTTTGTAATTAAATTTTTATCCACTGGAATATCGAAATTCATAGATCGATATTTATTCTTCTGAATGAATATCATTTCCCAAATTGTCAATTCCAATGGTTTATCCAACTGTTTTAAAAGTTTCGCTTCTTTTTCAATTTTATGATGTTCTAGTAAACTATGTGCAGCAATTGCTGATTTTTCAATTTCACAATTTTTAATATTTCTAAAATGTTCTTTAGTGCGTGTTTCTAAATTCCTTTTTGTTTTTCCTATGTATACTTTGCTACAATCATTACAATTAATTTGATAAATTCCAGATTTCTTACTGTCTGGGATGTTGAATTTTTTATTGGTATTTAAAAGTTTTTCCAGACTAAATTTATTAATTTAAATATAACATTTTTATTGTTAATGTTTCTTACTTTCTTCATATTTGTTTTGCATAGGTTTTCTATTTTTGTGTTTTTAATTTTTTCAATAACTTCCCCACATTCTTTTCTGATTATTGTTTGTGATGAAACCTAGGTCTGCAAGAAGTTATGACGTATGAGGTGAGTGAAAGAATAAAAAATAAACAATATTAAATGATTAAGTTATGTAGATAGGAAATAACACTATGAGGTTTTTTAATATTGTTTATTTTTTATTATTTCACTCACCTCATACTTCATAATTCATAGCAGACCCAGGGTTTCTTCACATCATTTGTGACATGCTCAATGCTGTGTCACGTTCACAAATGACGTCCAACGGCCTTCTATCCTGCAGACTGACCTCCGCGCCATCTGGTGGTGGATGTGAGGCCAGCAGCTAAAGTACTAAGTATTACTGGTATTAATATAATGTACTGTAACACTTACATAATAAACAAACACCTTCCCAATGAGGAATGCACACGTCCCGGAAGTGGTCAGCTAGAAAATTAAGTTTATTAACATTAAAAATCATAAATATACACTTACATCAGAAATATAGCTACATTTGACGATTTTATTATTAATTTAACACTTCTCATTGAAGGATAAATTATATTTGAAGAGAAAAATTTTCGCCCAGACCGGGACTCGAACCCGGGACCCTTGGCTTTCCGGGCCAAGTGCTCAGTTGGTAGAGCACTTGGCCCGGAAAGCCAAGGGTCCCGGGTTCGAGTCCCGGTCTGGGCGAAAATTTTTCTCTTCAAATATAATAGCTACATTTGATTGCAACATGTGTTGATAATTTTATTAAAAAAGTAAAGTGATCCTTTTAATATAATAAATTTGGGAATTTTTAACATTATGAGGTTTTATTGACAATAATCAAATGAATTTGAATACTTACCTCACACTTCTAAGTTTTTTTAAACACAGCACCGCAGTATCGGCGACTATCGTCACCATCAACAGCTGTTTTCACGAGTGTCAATTTTTTCTTTTGCCGGTATTATCCAAACTGCCATCTGGTGTTCTTTTGCAGGAGTCATTTTCTAAACTGCCATCTGTTGTATTTTTGAAGAACTTTGTAATAAAGCTTGGTTCGTCCTAAATCTCGAAGTTCGTGGTTCTAGTATGTTTTTTTTTAATATACATCTTTTCCCAAACTGTTAAATCCAAAGGTTTGGATAGATGTTTCAAAAGTTTTGCTTCTTTTTCAATTCTATAATTCTCTAATAAACTATGTGCTGCTATAGCTGATTTTTCAATTTCTCCATTCTTTATGTTTCTAAAGTGTTCTTTTTTACAAGTTTCCAAGTTCATTTTTGTTTTTCCTATATATATCCTATTGCAATGTTTGCAATCAATTTGATAAATCCCAGATGTTTTGTTGTCTGGGGTGTTAACTTTATTAGTAGTTAACAGAAGATTACCCAGGCTGAATTTGTTAATTGGAGCCAATGTTATATTAAATTTTCTGAAATTTATTATGAACTTCAGGATGGATAATTACCAGCAAAAGAAAAAATTGACAGTCGTGAAAACAGGTGATGGTGGTGACGATGGTTGCCGATACCGCAGTGCTGTGTTTAAAAAAACATAGAAGTATGATGTAAGAAGAATTCACGATTCATTTTTTATTATATAAAACTTTCCTCAATAGAGGATTGCCTCAAGGACAAAGTGATACACACAATTAATTTTTGTAATTGATGAAATACATTTTGTAAATATATTTTAAAAAATTCAACTTGTAGGCCTAATTGAAGTATACATACTATAAAGTAATTTTGTAAATATGGTTTCTTAAAATTGAAATTGATCCTCTAATGGCAGCGATGGCAATTCTAGAAAGATATCAAGAAAACAAATCAATCCCTGCCCTACCATTCTGCAAAAATTATAATTAAAAGAAACTTCCAGAAAGAACTGATGGAGCACCTCAAATTACAAAGTAAAGAGAAATCATGGGCAGCTATCTCGCAGAATAAAAACTTAATACCTGAACAACCAAGACATGAAGCAGTAGCAACATTCAGACTGTTAACAGACTACCTGGCAGCACACCTCCATAAAATTAGAATCTTCAACTCTCCAAATTGTATCCTGTGCCAAGACAATAACACTACCATGAACAAAGATCATCTTGTTAGCTAATAATTATTCCCTCAACATTTTGACTTATTCCTTCCCGAAATTTTATTATATGAAATTCAATCTTAAGTGCACTTCACAAAGAATTTAAAAGTGAGGCTCTGAAGATGTCACCTACAAGAACTCTGGCAGGACTCTATTGGGAAGCAAGAAAACAAATGGAACACATCTAAGCTAATGGGCATTAGACTACTACTACTACTACTTTGATTCTTATCAATAAAACCTCATAATGTTAAAAATTCCCAAATTTATTATATTAAAATATAATTTTTCTCTTCAAATATAATTTGTCTTTCAGTGAGAAGTGTTAAATTAATAATGAAAACAATAAAAGTGGCCATATTTTTTTTTTTTACTTACTGAGACATTTGTTTAGTTTATGCAGTTATGGCCTTTTTTGAATTTGCTAACAGTCTGTTAAATGTAAAACAAGTGAATAACTTACTGCTACGATAAACCAGTGGTTGACGTACAGCAGACCATAGAACAGCAACAAGGTTGTGAAGCGACACCCTGCTGCCATCTGTACAAAACACAAGAACTATCTAAATACTTGTAACACATTATCACTGCTCAGATGTTCACAATTTTTTTTGTCACTCACCACAATGTCGAACAGCGATGTATGGATGCTGTAGTGGACAACCTGTTTTGTTAAAGCATTTACGATGTCATCTCCATTCAACTGTAAAACAAAGCACAAATCAATTTACAAATTGACTGGGATAAAATGTTTTTTTTAATACAATAGCAAGTAACATTAACTAACTGGCTCTATCGAACCTGTAGGTTCATGGTCACATGGACATAAGCTCTCCATACATCCCTATCTTGAGCTAATGTTTTTCGATCATTCCCTGTATAATTTACTTCCTTAAGGTAGAATTTTTTATCACTCACCTCATATTGTTCTGATATTGAGGTGAGTGATAAAAAAATGTTACCTTAATGAATATACCTCATAGTGAGAATTCCTAAAATAAGTAAACTACTTCTGTCGGCCGCGGTGGACTAGTGGTTATGCTCCTTGCCTCTGATCCTGAGGGTTGCGGGTTCAAACCCGGCTGGGGTCAATGGATTTTTTAGGATGGAAAAATCCAAGGAGCAAGTCCTCTGGGAGGGACTTTATAAGCCATGGGTCCCTACTCTGAAGATTTTCAGGCTTGTACAAGATCCTTAAGCCTGAATAAAAAGGCCTCTAAGCAAAATTTACCATCTTCAATATCCTAATAATGCTTTAATTGCCCTTTAGATAACTCATTGAATCGGTGCATTGACCATATGCCATTCAAGACATCTATGAGCAAATAAGGTAACTAAAAATCATGAATGAATATTTTTTTTATATCTTACTTCATAGTTTATGTTTCTTAAACACGGGAAAACATCCTCTTGAAAACTGCAGTTGCCGTGTTTAAGAAAACAAACTATGAGGTAAGATATAAAAAAATGACTCATTCATTCATGAATTAAGAACCTCAATGTTAAGGTAGAATTTTTTATCACTCACCTCATTTTGTTCTTCTTATTTAACTATAAACTAGTTTCGGAACATAGTTTCTGTTCCATCCTCAGTATTGTCACGACCGTTGTTCTGTTGTCTTGAAGAGCTCTTGAGGATGGAACAGAAACTATGTTCCGAAACTAGTTTATAGTTAAATAAGAAGAACAAAATGAGGTGAGTGATAAAAAATTCTACCTTAATAAAACTCTTCAAGACGTTATGTTCCGAAACTAGTTTATAGTCAAATAAGAAGAACAATATGAGGTGAGTGATAAAAAATTCTACCTTAATGAATATACCTCATAGTGAGAATTCCTAAAATAAGTAACCTCAATGTTATTTCCCATATTTAACTATGAACCAAAATTAACTTGGTCTAATAACTCCTATACAAAACTACCAGAACAACTGGAAAGCCCATCTTCAACATATGCCATCTCATAGAATTCCAAAAGCCATGCTTCGTTACTGCCCCCAAAGCAAGAGATCACTCAGACATCCAAAAAAGCGCTGGATGGAAAATTCCTCTTTGAGATCGTAACAGGCCACACGGCCTAATACTTGCATGGATGATGATGATGATGATAACTCCTAACAAAGGAGAAACTATGACTCAACAATGGGCTATGCCATAGTGATAGAAAGATAGATTAGATAGTGCAGCAGGCTTGAGTAAAATTGATGAGGTAGCGTAATTTGAAAGAGGGTTTGTTTTGTTAACCTCATATGAATAACACAATATTCACAATGAATTAATAATATATTGTAGACTACTTGAGCAAATCTAGACTTCCCTAGTATATTTACGTACGCTAGATTAATTCACACTTTTAGGTAATAATATGGGAGCAACTGGCTCCTCTGAATACTCGTAATATGATAAACTAGCCCACCCTGTTTCCGTAAGGAAGCTACTGGCCCCACTCTGTGATCGTATGAGAGCGACTGGATCCTCTCTGTATGTACTCGTATGGGAGCTACTGGCCACACTCTGTGATTGTATGAGAGCAACTGGCTCCTCTTTGTATGTACTCGTATGGGAGCTACTGGCCACACTCTGTTAACAATAAAATTTCTTGGCCTTTTATATTCATTTCCCAAGGAAGTTTTAAAATTGGCTTAAGTATTCCTTTTAACAAAATTTATTGTTTTGCAAATCTAACCATATTCAACACGTCAATCAAATTTACACTTTTATAATAAACATTAGTTTCGCTTCGCTAGGTACATGTACCTGCCGACCCATGAGTTACCGTTAATCACTGTATAACAACAGCTTTTTGTGTGGTCCCAAATGAATTTTAATTCTAGGAAGTACCACTGCTTTAATAGATAGATATAATAAGAAAGTTAAGTCTTATAGACAGTGATGGGCAGATTAAAGAGGGTAAAACCTCCCCTCATGGATGTCCAAATAAAAGATAGTGAATCCTAACAGTCCACATGATTTAAAACATGACTGCAAGATGAAGATGATGATGAACATAGTAAACAGTTTGCAAAAGACAGGTGAACTCAACTCAGAGGTTGTACTTACCAAGATACATATTAACCACATGAGAACAGTAAACAGGAGATCAAACGTAACGAAGAGGCAGAAAAACCTGCGCACGACACTCATTCGACCATCTCTACGCAGACCTGTCACCAATCCCTCCGTTGAGATTCTGCCAGTGACTCGAGCTGCAATCACACATAATTTTAATTAAACAAGACAGATGACGGGAGTCATAGATCCTGAAACAGACAATATTTGTAAATATGGATAGAAATACTCTAATTTCAGTGCTATTTATATATCCCTTCAAAAGTTATTTTACTGTGATATTTATTCTATCTTCTTCTTCTTAAACTTAATTTGTAGGATTTTCATCCTGTTTATTTCCAAAATCACTCCCCGGAGGAAGACGTATTGGATGTGCATTCACTGTCTATTCCATCTCTTGGCTGGTCTTCCTCTTTTTCTTCTCCCGTCCTTTGGTCTATCTTCTTTAGCTCTTTCTGCAAGCTGGTTTTCTTCCATTCTTTCTACATGACCCTTCCAATATTTTCGTCTGTCTGTAATAAATTTGGTTATGTCTTGAATATGGCATTGTCCCTAATTTCTGTGTTGTGTATTTTATCAAATAATGTTTTCCCCTGAATAGTTCTTAAGATTTTCATTTCACATGTGCTTATTATTTGTTTAGTTTTTGTTGTATCAGCCCTAGTTTCTGCTCCATATTCGATAACTGGTCGAACTATCGTTTTGTATATGTGGATTTTGCTTTCTATTGACATATGTTTGTTGCGCCAAATTAAATCTTTCATATACCATGATATTTGTGCTGCTTTATCAGCATGTTTCTTTACTTCTTTTATTAAATTTTTAGTGTTTGTTATTAATACACCTATCTAATATCTGATATAAGAAATGACACAGAGATAAAGTTACAGAAATACAATGCAATAAATGAAGTCATAAAAACGAAATTTTGATAAACAAATGTCAACACAACCAAATTGAGATTACACAAAGTAACTACTGATGGCTTGGCTCAAGAGATGGGTGAAATGCTCTCCCTGGGATAGCTGTCTGATTTCCGACTCTCGGCTTTGACGGCAGCATGGTTTATGATGCCCTGCCTCAGGTGATCATGTTCTCATCTCTCCAACAACATGATTTCTGCGGACATTAACACCAATGCCGCCAAATAGGCTACAGGTTAATGTGATTAACCCCTTCTGGATAGCCAATATGTAATTAGCTGCCAAGGAGCCACTAAAAGGTTCCAGAGCACAGCTACATGGGTGAAGCTAGTCTTTGCCGCTATCTTGACTTGAGGACTGAAATATAGCACCAAAAATTGGATACTAAATTCTAAAATCAAATTAAATTGCAAGCGGCACAGATGAGATTTTTACATTCATCTCCTAGATTTGACAAAATGGACAAGCAAAGAAATACAGATATACACAATAAATTAAAATTCAAAACATAGTTGAAAAAAATTCATAATTATCAAAACAATTGGTTACAACATGTCCAAAGAATGGACTCATCTCACTTTCCTAAATTAACACTGCAGTATCAACTTAAAAGACTTCGGGATAAAGGAAGACCAAAATAAAGATGGACTGACCAACCACATCTTGAGATCTCCTAGGAACAGACTCTTCTTCTTCTTCTCCCTTTCAAGTAATAGGCCAAGGCCTGTTACGATCCTATAGAAAATTTTCCCTCCAGCGTTTCATAGGATGGCCCAGAGATCTTTGTCCTCTTGGTATATAATTATAAACAGCTTTGGGGACCCGACTTGAACTCATTCTTTCAAGATGGTGTTTCCAATTTAGTTGGTACTGTTTAATATATTTAAAAATTGGCGTAGTCTTCAATTCTTGTAAGATATCGGTGTTCCTTTTCTGATCCCATCTGGTGCAATCCGCTGTTCTGTGCATCAATCTCATTTCACAAGCCGTTATTCTGCTTTCATGTTGTCTTTTTTGTATCCATGCTTCACTACTATAGGTCAACACTGGTCTAGCCAGTGTTATATAAACGTAATCTGGTGTTTTCTTGTACAAGGGATGGTTTCATAACTTGATTAATAATTCCCAAACTTTTTTTATAACTAGTAATTTTTTCAGGGATATCCTTTTCATCCCAGATAGAGAGATAGTATCCAAGATCTTTAAATTGATTAGATCTCTCTAAAATTTTATTCTAGAGACAGATTTTATTTTGCATGGGGTCCTTCCCATGAAATGCCATAATTTTAGTTTTGAACAGACTCAAACGAGCTAAATCTAAATATGTTCATCATGATGATAAAACATTTTGGGTACATTAGCTACAATTTGTTCATTATCAAAATTAGCAATGCCAGGTGAGGCAACAACTTAAAATGTACAACAAGAAATGAAAAAATAAGTAATCTGAACATCAATGATACAAATATAGAAGAAGTAAAATCATATAAATGTCTTGGTTCAACTGTAAATGGAAAAAAAATTATATAAAGAAGAAATTGGTGAAAGAATTTCTTTGGGCAATAAAGCTTACTATGAAAATAGAACACTATTCAAAAGTAAACTTGTCTCTAGATTAACTAAAGTTAAACTGTATAATACAGTAATAAGACCGATTGTAACATATGGCTGTGAAACATGGGTACTGAAGGAGTCTGACAAACAAAAACTATTAATCTTTCAAAAGAAGATCTTACAGAGAATTTTTGGACCAATTAGAGAAAGCAATGGCACATAGCGTATACGAATGAACTCTAATAATCTAATACGAAATAATCTAATACGAAATAAAAATGTAATAAACCACATTAAAGCTCAAAGATTGCGCAGGTTTGGACATATAAATAGAATGCAGGAAGACAAGCTTGTAAGAAGAATATACAAATGGAAACCAATATGCACCAGAACAGCTGGATGCCCAAAAATAAGATGGCAGGATGCTATGAAAGATATATTAGAAATGAAAATTGGAAATTGGCCAGTCTGTATCCAGAATAGATCCAGGTGGAGAAAAATTGTTGAGGAGGCCAAAACTTCAATGAGGTTGTAGTCACCTACTGAAGAAGAAGAAGAAGAAGAAGAAGGTGAGGCAACATAACAGCTTAGTATGTCAAAATTGTTATGTTGGCAATTCTCTTTTCCCAAATTTCTGAGTTAATTTTTGGAGAAGTCGTACTGTCTTCTCTTGCGATCTTTAAGTTATATTTATGTGAAATTCTCATCATCATCATCAATAACAATCAGGGATTAGGTCATCAGTCTGTTCCGCTTCAGGATAGAAATTGGTATCTCCATCGCTTCTTGGGTCGTACTGGCCTGTGGGTCTGTAGTTGAATAGTTGCAGAGGTATAGTGTAAAAGGACTAAGTTGGCATGATTTCTGCTATCCTTGTCTAGAGAACTGTTCTTCCATCCTTCGCAAAACACAATGAGCTACCCTTGTAAAATTACTTAGGAATGCTAGAAAAACTCCACCCCCCCCTCCACTTCCGTCCAGTCACTTTTGTGTCAGGTAATTTTTTGTCAGTGGCGACTGGTTCAGAGTGCTCTGTTAAAAGTGACTGCAGAGCATGTGAACACACTGAAAAGATTGAAGAGTCATATTGGCAGGCAGACGGTTTAATGGACGAAATTAGTGATCGGTTTGAAATAAATTTAGACGATACCGACGATGATGAAAATGAAGACATAGAAACTTGGCAGGAAGAATGTTTAGAAGAAGGGAATGCCACCACTGATCTATGTTCACTACAGGGAGTGTCTGCCCTACCGCTGTCACCGTGAAGAGATATGTGTATGAGTGAGAAAGAAGATGGTGACTACTCTCTTTCTCTTTCTAAAATATTCTAGACACTTTATCCCTCATGGACTATAGTCTATTGTTTCGTATTCTAAGGATGTGTTCATGCCAATTATTTTGGTATATATGGATGGTTTCAGTTATTGCTGGTGTCGAGAGCTTTGCAGATATCTTCATTTCGCATGTGGTCATAAAGTGTATAACCCGCTAAAGGTCTTATACTGCAGCCACTGATTCTCCGGCCTTGACGTTTTCACGACAGTGTTGCCAATATGGATATTCAGTGGGAGTGGCCGCTTTATGTATTAGCAGACATACAGCTGACAACATCTCAGCAATTTCAAATCTTACTAGCATGCTATAGCTGCATCAAGAGCAGTGATTGGTTGTGGCAGACATCTACTCCTAATACAACCACATCCTTATTGGCAGTAGAGGGCGAATTCTCCCTTCACCCCTCGTATAACCTAAGTTTCAGATGGTGGCTCAGGTATAATAACTTCATTTCTACAGCTACTATACTATTTAATTTGCCTGTAGTAGGAGTCTACGTTTCAGAGCCATAATGTAGAGTTGGAAGAGCCATTGTTTTAAAAAAATTAGAATTGTATCTGGGCATACTTTTCAGAGAAGTGTTTTTTTTTCCCCTGTAAGTTTTTGGAATTTGATCAACTTTATGTAAAATTATAATTCATTTTTCTCTCATTTCTCACCAAGAACTACCACAGGTCAGAAACTAAATTCTATTACCACTAATTAGTGCATTTTTATGTATTTTTTTTATGTTATGGTATTCCATTCTTTTGCTAACAATCCTGAAAATAAGATAATCAATTGAGTTGGTGTTTACTTGATGAAAATCCATATTTATTAATTAAATAAAAATAAAACTAAGTTTTATTTTTATTTAATTAACTGAAAATAAGAAACTATAAAGGGCTGAAGAAGTAGTAATAACAAAGATCTCTTGAAACTGGCCCATAAAACTTTGTCTCTCGATGTTATATCAATTTGTGACTTACGCATTGATGACTGTTGGTGACTTCCTGAACTGGCCGTGAGTAGAACTTCAGCTACGGCTCTTATCTCCTGTTCATTGACGTTCATCTTAACGACCTGCAACCACAACACCTACTTCACAGTTCATTCTATTCACAGTTCATTCTATTCACAGTTGATAACTGTTCATTTTAATAATTACACTGGTCAACATGATTTTTGTCTCATGAGTACCAATAATTGTACTTAATGCAGTTTTTTTATCAAATATATATTTGGAATTTCTCCATCGCCCACATTTTTTTTTATTTCAATTTCAATTAATGGATTTGAATAATTATTTTTTTAATAAATGTTTTTTTGTCAATTTGTCGAGTGAGCGATGAGCACGGGGAACACTTTCATCACAAGATTTCAGCTATGGAATCCTAATATGCTGGCCGATTATTGTTGGATCATCAAGAGAGATGCTCCACAGGCAAAATATAGCAGAAAATAGTCATTTCTTACTTTCTAGGTGAGTCCGAATGTTCGAATATTGTGTAGTTACGAATGTAGAAAATATTAAAGTGTTTGAAATTATAAATGCCTATCTCTCAGAAACCTTGCGTGATGGAGAAAAACCAATAGCATATTTGAAATCAGGAGAAAAAAAATACTATCAGAATCATATATTTTTCTATCTGAGACAAAAAAAAAGTTTCTTTTTTGTTGCTCAGTGTAATTAGAGTCTGGATTTGTATGTGAAATGCATGTAAAGAAAGCTTGAAGATCGTTGCAAAATGTTTAAAACTGTACAAAAGTGTTTACAAGTATTTAGTGCATCAGTGGCATAAGAATGTAAGTGTAGAATTGTGACTGGCAAATAACGTACCTCACCCTTAACTTCATTTTGTTAGATTCCAAGGGGAAAAGTTAGTGTACATAAAATTAGGGGTGAGGTAAGTTATATGCCGGTCACAATTCTACACTTACATTCTTATGCCACTGATGCATTAAACACTTGTAAACACTTTTGTACTGTTTTAAACATTTTGCAACGATTTTCAAGCTTTCTTTACAATATTTTATATTTATATATTTACGTAAAACATGATCGTGGATACATTACACACTTCCTACTTTCCCATGTTGTTCCAACGTTGCCACCATTTGAAAATAACTTCAAACCATATTTAGTGTTAGAGTAAATTGTTTTGTTACATTAGGAAATGGGAAGTTGGTTTACATCCATTTTTTTAAGCATTTGGGAATAAATAATATGCATGTATATTGTTCTCTTTCGTTAGGATATGGCAAGTTAGTTTATGTCCATTTTTTTTTTTTGCATTTGGAAATTTATTCCCAAAGTTGGTAACGCCAACTGCAGAGCCATCTACCGGAGGCTATATTAACCATTACAGCAACTCCCGCATGCACACTGCGATTCTGTGGAACTTACAAGAATTTGTCTCCGACATACAATCGACTTTTTCCAAAATTGGTTAAATGACATATATGTAATTTGTTTTGTTAGATTAGAAAATGGGAAGTTAGTTTATGTCTATTTTTTTTTTGGCATTTGGGAATTTATTCCAAAAGTTGGTAATGCCGACTTCAGAGCCATCTACCGGAAGCTACATTATCCATTACAACAACTCGCGCATGTGCACTACGGTTCTATAAGAAGAATTCATGTGAGACAAATAGTACACTTTTTCCAGGATTTGTAACCCTAATGTTTTTGTAATCACAGATTTTGGCTGTTTAATAAAATAGTAAGCGAAGGTAATTGCTATAGGCTAAGTATTTTCTCATTATATGTATACCTTAGAATTTTCATGGCAATAACATAAATTTTAACCATGTGTTTTTCTGTGTGTGATTTAGACTTTGCTTGCAAACCCTCTAGAGTTTCAAATTTAATATAAATCCGATTTAACTTTAAAATTACAAACCTTTATGTTGCAATTGTAATCACACGTACCTAGAATCAATATTAAATTATATAAGTATTTAGTTTTCCTGTTTGTCTCATTTTCATTGGCAGTTCATCTTCTAACAAAGCCAAAAATACAAACTATGTTTACAGCTGTCAGATGATCCGCAATTACACAACCAATCAAATGCTATATTTCTATCATATGATAAGATCTTGCTGCTTTCAAACATATTAATATCTTCGAATTACTTTAGATATTATTTGTAGTGCGTTGTCCTGTCACTCACTTTTATCACGTAACTCTAATCATAATATGATTCATAATTTATGTAAGTCACAAGTAGAATCAGAGAACTGTTCCAAAAACTGTTATAATACATAGTAATAGGAATAACTGTTGTGAAATTTGAAATCTTTATATAAATAATAGCATTGCCATCTTGATCTCTAAAGACCATACTTATTGATACTTATGAGATAAAACATGTGTTAAATTTCATTATTATTTATTATAGAGCTTATCCATCTACTCATGAACATCTCATGAATGTTATTTAATGTAGCAGGTTGTGATTTTTTTTATAATTCCTTAGCAGTATGACCAACTATGTGATCTTATAATAATAATAAGTAGAATTGCGCACAAATGTGCATTAAAATACTCTCTTGCTGTAAGCGTTTAAGCTTTTTGTCCTTTTCGTACACAGTTCTAAATGGTATTGGCTGCATTTACATCCACACAGAGAACACACACAATATTCGTCCGCTTGGTGAAATCCTGGTTTTTTGCATATCTCGTGATGAAAGCCATGTATAGAGAATCGAGTAAGTACATGCCGCTGTGGTTGGTCAGGGTTCGCCCACGTTCGATTTATCATTGCTTCTGTGGCGTAGAAGTCCGAATCAATCTCGCTTCTTTTCCTCACTCTTTCCGCTAGAAGCTCGTCATAATGAATTGTTGCCGGTAGCTGAAGCGATATCCTTAGCTCTTCTATTAGAAATGGTTCCCGTGCCAGTTCATATACAAGTCGAGATGGAGTATTTTTTGATACACCGAGATGTGATCTTATAGCTCTTCGTTCTGTAATGTGTATATGATAGTTGTTCCGAGTGCTCTGCGGTTGCCCCGTGTAACTTGTAAGTTTTCAGGAAAAATATGTTTTGAGTATCAAGCAAGTATATTTTAACTTGTTTTTGTGGTTATTATGCATTTTCTTTTATAAGCATCATAATTGTTTATAATAACAGTATTTAGCGATTTTCCGTACTTTAACATGTTATTTTGTTTGCACTTTTGTGCGCTTTTCAATTTTATATTTTGGTTTAAGTTGGTTAAATTGTAAATTAAGCTGGCCGCTGTGTTCATAGACTTTTCATGGTTGAAATTTAATTACTATTCTTCAATGTATTCTACTTAACAAATTGTAAACAAAGGTAAAAGGAAATTGAATTATCATTTCATTAATTATTTATAGAGTATTTGTTAAAACCGGTTGGTTAACGTACAGATTTTACATGAAAATATTGAAGGTAGACAGACATAATTTGTGGGGTAGATTTCTAGGTTAGAAATTACAGAGGCATCAGCTTACTAAATACTGGATACAAAATTTAAGCCAATGTAATTAAGAACAAATTATACAAACATCTTAACAGCCCCCTCAGCGAAGAACAGAATGGGGGTGAGGTAGGTTATATGCCCATCACAATTCTACACGTACGTTCTTATGCCACTGATGCACTAAACACGTTTTGTACTATTTTAAACATTTTGCAACGATCTTCAAGCTTTCTTTACAATATTTTATATTTATATAAAACATGATCGTGGATACATTATACACTTCCTACTTTCCCATGTTGTTCCAACGTTGCCACCATTTGAAAATAATTTCAACCATATTTAGTGTTAGTGTACGTAAAATTAGTTTATAGTTTATTAAATAGTACGCATGTAAATTGTTTTGTTACATTAGGAAATGGGAAGTTGGTTTACGTCCATTTTTTTTTAAGCATTTGGGAATAAATAGTATGCATGTAAATTGTTTTCTTTCGTTAGGAAATGGCAAGTTAGTTAACGTCCATTTTTTTTTTTTTTTTGCATTTGGAAATCTATTCCCAAAGTTGGTAACGCTGACTGCAGAGCCATCTACCGGATGCTATATTAACCATTACAGCAAATTGCGCATGCACACTGCGATTCTGTGGAACTAAGAAGAATTCGTCTGAGACATATAACCGACTTTTTCCCAGAATGGCTTTCGTAAAGGTCGATCCTCTGTGATGGTTATTTCTCCATGAAATTATTAATAGAAAAACACAGGGAGTTCAATGTAGAAACACATTTAACTTTTGTGGACTTCAAAAAAGCCTTCGACAAAATCAATAGGAATAAACTGTTGGAAATTTTAGCTGACAACAATCTACCACAACAGCATATTTTAAATTGTACAATATCTATAAAACAAATTTGATTTCAGTTCGAATCAATAACACACAAACAGAATGGACCAAAATTAATAGGGGCATAAGACAAGGATGTGGCCTCTCCCCTTTGCTCTTTATCATATACATAGATAGAATACTCCAAGATTGGCGACAGATGAGACACAGTTCTATCCAAATTAATAGAAACCTAAAAATAGACTCCTTGCTTTTTGCAGATGATTTGGTATTAATAGCTCCAACAGAAACAGATTTACAGTATTCTCTACATACTTTTAATATAATTGCAAAAAGGTACAATATGGAAATCAATAAAGAAAACTAAAGTGATGGCCTTTTGTGGGAAATACCCTATACCTAGCAAAATTGTTTTGGATGATGAAATTTTAGAACGAGTAAACAAATTTAATTATTTGGGTTATAATTTAACATTTCAAGATGAAGCTGATATATCAAAGAAAATCACAAATTTTACAAAAACAACAGGGATAATTAACAGTATAATGAAACCATCTTTAGTACAGAAGAACACAATATTACGGCTTTATAAGGTTCTCGCAAGACCAGTATTAAGATATGGTAGTGAAGCATGGACAATACGAAGAAGAGACGAAAGCCGGATAACAGCAAATGAGATGCGATTTATGCAGGCGTGAACAGCAGGCTACACAAAGTGGGACCATAAAAGATTATGGAAGAGTTGGATGTAGAACCCATTCTTCACCATGTACAAAACTACCAGAACAACTGGAAAGCCCAACTTCAACAAATGCCGTCTCATAGAATTCCAAAAGCCATACTTCGCTACTGCCCCGAAGGCAAAAGATTGCTGGGATGTCCAAAAAAGCGCTGGATGGAAAAATTCCTCTGAGACCGTAACAGGCCACATGGCCTAATACTTGCATGGATAATGATGATGATGATTTCTAGGTTAGATCTTAGTTGAATTTTTAGTTATGTGTTATTTTTTACTGTTTATGAAAGTAAAAATCCGTATGATAGCCTATCTGTAATTCCCATGATTTCGATTACACTATAAATTGTTTGGCTGCTCGACTGTTCTATGCTAGGTAGATGTTTGACGAATATTATTCATAACTTTTTTTTTCGGTAAATATGAAGAAACGTTGTATGAATGATAACGGAACTACTTAATTATTCTCGTTAATTATCCCTCAGTGTAACCCTTTTATAATGAATTTAGTATGGAGGCCTTGATAGGTCTCCTTACGTACAGTATCTCGTCATCGTTGAATTATTATTAATAACATGATTGCCATTTGAACTAGGTAATTGAAGGAAAAAATTACACTTCTTGGTACTAGATGTCTTTCTTTTTTCTCCTATTCTCCCTTCATCTACCCTTTATCCTATTTTCTATTCCATATCTACCTCAATTCTAATTCTACCATACAACTCCATTCAATTCAAACTACATTACTACGTATTATAAATAACACTATTACTTACCATAGATTTTGGTGAGATTCAAATCTTCAGATCTATAGCAACATGCCTTAGCAATCTTGGTTAGCTAGCCGCGTTCAGAAAGTAAGATTTTATGCCTTATATGTTATTTTCCAGTTTTTGAAAATTAAAATTGAATTGAAAAATTTTTCACGACGTGTAAATTACTTCTCACATTGAAAATAACGAAATTACGGCTGAAGTTTCCATTAAGCACAGTGAGAAATGTTTCTTAAGTCCCAGGCAGACACCACGCACATGCGCCAACAGGGTTTTATTTTCCACCATTTACAATAAATGGATAAGGTGTATAAACCGTCGCACATTAATTCTTCTAAGTTCTATAGAATCGCAGTGCGCATGCGCGAGTTGCAGGAGTTGCTGTAATGGTTAATGTAGCTTCAAGTAGATGGCTCTGAAGTTGGCGTTACCAACTTTGGGAATAAATTCCCAAATGCTAAAAAAAAATGGACGTAAACTAACTTCCCATTTCCTAACCTAACAAAACAATTTACATGCATATTATTTAACAAACTATGAACTAACTTTACGTACACTAACACTAAATATGGTTTTGAATTATTTTCAAATGTTGGTAACTGCGATGTGAGAGTCTCCTAGTGGATGTTACATGAAGCATTTCCGCGCCTGTGAACTCGATGTATAATTTTTGCGTAATTTAGAGATATTTAAAAATCATAAGAAATGTTTATAAAATAGTTCCAAGCATTATTATATGGTTGAAAAGTGTTTAGTGCATCAGTGGCATAAGAATATTGCATGGAAAATTGTGTATTACGGTTTATACACCACAGCCCAATAAATTTTACATTTTTTCTAACGATTATTTCAATATTTTTTTCTATTATATTTAACTACATGCTTAATATGAAGACGTGGCAGCCATATTGATTTTCTATACAACAATAACACGTGTTCTAGTGCAGCCAACATAGAATATACACTACAACATTTCAGAACTTACTATTTATTTTTGGGCATTGCATTCTTTCTCAGGTTAGAGTGCATAAATTGCGTTAGGTTAGCTTTTAGGTTCGTTAAATATTGTGTAATATGTTGGCTGCATTGCGTGATTCCATAGTGTAAACAGCTTCATGTTTATTAGCACATGCGCATGATGTCTGCCTGGGACTATGAAAAATTTCTCACTGCATTTAATGGAAACTTTATCTGAAATTACTTGGTTTTTAGGTAAGAAAATATAGAAATATGGGCACAAAATAGAAGAATTAGAATTGTGATGTAACCGTGATGTCATTCCCATCATTTGACTTCAACATTCATCATCATCCATGCAAGTATTAGGCCATGTGGCCTGTTACAGTCTCAAAGAGGAGTTTTCCATCCAGTGCTTTTTTTGACGTCCCAGCGATCTTTTGCCTTGGAGGCAGTAACGAAGCATGGCTTTTGGAATTCTATGAGATGGCATTTGTTGAAGATGGGCTTTCCAGTTGTTCTGGTAGTTTTGTATATGGTGAAGAATGGGTTCTACATCCAACTCTTCCATAATTTCCTCATTTCTTTTATGGCCCCACTTTGTGTAGCCTGCTGTATGGCACATAAATCGCATCTCATTTGCTGTTATTCAGCTTTTGTCTCTTCTTCGTATTGTCCATGCTTCACTACCATATCTTAATACTGGTGTTGCTAGAACCTTATAAAGCCGTAATCTTGTGTTCTTCTGTACTAAAGAAGGTTTCATTATACTGTTAATTATCCCTGTAGTTTTTGTGAAATTTGTTATTTTCTTTGATATACCGGTATCAGCTTCATCTTGAAATGTTAGATTATAACCCAAATAATTAAATTCATTTGCTCGTTCTAAAATTTCGTCATCCAAAACAATTTTGCTAGGTATAGGGTATTTCCCACAAAAGGCCATCACTTTAGTTTCCTTTTGTATTGATTTCCATATTGTACCTTTTTGCGATTATATTAAAAGTGTGTAGAGAATACTGTAAATCTGTTCCTGTTGGAGCTATTAGTACCAAATCATCTGCAAAAAGCAAGGAGTCTATTTTTAGGTTTCTATTAATTTGGATAGAACCGTGTCTCATCTGTTGCCAATCTTAGAGTATTCTATTCATGTATATGATAAAGAGCAAAGGCGAGAGACCACAGCCTTGTCTTGCGACCATATTAATTTCAGTCCATTCTGTTTGTGTGTTATTGATTTGAACTGAAATCAAATTTGTTTTATAGATATTGTATAAATTTAAAATATGCTGTTGTGGTAGATTGTTGTCAGCTAAAATTTCCAATAGTTTATTCCTATTGATTTTGTCTAAGGCTTTTTTGAAGTCTACAAAAGCAAAATGTGTTTCTACATTGAACTCCCTGTGTTTTTCTATTAATAATTTCATGGAGAAATAACCATCACAGAGGATCGACCTTTACGAAAGCCATTCTGTTCGCTGAGGAGGCTGTTAAGATGCTTGTATAATTTGTTCTGAATTATATTGGCGTACATTTTGTATCCAGTATTTAGCAAGCTGATGCCTCTGTAATTTTCAGTTTCTTGTCACCTTTTTTAAATATTGGTGTTACAATAGATTTTGTCCAACTTATAGGAATGTCTCACCCTTCCCATGGTTTATTTACTGTATTAATAAAGATGACACAGCAATTTTATTTAAGTTGTATTTCTAATTGAAGCAATAAAATTTTGTGCCATGGCTCTGATCTATCTTTTTTGTGCACACTCTTTAGAGGATTTACTCATATATTCCATTACACTCATAGTAGCATCGAGTTCATAGCTATCACTGCTATTTCTAATCCTTTGCCCGGGCCTGTGAGAGGCAAAGATTGATTCATCCTTCCTATCTGGATTCATAAACATTAATTATTAATAATTCTTAGAAAACATTGTAGCAATTTATGATTGTTAGTTAACCTGAATATACTATTTTTAACCATGAAAGCTAGACGGGAAAAAAGAGCTCAAATAACTATGAGAAAGCTTGTATACAGGAATTATGCAAGACAGCTGTAGCGTGGCTGACAAATGCAATAATCAGACATTGATATTTACTTAAAATGAGATTTAATGTTTAAATTGCGCGTCTGAAGTTGAAAAAGTGAAATTAAATATAACTTAATCATTCAAATATTAAAGAACAAAAATAAGTAATAACAGAAATAAATACCAGATTAAAAGAACACCTCAGAAATGTTAAAAATGGAGAAACCGAAAAATCTGCAATAGCTACATATGCCTGGTCAGAAAAACATAGAATAGAAACCAAAACAAAATTACTTAAACAATTGGAAAAACCGAAGGAACTCACAATTTAGGAAAAAATTTACATATGCAAGAATGAAAATACAACTATGAATTTTGAAATACCCGGTTATAAGGAGAGAGGACTGATTTGGAAATTCTTCGGTCGGCCACCAGATGGCGCGGAGGTCAGTCTGCAGGATAGAAGGCCGTTGGACGTCAGTTGTGAATGTGACACAGCATTGAGAATGTCACAAATGATGTGAAGAAACCCTGGGTCTGCTAGGAATTATGAAGTATGAGGTGAGTGAAATAATAAAAAATAAACAATAGAAATAGCATTGTTTACACAATCAACCACTCATACATACTTTTTAGTCCTGCCTAGGGTACCTTACCCCAGCTTGCTGGACCAAATCCAAAATACGCATCTCTCCTGGAGCTCGCGTCCTCCAGACGACAGACAAGTGTTCCAACGAAAATCTATGATCGAATGATAGAGTTCACTACGTGTTTTGCCTATTAGAAAGTTCCGAGGTACGAGGGCGGATCGGAAAGTAATGTACAATAATTTTTTTCTGCCTTGGTATTGCAGCTAGAATGTTGAAATTTCACAGAGATATAGTTTGAAGTTTTCACTACAGATGGTATTTTTTTCTCAGGTGCACCTCTTGCGAGAGAAGCTTGAACTATGCAACAAAGATGGCGCGCATGCTACAGTCGTCCACCTGTGAGGAACAGGGCGGATCGGAAAGTAACGCACAATAATTTTTTTAAAAAAAGTTTAATAGTAAAAAAAGGAAAAAAATCACAAATGAACTTACATCTTTTACCTACTTTTCGACATAGTCACCAACTTTCTCAACACATTTTTCCCATCGTGTTACAGTTTCAATATGCCCTGTTCGTAGAAGTCCGTTTGGTTGGAGTGTAGCCATCTGCGCACTGCTGATTTCACTTCCACATCTGTCTCAAAGCATTTGCCGGCCAGGAATTTTTTCATGGGACCAAACAGATGAAAGTCCGATGGTGCGGGATTGCTGCTGTTGTCGGCCGGCCGGAGCGTGGCGAATCACTAAGGTTCACGCGTCCCTCTTGAAAGAATGTGCACCACCTGGAGACATTGCTACAGTCCATACATTCATCCCCATACACGCCACGCATGTCCCTGTGAATTTCACTGGGTTTATGCCCTTTGGCCCACAAAAATCGAACAACACTTCTCTGTTCCTCACAGGTGGATGACTGTAGCATGCGCGCCATCTTTGTTGCATAGTTCAAGCTTCTCTCGCAAGAGGTGCACCTGAGAAAAAAATACCATCTGTAGTGAAAACTTCAAACTATATCTCTGTGAAATTTCAACATTCTAGCTGCAATACCAATGCAGAAAAAAATTATTGTGCGTTACTTTCCGATCCGCCCTGTGGACGACTGTAGCATGCGCGCCATCTTTGTTGCATAGTTCAAGCTTCTCTCGCAAGAGGTGCACCTGAGAAAAAAATACCATCTGTAGTGAAAACTTCAAACTATATCTCTGTGAAATTTCAACATTCTAGCTGCAATACCAAGGCAGAAAAAAATTATTGTGCGTTACTTTCCGATCCGTCCTCGTAGAAGGGGAAGTTGTGCACTACAAACAGAGCAAAGGGAGGAGTAGGAAGGAGAGTGGGAGTAGATACAAAGAGAAAGGAAATTGGCATAGTTCACGAATCTCACTGTAGAGGGAGGATAACAGCACAGATGTATCGAACCGAAGTAGAACTTTCAGTTCAAAATTATAATTAAAATGTGACCTAACAATCAAAGCTATACAGAACGGATTAATGTAATGTTAGTGTGAGTTATTTTAGGTTTTTTTTAATTTAAGTTGATGTTTGTTCATGTGAAGAAAAACTGAAATATTACGAGGGCGGATCAGAAAGTACAATAATTTTTTTCTGCCTTGGTATTGCAGCTAGAATGTTGAAATTTCACAGAGATATAGTTTGAAGTTTTCACTACAGATGGTATTTTTTTCTCAGGTGCACCTCTTGCGAGAGAAGCTTGAACTATGCAACAAAGATGGCACGCATGCTACAGTCGTGCACCTGTGAGGAACAGAGAAGTGTTGTTCGATTTTTGTGGGCCAAAGGGCATAAACCCAGTGAAATTCACAGGGACATGCGTGGCGTGTATGGGGATGATTGTATGGACCGTAGCAATGTCTCCAGGTGGTGCATATTCTTGCAAGAGGGACGCATGAACCTTAGTGATTCCTGGCCGGCAAACGCTTTGAGACAGATGTGGAAGTGAAATCAGCAGTGCGCAGATGGCTACACTCCAACCAAACGGACTTCTACGAACAGGGCATATTGAAACTGGTAACACGATGGGAAAAATGTGTTGAGAAAGTTGGTGACTATGTCGAAAAGTAGGTAAAAGATGTAAGTTCATTTGTGATATTTTTCCTTTTTTTTTTACTATTAAACTTTTTAAAAAAAATTATTGTGCGTTACTTTCCGATCTGCCCTGTGGACGACTGTAGCATGCGCGCCATCTTTGTTGCATAGTTCAAGCTTCTCTCGCAAGAGGTGCACCTGAGAAAAAATACCATCTGTAGTGAAAACTTCAAACTATATCTCTGTGAAATTTCAACATTCTAGCTGCAATACCAAGGCAGAAAAAAATTATTGTCCGTTACTTTCCGATCCGCCCTCGTATTATTTGAACGATTTGTGCAATATTAAAACTTAACCAAAATGTTATCTTACTAATAACTAATGTATAGGGACTAGATGTTAGAGAAAATGCCTACAATTATTTATTATAGATATTGTAAAAGTGGCTTCATATAAGTTCATACTGACGACCCTAGAGTTGTTTTCCATTAAGTTAATTTTGCCTATAAATGCCTATTTGCCATTTTTTCTCGAAATTAACTTGGTATTTGAATTAAATTAATTGAAATGGACAAACTTCATGGCACATATCATTGCCTAGAAATCTTGAAGTGACTGGCAATATTATTTTTTATGTTGGTAACACTGAATTCAGTCTGTAGTCTTCGTTCACAGACGGGTGCTTCAAAGACAAAGTGGTGCGACAAATGTATGTGGCTTTTTTCCTCCATTAGAACAGTTGTTTTACTATGCCATAAGAACGGACAACAGTATACAGTAAGACAAACACTGACCAATTTCGTGAAAGAATTTGGTGCGGAAATGTTCTCAAGTGACAGTTCAATATTGTTTTGCAAAGTGTGTAAAATTTCAGTGAATTGTGCGAAGACGTACCATGTTTCGCCGCACGTACGCAGTGCAAAACATACGTATGCTCTTTGTAAAAAAAGGCAAAGCAAGTTCCAAAATCATCTCTGATATCTTCGTATGCTATTGATGGCATATGTTTATATTCTTTATGTTGTAGTGTATTTTTAAGAGCCTATTTTGAATTTTTTAAGTGCGTAACATCCGGACTCTACTAAAGGACTAAGGTTAATATTAATTTATTTTGGATACTGTGGATTTACTTTTATTGACTTTTTAAATTCAAAACCGATATGTTTAAAAGCGATGTATAACTCAAATATTATTCTTGAAATAATATGGGATGTTGTGTATTAACTAATATCTAATATATGATCCAAAATTAGAATATTTTTGCGTTCTGGAAACCTGCATGAAACGGGCTTTGCCCCCCCCTCAATTGCTTAACAAACCATAAAAATGCATGTAAATATTGAGTAAAAATGAATTATACTGAACTAGTTTGCCGCCTTATTGAAAATGAATCTGGCCAACAATAGTTTAAAATATATATATGCAGTCAATATGCCCATTTCACCAATTAATGTTTTAAAATGGTCAACAAGTTTCTACAGCCAAGCTGTCATTCTCAAGACCAGATATTGAGTCAATATCTGGTCTTGAGAATGACAGCTTGGCTGTAGAAACTTGTTGACCATTTTAAAACATTAATTGGTGAAATGGGCATATTGACTGCATATATATATTTTAATATTTTATCACCAAGAAGATCACTTGTGTATTAAACAATAGTTTGTTTTATGAATATTAGGCTAAACATCATTTGCTAGTTCAAATGAACTGTTTCTTATATCATATTTGAAGAGAAAAATTACACGTTCAGATCGGGGTTTGAACCCAGGGCCTTTGACTTTCTAGGCCAATTCTCTATGGTTGAGCTATCTGGGCATTCTAATCCAAATGAAAAATGTTCTCTTATATTAGGCTAAACATTATTTGCTAGTTCAAATGAACTGATTCTTATATCATATTTGAAGAAAAAAATTATACGCTCAGATCGGGGTTTGAGCCCAGGACCTTTGACATTCTAGGCCAATGCTCTATGGCTGAGCTATCTGGGCATTCTAATCCAAATGAAAAATTTTGTCTTATATTAGGCTAAACATTATTTGCTAGTTCAAATGAACTGTTTTTTATATCATATCTTGTCTTGGAAGCCCATGTTTCTCTTAACAGAGATTTAGGCGCTCTCCCCCTACAGGGAAGAATTTGAACCATACTAATTTAGTTACACTTGTTTTCATATAGATGTCATTTGAGTGGTCCGTGGTCAGCGTTCTGCCTCATACTTACATCTAGGAAACCAAGGTAGTACTAGGACTGGAAAATTCGGTAAATTTTGCCTAGAGGCCTTTCATTCAGGCTTAAGGATCTTTTACGAGCCTGAGAATCTTCATATTCGGGACCTATGGCTTCAAGTCCCTCCCGGAGGACTAGCTCCTTGGATTTTTCCATCCTAAAAAATCCATCGACCCCGGCTGTGTTTGAACCCGCGACCCTCGGAACCAGAGGCAAGGAGCATAACCACTAGTCCACATGGCCGATTCTTATATCATATTTGAAAAGAAAAATTATACGCTCAGATCGGGGTTTGAATCCAGGACCTTTGACTTTCTAGGCCAATGCTCTATCACTGAGCTATCTGGGCATTCCAATCCAAATGAAAATTTTTCTCTTATGTTAGGCTAAACATCATTTGCTAGTTCAAATGAACTGTTTCTTATATCATATTTGAAGAGAAAAATTATACGTCAGACAGGGGTTGGAACCCAGGCCAATGCTCTATCGCTGAGCTATCTGGGCATTCCAATCCAAATGAAAAGTTTCCTCTTATACATTGTTAATTCCTGATTGTCGTATACTATGAGGCTTTGCTCTATCAAGCAAATGGCGGCTTCTTTTTTAAGATGATATTAGGAATTTAAACATTACTTATAAAGCCAACGGGGCTTCTTTCTATGTTTTTATTATTAATTCATGCTTCTCATTGAAAGACAAATTATTTTTATTTTATTTATTTATTTAGCCTGGTGGAGTTAAGGTCATGTGGCCTTCTCTTCCACTCACCAGAACAAGCATATGTTACATATGAATACAAAAAAAAATACAATAATAGTCATATAAAACAGGACAAACATATGTTACACATGAATACAAAAAAATTACAATAGTAGTCATATTAAACAGGACAAACATGTTACATATGAATACAAAAAAAGTTACAATAATAGTTATTGAACAATTCATTATCTGTCATATTGAATAATAATGAAATTAATGTCTAATAATAGAATGAAACTAAATACAATTAAAATTAAATTAATGATAACAATGAATAAAAAAGGAATAACAGCTCGAATCTACTATGCATAAAAAGAAGAGAAAAAAAATACACTACAATGAATTAATCTACGCTTTTTATACAAGGCATTAGGTAAATATATTGACAAATCCTAAGTCTATTTTTATTAAATAATGCAAAAACGCATTATTAATTCTTAAAAAGTAGTATTAGTGAGTTGTTTCTGTTAGTGATTTTATTTTCAATTTATTTCTGAAAGATGGTAAAGTTTGGCAGTCTCTGACATAGGGTGGAAGTGAATTCCATGTTCTAGCAAGAGAAACTGTAAAAGATTTCGAATAATAGGTAGTATGAGGAGGAGGGATATAAAGGACACTGTGCTCAAGGGATCGGATATCTAAGTTATGTGTATCAGAGAGTTTAGTGAAGCGGTGTGATAAATAATAAGGTAAAGATGTGTGTAATATGTTAATATTATATATGAAGAGAGAAATTATACGCTCAGACTTGGGTTTGAACCTAGAACCTTTGGCTTTCTAGGCCAATGATCTACCACTGAGGTATCTGGGCACTCGAAGTTTCTTCATAATTGACCTTCATTCACACGTTTCTTCATAATTACCCTTTTTTTCTACAATATACCACTATATTGATCAGTTAGTTTAAGTGAACAATTTACACTGCAGTTTTGTCCATTGATTACACTGGTCAACATGATTTTTGTCTCATGAGTACCAATAGTTGTACTTAATGCAGTTTTGTATGTGTTTTCAAATATGTATTCGGAATTTCTCCATCGGCCACAGTTTTTTTTTATTTCAGTTTCAATTAATGGATTTAAATAATTATTTTTTTAATAAACATTTTTTGTCGATTTGTCCATTGTAAAAAGTGAGCGATGAGCACAGGGAATACTTTCATCAGGAGATTTCAGCTATGGAAAAGAGATATCAAGGCAAATGGAATCCTAATATGCTATCCGATTATTGTTGGACCATCAAGAGGGATGCTCCACAGGCGAAACATAGCAGAAAATTGTCATTTCTTACTTTCTAGTTGAGTCCGAATGTTCGATTATTGTGTAGTTATGAATGTAGAAAAATATTAAAGTGTTTAAAATTATAAATGTCTGTCTCTCGGAAACCTTGCATGATGGAGAAAAACCGATATCATATTTGAATTCAGGGGAAAAAATGCTATCAGAATCACATATTTTTCTTTCTAAAACAAAAAAAAAGTTTATTTTTTGTTGCTCAGTGTTATTGCTTTGTTATTTTTCATTTTCATTATGGCATCTGGTTTAGTCTATTTCAATTTTATAATACTATAATGATATTGTGAAAAGAAAAATTAATGTCTGAACCAGGAATCGAACCGTGGATCTCTAGTACTCCAGATTAGTGTGCAGCCCACTACACCATTCCAGACCTGACACAAACATTAACAATTCTTTCCACATATACAAATCTATAATTCTTGTTTCGTCCGCTGTCAGGTAGGTGGCGATGGCAGTGTCACTACCTGACAGCAGACGAAACGAGAATTATAGATTTGTATATGTGGAAAGAATTGTTAATGTTTGTGCCAGGTCTGGAATGGTGTAGTGGGCTGCACACTAGTCTGGAGAACTAGAGGTCCACGGTTCGATTCCTGGTTCAGACATTAATTTTTCTTTTCACAATATCATTATAATATAATATGATCCATTATTGAAACTGTGTTAAAATAACAGTATTGAAAATGTTAAATATTTCAATTTTACTTTATATTTATATGCATTTTATTAATTTTTTTTTTAGATCAAAGCTCAAAACGAAAGTGTCCTCGTTTGAACCATCTACAGCACACCGTGCCGGATATGTGTCATAAACCTTTCAACTTCTGATGTATAAGTAATAATATTTGAGTTTTACTTCATGTTACACATATCAGTCTTAAATTTAAAAGCTAACAAACTTTATATTTTTATTATTCATTTCATACATCTCAATGATGGATAAATCATATTTCAAGAGAAAAATTATATGCCCAGGTCCTGGGTTCAAGTCTCAGTCTGGCATGTAATTTTTCTCTTCAAAAACTTTATATTTGTTTGAAAATACAATAGGAAGTATTATCGCCTCACTTTGATTGTTGCCCAGCAGCTCGCTTTGTTTCCCCGCAGCTGTTATTTATAATAAAATACAAATATGCCGACTACCACCACTATAATAATTCTGCATGTTAATAATTTCATGTGGCACCCACTTTTATATAAACCATCATAGTGAGGCGATAATAACATTATAAGGTTTTATTGAACTTTTATAAGAAAAAATCACTATGAGGTTTAATTTAAGGTTAAATTAAAATGCTTCATACCTCACCTCATATGTCTAACAGAAACAACCATATGAGGATTGACTGGATATGAGGTGAAGTATAAAGCATTTTAATTTATAGTCCATTTGCTCAATTAAGAGGATCTTCCCGCATATATTTTCAAATGGTTGCTGCACGGCCAGTCGGAGAATGGGAGCAACTAGCCGAAATTTCTAAAATATGTTAACACTCATCATTGAAAAAAAATACTTCACATAGCACAATTCATACGTCAACTCACCACTAAATGCAATACAAAAGTGTACAATACCTTAGAAAGAAAGAAAGAAAGAATTTTCGATCCTTCCTATACTTGATGCTGGCCTTCAAGTAGATAGAGAATTCACTCCCCCCACCCACCCCTAATCCCTTCAAATATTTGCGCGGGAAGATTCTCTTAATTGAGCAAGCGGACTATAGTTGATGTATCTAAGATGTTGTATACATTGATGGTCTTGTTTCGTCACTAGTAGCAATTGACTGGTTTTTAACTATCTTGCATAGTGGATTGTATGTTTGGGGTGTGTTCTCATTTAGTAATAATGTGTTGTTGATTTCTTTCATGATTTCAAGGCATTCTAATATGTTTATTTTCACTGGAAGTCTTTTTATCCTATCGATAGTTCACAGACGAAGACTTCCAGCAAAAATAAATGTAGTAGAAGACCTTGAAATCATGAAAGAAATCAACAACACATTATTATTAAATGAGAACACACCCCAAACGTACAATCACTATACAAGATAGTTAAAACCAGTCAGTTGTAAGCGACATATCAAGAACATCAACATCTGCAACATCTTAGATACATCAACTAGTAGCGCATACTTTTCCGAAAGGCCTCCAAATAATATTTTAAATACATCATTTTAATAAAGTTGAGGCCGATGGCACCTGCCAACAGGTACATTTTAATTTTTATCTTATGACTATTCACCTCAACAGAATTTGATACGAGGGCGGATCGGAAAGTAACGCACAATAATTTTTTTTAAAAAAGTTTAATAGTAAAAAAAAGGAAAAAAATCACAAATGAACTTACATCTTTTACCTACTTTTCGACATAGTCACCAACTTTCTCAACACATTTTTCCCTCGTGTTACCAGTTTCAATATGCCCTGTTCGTAGAAGTCCGTTTGGTTGGAGTGTAGCCATCTGCGCACTGCTGATTTCACTTCCACATCTGTCTCAAAGCGTTTGCCGGCCAGGAATTTCTTCATGGGACCAAACAGATGAAAGTCCGATGGTGCAAGATCCGGACTGTATGGTGGATGCTGGAGCACCTCCCAACCAAATTCAGCGATTTTCTGACGAACGACAGCAGCAACATGGGGGCGAGCATTGTCATGAAGAAGTTTAACGTTAATGTTGTGACGTTTGTCACGAATGGCACGACGCAACTTCACCAAAGTTTTAATGTAGGCTGCAGCATTCACAATGCCTCTGACATTCTGCGGGATTGCTGCTGTCGTCGGCCGGCTGGAGCGTGGCGAATCACTAAGGTTCACGCGTCCCTCTTGGAAGAACGTGCACCACCTGGAGACATTGTTACGGTCCATACAATCATCCCCATACACGCCACGCATGTCCCTGTGAATTTCACTGGGTTTATGCCCTTTGGCCCACAAAAATCGAACAACACTTCTCTGTTCCTCACAGGTGGACGACTGTAGCATGCGCGCCATCTTTGTTGCATAGTTCAAGCTTCTCTCGCAAGAGGTGCACCTGAGAAAAAAATACCATCTGTAGTGAAAACTTCAAACTATATCTCTGTGAAATTTCAACATTCTAGCTGCAATACCAAGGCAGAAAAAAATTATTGTGCGTTACTTTCCGATCCGCCCTCGTATGAATTTTATTAGTATTGACTTAGGTAAGGTTGTTGGCCTTGTGCTCAACCCCCAACCTGGAAGTCTAGTGCATCCGTATTAGTCTGGTTCTTCACCTGAGGCCTGTCCAGCTTGGGAGGCACTACCAGTAGCAATGCTATGGTCAGCATAGCAGTGTGTTTTGTTTTAGGCATATTTGGAAAAACTGCACTTAAACTAGCGTGAAATATTTTCAAAGTCCTATAGAACAACAGTGCGCATGCACCAGAGTTTATAGAGCCAGTGATAACCCACAATCGAACCACATATCAATTATCATCCTCGATTACTATCCGTCGCTATGAAATTTACATTACCAATATTTGCAATAAATCCCCAAATCTATGTTAAAAAAAATATATTAATAATATTAAAATTACCAAACGTTTATTAAAAATGGGTGTACACTTACTTATCACTCCCTAACGCTGATCCAACCAGCGATAACCCAAAACAGCGATAGGAAAATCATAGACTAAGTAATATACTCAGTGGAGAAAATAGCAGTTAGTATCACAATATTGTCTAACAGTGTCATAATATTGTGATTTGCATATTTAAATAAATACTTCAAAATTGTCTAAAAATGTTATAAAAATGATTTGAAAGAGTTGAAAATATTAAATAATGTTAGTAAATACAGAAGAAGAGCTATAGTTTATGATAATATAACTGAAAAATCAAACGCTAGTAGAAGTGCAGTTGAGCCGGCGTATTCTACTGATGAATTTTCATCAGATTTGGAATTAGCACACACGCTGAGAGACTGAAAGGTTCAGATAGTACAATCTCTCATGACAAAATATGCTGCGTAAGACATTCCTTGTAGTTGCTTTCTTCTGAGCTGTGGCCTGTACCTTTACCATTTATAATTATCCAATTTTTTTTTTTTTTTCAGGTGGAAATGTCGAATGTTTCTGCAACAGATTCATTGGATGCAGAAAAACTTTTAGCTTGGGGAAGTACACAACTTAAGAAAATAGAGAAAAAACTGAATAAATCAAGTACAGAAAACAAAATTTGTTCTGAAGAAACAAATAAAAGGAGGTGTTTAGTTTCAGTTTCTTGTACAAAGAAAAAAGAGACAAAAGTGTATCATGAAGATTCTGATGGAGAGATGATCTCAAAATGTTGCGACTGTAATAAATTAGAAATGAAGAAGAATAAAAGTTCAAGCAAAAAGAAAAAGAAAGAGGAAGACATTAAGATGAAAAAATGTGACTGTTGTGTAAAAAACAAGAAGCATAAAGACTTAAAAGTAAAAAGAAAGAAGAAAGATTCTGCATCAGACTTTTGTGACCACACACACTGTCAGATGTGCATGAATATTATAAAATGTGGTCACCTAGGCACAGAAAATGTTAGTAAGTCCAAAAAATCAAAAAAAGGAGAAACAAGAATGTATTGAATGCCAAGAAAAAATAATACATTTAGAAGAAAATACATTTTCAGCGTGTAAAAAGAAGAAATCTAAAGAAGAGAGAGTCTGAAGACAAAAGAAATTCTGACATTTCATTATCTAATGAGGTTACGCCTGAAAAGAGAAGACAATGTAAAAATATGGTGTGCTGTTGTAAACATCATGTCATCTCTGATTTAAATGTACTTACCAAAAAGAAAAAAAAAGTTTCAGAAAGTGAAGAATCTTATTTGTCAGTCCACAATAAAAAGAGTGCTGTGTTAGATAGTAGCATAGAAATTGAAGATAATATGTCAAACAATTATAAGAAAACCAAGAAAAGGAAGTCTTGTAATTTACAAACTGAATATGATCTGTCAACAATTGATAATAAAAAGAGAAGAAAGAGTGTTGATAATTTTGAAAGTAACTCAGAAAATGAAGAAAATTGTTTATCAACAATTAATAAGAAGAAAAGCAGGAGTGTTGATAATTTAGGAAGTAATGCAGAAAATGAAGAAAGTTATTTATCAACAACTAAGAAAAAAAGCAAAAGGAGTGTCAATAATGTTGAAAGTAATGAAGAAAATTATTTGTCAACAATTAACAAGAAGAAAAGCAGGAGGAGTGTTGATAATTTGGAAAGTAATGCAGAAAATGAACAAAGCCATTTATCAACAATTACGAAAAAAAGCAAAAGGAGTGTCGATAATGTTGAAAGTAATGAAGAAAATTATTTGTCAATTAATAAGAGGAAAAGCAGGAGGAGTGATGATAATTTTGAAAGTAATGAAGAAAATTATTCATCAACAATTAAGAAAAAAAGCAAAAGGAGTGTTGATAATTTTGAAAGTAATGAAGAAAATTATTTATCAACAGTTAAGAAGAAAAAAAGCAAAAGGAGTGTTGATAATTTGGAAAATAACATAGAAAATGAAGAAAATGATATATCAACAATTAAAAAGAAAAGGAAGAAAAGTGTTGATAATTTGGAAAGTAACATAGAAAATGAAGAAAATGATATATCAACAATTAAAAAGAAAAGGAAGAAAAGTGTTGATAATTTGGAAAGTAACACAGAAAATGATTCATCGACAGTCAATAAAAAAAAGAACAAAATAAGTCATGACACTTTTGAGAATAACACAGATAACGAAGAAAAAGATTTGTCAAGAATTAAGAGGAAAAAAAAGAAGAAAAAAGACAATGATAATTTAGAATTGAATGTATCTTCACTATCTGAAAGTGATTTGGATTCTTCTGCAAGTGTGCAAAGTAATAAAAACAAGAAAAAGAAGAAAGAATGTTTAGAAACTAATGAGATATCAAACGAAAGTCCCATCAAGAAAAGTAATAAAACTAAAGAAAAAAATAATAGAGATGAAAGTATGAAAATTTTCGAAGGTAATAGTGTTTTTTCAGTTAGTGCTTTATCAACTAATAATAGTAAATCTGATAAAAATAGAATAAATTTTGGAAAATCACCAATTTCTGTTTTGCTAAGTAATGAAGAAATGTGCCTGTCATGTTGTGGAAAGAAAGCTTGTTGCACCAGTAAAGTTTGTAATAATACAAATAATGGTAGCACACAGAAAGACTCTAACAGCGAGATTGAACCTAATCAGAATGTCGCAATTGCAATCAAACAGGAGAAAATCGATACAGATGATCAGTACTTTCTGCCTCCTAATATTACAATTAAACAAGAAAAGGTTGATGAGCCTCCAATCAATAACACAACAACACTAATTCAAAATGTTCAAGTTAAACAGGAAATTGTTGATGAACCTAAAGAATCTACTTCAACCAATGAAGAAAATTCCAAAATTACAAATGACATGATTAGCAAAAATGAAAATGAAACACTTCACGTTAATAATACAGATGTCTCAGATTGCATTCATACTCAACTCAGTACCAATGTTAACAATTCAAAATGTCTCCTTAAGTGAAACGCATTACAAATCTGATTCTTCCAAAACATTAAAAAACATGGACAATGAATTGACTAATCAAGGAGAAATTAGCAAAATTAATAATAGCATAAATATGACACAAATAGAAAAAATAAATTTAGTAATCAATAAACGAGAAAATTTTGAAGTATCTTCAGAAGAAACTAATAACAAAATTGAAAATTCAAATATTTTTGAAAATACTAATACTCTAAACTCGGGCATTAATAGTGAACAAATTTTGGGGCAAGAGGTTTGTGATAATTATGATACTTCAAAACCTAGAAAAAATTAATCCGGAACTTTTAAATTTAAGCTACATCCCCTTATCAAACATGGAGGGTGATAAACAAGAAAATACAACCAACAACTTTAAATCTGTTTTTGCAGAAGATGTTGAAATTCCTTTAAAACATTACAATTCGCATCATGACTATCATAGTCCAGCCAACAAAGAATATGATTATTTCCATAACAATTCACACAGAAATAAATCATATGAGATGGACAAACCATATGGAAAAGAACCACATCAGCTACACCAGTATTATCCTAGTTCATCTAAGAAAAAGCATTATTTACACCAACGTGAACATCGGGTGTACGAACGTTATTCATATCCACCTCAAAAAGAACGTCAGGTGCACCAACATTATCCCAGTTCAGAAGACAAAGAACATCGGGTGCACCAACATTATCTTAGTTTAGAGGACAAAGAACGTCAGGTGCACAAACATCCCAGTTCAGAGGACAAACAACATCAGGTGCACCAACGTTATCTTAGTTTAGAGGACAAAGAACGTCAAGTGCACCAACATTATCCCAGTTCAGAGGACAAACAACAACAGGTGCACCAACATTATCTTAGTTTAGAGGACAAAGAACGTCAGGTGCGCCAACATCCCAGTTCAGAGGACAAAGAACATCAGGTGCACCAACATTATCTTAGTTTAGAGGATAAAGAACGTCAGGTTCACCAACATTATCCTAGTGCAGCTGAGAAAAAACATCATGTGCTTGAATATCATCCCAATTCATCTGAGAAAGAACATCAGGTGCACAAAGATTATCCTGGTTCCGTTAAAAAAGGATTTCATGAACATAATTTTTCAGCTGACATCGAAGGTGGTAATAAAGAAAAAAACACTGTACGACAAGAAAATTATAAGTCATTTCACAAAATCATTCACTTCAGTTGTGTGCGTCCACAGTAAGTTATTTTGTTAACTCTATGGCATACAGTTCATATCCATGTCTTAAATTAATTATGGGAAATAACATTATGAGGTTATGTAGGTAGGAAATAACACTATGCGGTTTATTTTAATTTTGTTGAGTAGTTTCTTGACTCACCTTATACTTCTTAACTCCCTTGCGAGGGAGTTAAAAAGTATGAGGTGAGTCAAGAAAACAACTCAGCAAAATTAAAACATTATGAGGTTTTGTTGAGTAGTTTCTTGACTCACTTCATACTTCTTAACTCCCTCGCAGATCTATATTTCGTCACTGTATTTGTGACATTCTCAATGCTGTTCACGTTCACAACAGCATTGAGAATGTCACATATACAGTGACGAAATCTAGATCTGTGAGGGAGTTAAGAAGTATGAGATGAGTCAAGAAACTACTCAACAAAATTAAAATAAACCTCATAGTGTTATTTCCTACCTACATAACTTAACATTATGAGGTTTTCAAGTTGAAAACTAATATACTATATCTGCCGTTAGAGTGATCCTAACATAAAACAAATGCCTCACTTCACTCCACTCTTCCTCATGCAGGGATGTACATCTGCTCCATACAGTGGGTTACCATTGCTACATTCTGGCTTTGATTTCTATAAGAATTAAATGAATCGTGATTTCTTCTTACCTCATACTTCTATGTTTTTTTTTAACACAGCACTGCAGTATCAGTGACCCATTGTCACCACCTCAGCTGTTTTCATGACTGTCAATTTCTTTCATTTGTCAGTAATTATCCAAACTGCCATCTGGTGTTCTTTTGAATGAATCATTTTCTAAAGTGCCATCTGTTGTATTTTTGAAGAACTTTGTAATAAAAGCTCGGTTCGTCTGGAATCTCAAAGTTCATGGTTCTAGTATTTTTTTTTAATATATATTTTTTCCCAAGCTGTTAAATCCAAAAATCACAATTCATTTAACTCTTATAAATTGAACCTCATAATGTTAAAAATTCCCAAATTTGATATATAAATTTGATTTCTATGCCTCACAGTTAACAACAGCAGATAATTTTTTTTTTCTCTGGGAGAAATTTCAAGGAAGGTTTCTGCATGCAGTAGTTGACAGTTCCTTGTAAGACATAAAATCGTATATGCACCACAGGTATTATTAGTTTTTATGTCCACTGCTGTGGTCTGAGGTAGCGTGCTGCCTTGTCATGCTCATGCAATGGGCCAGGTTCAATTCCCAGTCGGGACAAGCATCCTGTGTGAGTATGATGATCTTGAAGAAGAATTTCGGGCTGTAGGCCGTGGTCGTGAGGCTTGTAGTTCCCCGACGTTTTTCCAGAGACTGCGTCTGGCATCCTCAAGGGTTGTCTTGAGACTGGCAATTCTCTCCATTGTCTGTCCTATTTATACGTTCACTGCGATGTGTTCGTAAGTTATATCTGCCTTCTAACTTACGAACACATCGCGGTGAACATACAAATAGGACATACAGTGGACAGAATTGCCAGTCTCAAGACAACCCTTGAGGATGCCAGATGCAATCTCTGGCAAAATGTTGGGGAACTACAAGCCTCATGACCATCGCCTACAGCCTGAAAATCTTCAATATCATCATAGCAACTCCGGTCGTGAAAGTCTATGTGAATACATCCTGTGTGAGGTTTTTTTGGGGCTTTTCCTCCCCTGTAAGACAAATGTCAGGTAGCATTGAGGTTCAAATGGTCCCCTTTACATCATCTGGTCTTCATCATCATCACCATCCCCGGTGTGGAAAGCAACAGGAAGCTATCAAACCTATGATTCCGTAGTAAACCTGCAAAGCATATCATGAAAATGCTATGATTACAGTGAAGAACTTGCCTTAGGGCATATCATTATAGAAAATACCGTCGTGAGACTTACCAAGTCTCGGGCCAAAGGCCCTCGGCTATTGCCCTCAGAACATAATAACCATAATAATACCGTTGGTACATAAATAACTTATATTGAACTTTTATAGGAATAAATCACTATGATAAATCATATTTGAAGAGAAAAATTATACGCTCAGACCGGGACTTGAACCCGGCAACATTTGCAAGATAGAAGCATGGCCTCAGAGCATTTGTTGGAAGGGAATTACAATGTATAAGAGAAAGATTTGCGTTTAGATCGGTACTTGGTCTCAGGTAGCTCAGTTGGTAGAGCACTTGGTCTAGAGAACCAAGGGTCCCGGGTTCAAGTCCCGGTCTGAGCGTATAATTTTTCTCTTCAAATATGATTTATCCATCAATGAGATGTACGAAATCAATTATTAAAAACATGAAAAAAGCCGTACTGGCTGTAATGTATAATTCCCAAATATGTCTTCTTAATAAAAAGGAGCCGACATTTGCAAGATAGAAGCATGGCTTCAGAGCATTTGTTGGAAGGGAATTACAATGTATAAGAGAAAGATTTGCGTTTAGATCGGTACTTGTCTCAGGTAGCTCAGTTGGTAGAGCACTTGGTCTAGAGAACCAAGGGTCCCGGGTTCAAGTCCCGGTCTGAGCGTATAATTTTTCTCTTCAAATATGATTTATCCATCAATGAGATGTACGAAATCAATTATTAAAAACATGAAAAAAGCCGTACTGGCTGTAATGTATAATTCCCAAATATGTCTTCTTAATAAAAAGGAGCCGACATTTGCAAGATAGAAGCATGGCTTCAGAGCATTTGTTGGAAGGGAATTACAATGTATAAGAGAAAGATTTGCGTTTAGATCGGTACTTGTCTCAGGTAGCTCAGTTGGTAGAGCACTTGGTCTAGAGAAACCAAGGGTCCCGGGTTCAAGTCCCGGTCTGAGCGTATAATTTTTCTCTTCAAATATGATTTATCCATCAATGAGATGTACGAAATCAATTATTAAAATCACTATGAGTTTAACTTTTATATGAATTAATCACTATGAGGTTTAATTTATGATAAAATCAAATGTTTCCTACCTCTCCTCATATAAATCTTCTAAGAAGATCGCGATTTTGAGACCATAACGGTCTCATCTTCAGTACAATCTTGGCAACTGATGTTATGTCGATTGGAACAAACACTTCTTCTTCCCTCTGTTGGTGGACCGATAAACCTCTGGATCAGATAAGGATTTGCAGGAATTTCAAAGTTCGTAAGTTTTCCTTTCTTTTTTTTCTTTTTTTTTTTTTTTGTGGATTTTTCTCAAACTGTGAGTTCCTTTTGTTAATCTATTTGTTTAATTGAACTGGCTTTTGATCCAATTAAATTTTTTTAGGACCAAGCATGAGCAACAAGGTCTCAAAAACATTTAATTGCATCAAAAGCCAGTTTAATTAAACAAATAGATAAACAAAAGGAACTCACGGTTTGGGAAAAAATCCACATTCAGGAAAAATTATGAACTTCGAAATTCCTGCAAATCCTGACCTGATCCAGAGGTTCATTAGTCCACCAACAGAGGGAAGAAGAAGTGTTTGTTCCAATCGACATAACATCAGTCGCCAAGATTGTACTGAAGATGAGACCGTTATGGTCTCAAAATCGCAATCTACTTAGAAGATGTATATGAGGAGAGGTAGGAAACCTTTGATTTTATCATAAATTAAACCTGATAGTGATTAATTCCTATAAAAGTTAAATAAATTAAAATGTTTAATTTTAGGAAGTGATATTTTGAGGTTATTTTAATTATATTATTTTTAGTCTGATCATCTTACCTCAATATTAATGTTTGGAAAACTCAACTTTAATAACTATTTTTTGGAAACTAAATATGAAATCAAAAAGTTTTTAAAATTAAGAGAGAAGAAATTTAAAAGATTAGCGGACATTAAATTCATCAACCAATGTTTAAAATTAGAATTGGTTCCCATGTTCATCAGAAAAACCGTCAGGGATAACAATAACGAGTTCAAGATAAACCGCAACAAGACCGTACAAATGGTTTTCAAGAAAGGAGGAAGAACAGCGGCAAGTGATAATCTAAAACTAGGAGAAGAACCGATAAGAATGGTCAACAAATTCAGATATTTAGGCATAACACTGCAGCCAACAACAAAGTCTTTCAGCGCACATGTGCAGGAGAGAGCAGCAGCAGCTATAAGAGCTATGTGCAGTATCAAAGACATCACTACGTTAAAATTAGTCACAGCCATGAAATTATTCGCATCAGTGATCACCCCGATCGTCACCTACGGGATAGAACTGATATGGGAGAAACTATCGACCAGCGATTTGGAGAGGTTAGAAAAAGTAAAACCAAGATTCATCAAAAGGCATTAGGTGCAAGCAAATACACACCAAACAGAATGGCCTATATGCTAGCCAGAGAAACCTTCTTCCTAGAGGACCTGAGACAAAGGATACTACTGCCAGCAACGGAGCCATATAAGAAAGTCATCGAAAAAAAGAAACAGAGAGAAAAAGAGATCGACGAAGATTTCTACGCCTCAGATGCCATGGTAAACAGAGTGTGGACTGGAAGTAACCAACCACAAAGGCACAGAATCATAGGTTTAGCAACACACGGATATCATCACAAAATGTGCAAAAATACAAAATTCCACCATCCGAGTGATTCGTGTGAATGCAAGATATGCGACCAAAAGTGTGAGCGATACCATTACAAACAATGCAGAATATGGACAGGATCACTGAACGAACTCATAAAAGACAAATCATAAACTTATAACTTAATGCTCTTTCGAGTGCCTCTTACCAATTTATTATTATAACAATAACAACAAACAACAACAAAAAATGTTTGGAAAACAAATTACTTAAACTAGAAAAGAATAAACACTATGAAATAATCAGTAATCTGGATATTGAAATATATTTGTTACATATCAAACTGTCCAAAATATTAGGAAACATCATGTGGGAAAACCTAGAAAATAATTTTTTTCACTTTTTTGAACCTAACCATGTAAAAGAAAATTGAGAAACAAAAGAAAAAATAATTTGTTAAATAAATTAAAGGAAAGGGAAAGGAAGAATACACCAAATAAAATCAAAGATCAGAAAAAATCCAGAAATGAAGAAAAATCAGAATCCACCAGAAATTGTGTTAAAAATTTAAAAAAAAACATTAATATTGCGGTAAGATGATCTGACTAAAAATAATATAAATTAAAATGTTTCATACCTCTCCTCATGACCAATCTTCATCAAGATGGTATTGAAGATGAAGCTGCCAAGACTTTGAAATCGTGATCTACTTAGAAGATTGGTTATGAGGAGACATATGAAACATTTTAAATTACTTACATAAATAACTGTTGTGTTTATGTTATTTTCAGATTTAAGCATAAAAAACAAGTATCGTCCTTACTTAAGGTTGACCAATCACAAATTAGCTTCTATTACTACCGGATGAAGTCTGCAAGTTATCAGGATGTGAAAGTGGAATTCTATGCTGTCAAACAGTATGAGGTAACAAAAACTAATTCTTACATGGAAATTATTGTATATATGTATGTATGTGTCCCGCGCTGTAGCCAAGTGGCTAAGGCAGGAAGCCTTGGTGCAGACCTATGGGACTTGCGCTGGTTCGAGTCTCCATGGGGTAAGACATTTTCTCATGGTATTTCGGCCAGTATGGGACCGGTGCCCACCCAGCATCATGAGGCATTTGGGTAGCTACAATAAGTAGCGGCTCCAGGTTGAGAAAACCAGCTGTAACAACTGGGGGACTCAAAATGCTGACCACATGTCACCCCTACACTGGCTTGATGATCGTCTACCTCTGTGATTGACACATGTGGATGTGAGCCAGCAGCCGACTGGTAGGCAAAGGGCCAGGAGTTTTTTTTATGTATGTATGTAGCTAATACTCTGGAGTTAACAACAAAGTTATTCTCCTTCTTGCTTCCCAATACTTGGATGTCACATCTTGATAATTTTGAAGAGCTGCACAGTTTGTTAAATGTTCTCTGTCCATTTCCACACCCTGAGAACACAATATACACTCAGGAGACATTAATACACCAATTCTATGAAGTTGTTTTCCTAAGCAGTCATGTCCTGTAGCAAGCCTCAGTATAGCAACTGCAGATTTTCGTGGTGGTTCCGGAAATTATAGATGGATTTTCTAACAGTATTTTTATATTTAAGTTTCCAACTTTTCCATTAAATTGGAATTGTAATTATTATTTTTTTCTTTATAATTCTTTTAATTGATTCATAAGAAAATGCATTTGTTACTTTCTGCTTAAAGTAAAAATAGAAATGCTTGACCGTTTATATGTTGGCGAGTCTTTTTCATCCACGCTGTTTCAATGTTAATGAATCAACTGTATGATTCATCAAGAAATGTCTTTCTTCTTCTTCCTTCCAAGTATTAGGCCAAGGCCTGTTATGATCCTATATAAAATTTTCCCTCCAGCGTTTCATAGGACGGCCCAGTGATCTTCGTCCTCTTGCTATATAATTATAAACAGCTTTGGGGATCCGATTTGAACTCATTCTTTCAAGATGGTGTTTCCAATTTAGTTAGTACTAAATTTGAAGAGAAAAATTTTCGCCTAGGCCGGGACTCGAACCCGGGACCCTTGGCTTTCCGGGCCAAGTGCTCTACCAACTGAGCTACCGAGGCGAGTTACGATCTAGACGCAAATTTTTCTCTTATATACGTTGTAATTCCCTATCGCCAAATGCTTTTGAAACCATTGTTTCTATCTTTGCAAATGGCGGCTTCTTAGTTAAGAAGACATTTATTGGAAATTTAACATTACTTTAAAAGCTAGATCGTAACTCGCCTCGGTAGCTCAGTTGGTAGAGCACTTGGCCCGGAAAGCCAAGGGTCCCGGATTCGAGTCCCGGTCTAGGCGAAAATTTTTCTCTTCAAATTTAATTTATCTTTCATTGAGAAATGTTAAATTAATAATAAAAACATCATTAGTTAGTACTGTTTAATATATTCCAAAATTGGCGTAGTCTTCAATTGTTTTAAGATTATCATCAAGAAATGTGAAGAAGACAAATAAGGAATTCACAGCTAAATATCAATCTTAATTGAAAGACCTTTTAAAAGTGGCAAAACAGGAAAAAATTACTAAGTTCTTTAATTCCTTGCTTAAGCCTCACAGTAATAGTTAACACATTTAGTACCAGGCACTGAGCAGGGCTTTTAAACCCACAGGCCAGCCATTTAAATACCCCAGCTATCCTTTTCGTGGCACTTCAGAAAATGGACCATTATTCACAAACTATTAGTCCTAGAAAATTCAAATTTTGTACATACCTAAAAGAGATATCCTAGTAGGATTTGATGGTGAAATAACTTGGGTGATTGACATCACATGGTATCGGCGTATCAATTTCGGGAAGTGGAAGTTCATCTTCACTTTCACTTTGTGAATCTTCTAATTCAGGAATCAGTTCATCACCTGAATCATCATTATACAAAATATTCACTAATTCTTCTTCAGTGAGATATTTTTCTTTCGCTATGGTTTCACTCACGCACAAACAACAGTGTGATAACGAGAAACATATACGACTGCATTGGAGCCTGGAGGCAGGTTTGGGTGTACGAATTCCATGTGTTGTTTGTTTTAAAAATAAAAGGGGATTCACCAAGGTTAAACGTGTCAAACGGGAATAGAAAATGTACATTTACATGCCATCTATGACCTCCACGACATACTAAGCCAACACAATATTTAGGTGCCGAATATAAATGCGGTTTGTTTGCACCCGGTCTAAAACGAGTTAACTGACCGACGGCCGCATACACGATAATCTCTTTAAATGCCTTAACTGGTTTATGGTACTGAATGTGTCAATAGAAATTGTTCAGAATCTCTTTAAATTGATTTTATTTTGATAATTTTAATTTTATTTTGGAACCTTGGAAAGCATCCCCTATATACCCATACAAATTACCATTCCATATTCACGGTTTCTGTATTCGCAGAATATTTATGGAACATATTCCCCGTGAATAAGGTGCTTTTACTGTTATATTTGAAAAGAAAAATGTATGCCTAGACTGGGGTTTGAACCCAGGACCTTTGACTCTGTATGTCAGTGCTCTATCCAAGTGAGCTACCTAGGCCTCCAATCTAAATGCATATTTTTCTCTTATACATAGTTAATTCCCTAATCCCAAATGCTACGAGCCATTGCTACGATTTTTGCAAATGGCGGCTTCTTTATTAAGAACACTTTATTGGGAATTTAAACAGTACTTATAAAGCCAGTAGAATATTTTTCTTTTCAAATATAATTTGTCCATCATTAAGATGTTTAAAAACGAATGATATGAACATTGAAAGAAGCACTACTGGCTTTATAAGTAATGTTTAAATTCCTAATAAAAAGTCTTCTTAACAAAGGAGTCGCCATTTGCAAAAATCGTAGCAACGGCTCGTAGAATTTGGGGTTAGGGAATTAACTATGTATAAAAGAAAAATACGCGTTTAGATTGGAGGCCTAGGTAGCTCACTTGGAACAGCATTGACATAGAGAGTCAAAGGTCCTGGGTTCAAACCTCAGGCTAGGCAAATTGCCTGTTCTGCCTCACAGTTGTTCTGTCCATCTTTTCACTGGCCTTCCTACATTCCTTGAACCTCTTGGCTTGTAGTTGAATGCTGCTCTTGGTAATCTTGTTACATTTATTCTTTCCACATGTGTAAACCATTTTTCTTTTCAAATATAATTCGTCCATCAGGTGTTTAAAAATGAATAATATGAACAGCTTTTATTGTATTATAACAGATAATTAACCTTTTGAACGCCATGCCCGGCGTACGTCGGTGAAAGTGCGTGTACAGCACGCCCGGCAGGCTCCGGTTTTCAATCTTATTATTTTAAATATTTTTTTCCCCGAAGTTTTTACTTCAATAAACTAAAATTATTTTTCGTTCTGTGTTTGTACATCCTTTCTTAGCAATACTTTGCACATCCCTTACAGAATAACGGTACAGGCTGGTTGTAAATCGGTTTTCTAAAGGAGGGTGTACATTCATGTTTCAAGGCCTTTTTTTTTTTTGCTATGGAATATTGCAATTTCAGAATTTTCTCTTTATTTATTTTATTTTTAGTTGAAAAGATACCTGGCCAAAGGGGGTCGTGCTGTGGAATACAGTGATTCATGTCTCGAAGTTGACGAAAATACAATACGTGAGTTTAATGTGTCAGTTTTATCAGAAGATGAGAGTGACAGTAACAGTTCATCAAATGGTTACTCGTTTGACGAATGTGATAGTAGTCCTGTTTCTAAGAGAATATTATTACAATCTAAGCCTGTAAATAGTAAAGCAAGTGATGTAGACCTAAATGAACCGTGTGTGACTGACAGTCGTGGGCGTGTCGCGACACACGAAACACATGGCACAGAACAGCTGTTTGGCTGGAACTGAATCGAACCCAGGACCATAAAAAATGTTCAACAATATTTAATATTATAAGTGTTTAGTGATAATACCATCAACATTATTCAGTAGAATAAATGTTTTAGTGATAGTGATAAATTTCAATAAAGACACCGTGCTGAATTCGAACCTGGGATCTTTACAAGTGGAAGCAACACTGCTTAACCTTCAAATAAATGTATAATAGTGAGTTTAAATTAAATTTAGCATGGCATGTAGACAGTTAAATATACTTTATATAGGTTTATATTATATAGTATGACGTAGTACTTTAAATTTAAAAAACCTGGCACCCACAGCCCAGCTGGCAAAAGGGAAACTCGGCAGTCAAAAGGTTAAAAATGATAGAAATGTCATGTTGGATTTCCTTTTCTTTTTTTTTTTTTCAGAATGTGGTAAGAAACTTTGCTAATAATATTCGCTGCACGAGTTGGCACATCAAGGATCCTCCAACGAAACAAAACTGAACTATATCAAATAAAAAAGCAATTGGTGGAGTAGACCTCTAACTACAGGTCATATGTTCTTTTTTATACATAATCGACATAATCCTGCAGATGCAATATATCTGGCAAATCCCCACTCTTACAGAAATCCTCAGTTACAGTTCCTGTCTCCTCTTCCATATGCTTTTAAAACAATACTTTATGACAGTGGCCAAACAGTTGACATGCTGCAGTTCCAATCACATTTTCTACTACCGATTGATTTCTTTCACTAAAATGTATTTCTACATTCTATTTATAAGAGTAAATCAGTTTAAATATTATAAATTAAGAATTAAATTAATGTTTTTTATTACCTCATCTCATATCCTTTTTCTTCTAGACTGCAGTTTTGGAGCTTATCTCCATCCTCAGTAGCCTCTCATCGACCGGTGTTGTGTCGTTTCTTGGTGGTTTTCATCTTCCTTCTGTCGATGGACCGATGAACCTTTGTATCAAATCAAAATTTGCGGGAGTTTCAAAAGTCATGAGTTTTTCTTTCTTGTTTTTTTGGATGTGGATTTTTTTTCCCCAAACTGTGAGTTCTTTCTGTTTATCTGTATGTTTGATTAGGCTAGCTTTCGTGCAATTAAATTTTTTTCAGACCAAGCATGAAAAATGAAAAACATTTATTTGACACAAAAGCTAGCCTAATCAAACACACAGATAAACAGAAAGAACTCACGGTTTGGGAAAAAAATCCACATCCAAAAAAAAAAAAAAACAAGAAAGAAAAACTCATGAATTTCGAAACTCCCGCAAATTTTGATTTGATCCAGAGGTTCATCTGTTCATCGATAGAAGGAAGAAAAAAATTCCAAGAAACGACATAACAATGGTTGATGAGAGGCTACGTAGGATGTAGATATAGTACTTATTTTAGGAATTCTCACTATGAGGTATATTCATTAAGGTAGAATTTTTTATCACTCACCTCATATTGTTCTTCTTATTTCGATATAAACTAGTTTCGGAACATAGTTTCTGTTCCATCCTCAGTATCGTCACGACTGTTATTCTGTCGTCTTGAAGAGCTGTCCTTTGCTCCTTCCATTGGCTGACTGAAAAACCTCGAAACCAGGCTATTCTCACCGGGAATTTCAAAGTTCATCAATTTCTTCTTTTCACTCTTTTGAATGTAGATCTTTTCCCAAACAGTAAGATCTTTTGGTTTTTCTATTTGTTTTAATAATTTAGCTTCTTTCTCGATAAGATGTTTTTCAAACCATGCATGGGCAGCCACTGCAGATCTTTCTACTTCCCCTGAGTGGCTGCCCATGCATGGTCTGAAAAACATCTTATCGAGAAAGAAGCTAAATTATTAAAACAAATAGAAAAACCAAAAGAACTTACTGTTTGGGAAAAGATCTACATTCAAAAGAAGAAATTGATGAACTTTGAAATTCCTGGTGAGAATGACCTGGTTTTGAGGTTTTTCAGTCAGCCAATGGAAGGAGCGAAGGACAGCTCTTAAGACGACAGAACAAAGGCTGTGACGATACTGAGGATGTAACAGAAACTATGTTCTGAAACTGGTTTATAGTGAAATAAGAACAACAATATGAGGTGAGTGATAAAAAATTCTACCTTAATGGAGATATAGCTCCCAAAACTGCAGTCTAAAAGAAAAAGGATATGAGGTGAGGTAATAAAACCATTAATTTAATTCTTAAATTAAACCTCATAGTGTTTTTTTCCCTGTGAAAGTTAAATAAAATTATCAATAATGAGTCTTTAAATCTCACTCATACTCCTTGATCTTCAAGCACGTGCTTCAAGATCACGGAGTTTGAGGTATGATTTAAAGAGAGCGAATGATTTCATTATCAAGTGCTCGACATTAGATACCAACCAACCAACACATTTTTTATGAGTTATTAAATAAGTTTAAGTTTGTGTTTTTATTATTATATATATTCTTTTTCAATGTTTAATGTTAAATTTATCGCTTCTCGACGAATGACAAATTAAATTTGAACAAAACAATTTATTAAGTTATATAGATAGGAAATAACACTATAAGGTTTTTTAATATTGTTTATTTTTTATTTCACTCACCTCATACTTCATAACTTGCGAGGAGTTATGAAGTATGAGGTGAGTGTAATAAAAAATAAACAAAACAATTTATGCCTAAATTGGGATAGTGTGTTCAAATCCCGATTTAGGCACATATTTTACTTTGAAAATACAATAATTTTGTGTTTTTGTTATTATATAATAAATTAATTGTTGTTTTTTGATGTTTAATGTTAAATTTATCACTTCTCACCGAATGACAAATTAAATTTAAAGAGAAAAATGTATACCTAAATCTGGATATTGTGTTCAAATCCCAATTTAGGCATATATTTTTCTCTTCAAATTTAATTGCTTTTGTTCTCCAACACTGATTTATTATTATTATTATTATTATTATTATTATTATTATTAGTTGGCTGTGGTGGGCTAGTGGTTATATTTCATGCCTCTAGTCCGAGGGACGCAGGTTCAAACCCAGCTGTGGTCGATGTATTTTTAGGATAGAAAAATCCAAGAAACAAGTCCTCTGACAGGAACTTTAAGCCATAGTCCCAAGTTTGAAGATTTTCATACTCATCAAAGAATCACAAGCCTGAATAAAAAGGCCTCTGTGCAAAATATACCGACTGTTCCCCATCCAGTAATACCTTAGTTTAAGAATTAAATTAATGTTTTTATTACCTCACCTCATATCCTTTTTCTTCTAGACTGCAGTTTCGGAGCTTATCTCCATCATCAGTAGGCTCTGGTCGACTGGTGTTATGTCATTTCTTGGCGACATAACACTGCGACCAGAGGCTACTGAAGATGGAGATAAGCTCCGAAACTGCAGTCTAGAAGAAAAAGGGGATAAGCTATACTTACCGTCGTACATAAATTCTTCTAAGTTCTATAGAATCCCAGTGCGCATGCGCTAGTGCTCCATGTAATCCCAGAATGATAAATGCAACCACCAGCAGTTGGCGGTATATGTATGTGAAATCAGTATGACCAACATTGACACAAAATTCCCAGAACTTGTCTAAAAATGTATAATTAACACAAAATTAACTAGTGGAAATATGATTTTACGTGGTAACCGTCCAACATTTTGAATTTTTCATAGAATAACAGATATGAAGAGGTAATTTATTTTACGTATCAAATCACATTTAAAAAGCAAGGAACCTAAAAGCTAACCAAATCTAAATCAATTACTGTAACACAAATCAATTACTCTAACGTAGGTGAAATCCAGGGAACATGGAATCACATTTAAAAAGCAAGGAACCTAAAAGCTAACCAAACCTAAATCAATTACTGTAACACAAATCAATTACTCTAACATAGATGAAATCCAGGGAACGTGGAAGTGATGTTGGCAACATCTGGAGTATTTTGGGTTGTTGATAGTGGCAACGTTGGAACAACATAGGAAGAGGAGGGAAAATAGCAGAAAGTAGCAAGTAAGCAATGTAGCACGACCATGTTTTACGTAAATATATAAATATAAAAAAGATCGTTGCAACATTGGAAGATGTTTAAAAGTGTTGCAAAATGTTTTAAATGTGTTTAAAAGTGTTTAGTGCATCAGTGGTATAAGAAATAAGAATTTTGTGTGACGGTTTGTATAGCACACCCGAAGAAGGATATGAGGTGAGGTAAAAAAACATTAATTTAATTCTTAAATTAAACCTCATAGTATTCTTTCCCTGTGAAAGTTAAATAAATACCTTGGTTATTACCATTAGATATCTCATTGAGGTACTAGGCCGACCCCCTATCACTTGCTGACATCTATAGGTAAATAAGCATAATTAAATTAACTTGGTCGGTAAGTTCTCATTGGGGAGCGCCATAATCCCGGCACAGGGAAGGAAAGAGCTTAAGAAGAAGATTATTATTAAAATTGGGGAAATTTTAAAGAAATGACTGAATTCAAATACCTAGGAACATAAAAACAGGAATGAGGAGCTGGAAGAAATTTAACATCGGCTCAATTCTCGAAACACATTCTGTTATGAATTACAGAGACTCTTGTCATCCCAACTTCTTTCTAACTGACGATTTTATTATTGATTTAACACTTCTCACTGAAGGATAAATTATATTTGAAGAGAAAAATTTTCGCCCAGACCGAGACTCGAACCCGGGACCCTTGGCTTTCTGGGCCAAGTGCTCTACCAACTGAGCTACGGAGGCAAAAATTTTTCTCTTCAAATATAATTTATCCTTCAGTGAGAAATGTTAAATTAATAATAAAATCGTCAATAGAAGCCCTACTGGCTTTATAAAGTAGTGTTAAATTCCCAATAAATGTCTTCTTAACTAAGAAGCCGCCATTTGCAAAGATAGAAGCTACGGTTTCAAGCATTTGGCGCGAGGGAATTACAATGTATATAAGAGAAAAATTTGCGTCTAGATTGTAACTCGCCTCGGTAGCTCAGTTGGTAGAGCACTTGGCCCGGAAAGCCAAGGGTCCCGGGTTCAAGTCTTGGTCTGGGCGAAAATTTTTCTCTTCAAATATTCTTTCTAACTGTTTTATATATTTGTAGTTTAACATTTTTTTCTCTAGTTAAACTCTATGGATGTGTAAGAGAGGAGAAAACAGTAAGTATTTGAGAATAATTCTTAGGAAAATATTTGGATCAGAGACAGAGAGGCAAATGGAGAGAACTACATAATATTGAGCTATGTGTTCTTATGGGAATCCCAATGTAATAAGAACATTTATATATTAAATTTGGGAATTTTTAACATTATGAGGTTCAATTAATAATAATTAAATGAATCGTGATTTTTTCTTACCTCATACATCTATGTTTCTTTAAACACAGCACTGCAGTATCGGCGACACTTTGTCATCATCGTCAGCTGTTTTCACGACTGTCAATTTTTTCTCCTTTTTGCCAGTAATTATCTAGACTGCCATCTGGTGTTCTTTTGAAGGAATTCCTCTTCAAACTGCCATCTGGTGTTATTTTGAATGAATCATTTCCTAAACTGCTATCTGTTGTATTTTTGAAGAACTTTGTAATCAAGCTTGGTTCTTCAGTTTGGGAAAAAATATATATTGAAAAAAACCATACTAGAACTATGAACTTTGAGATTCCGGAAGAACCAAGCTTGATTACAAAGTTCTTCAAAAATACAACAGATAGCAGTTTAGGAAATGATTCATTCAAAATAACACCAGATGGCAGTTTGAAGAGGAATTCCTTCAAAAGAACACCAGATGGCAGTCTAGATAATTACTGGCAAAAAGGAGAAAAAATTGACAGTCGTGAAAACAGCTGACGATGATGACAAAGTGTCGCCGATACTGCAGTGCTGTGTTTAAAGAAACATAGATGTATGAGGTAAGAAAAAATCACGATTCATTTAATTATTAGTAATGAGAACAGTTAAGTATCATAGACTGTATGGGCAGGACATGTCTTATGAATGGCAAAGTAAACAGCAGTGTGGAAACTTCTTTTAAGAATGCCAGAGGACAAGCACTCAAAGAAATGAGGTTCCAGAATAATCCATTAACCATGATTTGAATGAGGTATCTTATACAGGAAATGATTGGAAAATCAGTATAGGGATTTTTTTTTTAAATCGTTAGGAAGTAACATTATGAAGTTTAATTTAATAATTGAGTTTGTATTTTTTAACATTCTTACCTTATATGATTGTTTAGTTGGACATATGTTTCAAGGCTGTTGCCCCATCGTCAGCATTGTAAGAATGAGGTAAGAATGTTAAAAAAATACAAACTCAATTACAGTAAAACTTATTTAATCCAGAATGTGAATAATGCGGAAATCTGTCCAATCTGAACAATTTTATTGGTTCCAGCGAAATAATAGTAATTTTACATGTATATATTTTACATAAAACGGAATCTGTCCACACGGAAACGGAAGGATATCTCTGCACAATTCATGAAAAAAATTATAAAGCAGAAAGACAGATAAAAATTAGTTTCCACTTCATTGAATTCCAGTTAGGCAAAAAAAAACAAGGAATGATTCCTGCCGCCAGGTACTTCAAATTTTATTTCGACCTCACTGCATGCCTGTTATGCGAAATAGGCCTATAGATACCTGTCTTACAAATAACCATTGCACTTTTATATATTAAATTTGTGAATTTTTAACATTATGAGGTTCAATTAATAAGAATTAAATGAATTGTGATTTCTTCTTACCTCATACTTCTATGTTTTTCTAACACAGCACTGCAGTATCGGCGACCCATTGTCGTCGTCAGCTGTTTTCACGACTGTCAATTCTTTCTTCTGCCGGTAATCATCCAAACTGCCATCTGGTGTTCTTTTGAAGGAATTACCCTCAAACTGCCATCTAGTGTTCTTTTGAATGAATCATTTTCTAAACTGCCATCTGTTGTATTTTTGAAGAACTTTGTAATCAAGCTCGGTTCGTCTGCAGTCTCGAAGTTCATGGTTCTAGTATGTTTTTTTTGAATATATATTTTTTTTCTCAAACTGTTAAATCCAAAGGTTTAGATAGATGTTTCAAATGAGAAGCAAAACTTTTGAAACATCTATCTAAACCTTTGGATTTAACAGTTTGGGAAAAAATATATATTCAAAAAAACCATATTAGAACCATGAACTTCGAGATTGCAGAAGAACCGAGCTTGATTACAAAGTTCTTCAAAAATACAACAGATGGCAGTTTAGAAAATGATTCATTCAAAAGAACGCCAGATGGCAGTTTGGATGATTACCGGCAGAAGAAAGAATTGACAGTCGTGAAAACAGCTGACGATAACGACAATGGGTCGCCGATACTGCAGTGCTGTGTTTAAAAAAAATAAGAGTTATAATTACCTGTGAGTTCCATACGATTCTAACAGATGGCGGTGTAAGGTAATTTGGTAAGGTAATTGGTTTATTATTTAACAAAGAGAGATCCAGATGGCTGTGCTTTTTGTTGCAACCGCAAATTTCAATTGAATTACAAATATTGATTTTTTCATAATTTAAGTGTGTTCAGTGTTTATTTTATTTTCAATATTATTAATTTCGTGTGCAAGTATTAGTTTTAAGTAATCTGGCTGAAAGGCAGCAACTTAATTTAAATTTTTAACGTATACCTTAGCCACAGCAACGCATGGCCGGGACTTCTAGTATAATGTAAAATTCCCAAATAAATGTCTTCTTAATAAAGAAGCCACCATTTGCAAGATAGAAACAAAGGTTTAATTTGGTGTGCAGGAATTAACAGTGTGTATCCATCCATAGTAATTCTGCCTGAAGGCAGGTCCTTCATGCAATCATAGCATTTTCATGCTATGCTTGCAGCTGTACTAGGGAATTTTAGTTGTGGTAGCTTCCCGTTGCTTTCCACACCAGTGAAGGGTGATGGTGATGATGATGATAATGATAGGGATGATGATGGCCATATGATTTCGGGGACCGTTTGGGCCTTAAAGTTTTCCTGACATTTGTCTTACAGGTGAGGAAGAACCCCGATAAAAACCTCACCCAGAAGAACTGCCCCGACCGGGGATCGAACCCGGGCCCACTGCGTGACAAGGCAGCATGCTACCTCGAGACCACAGAAAAATTTGCATTTAGACTGTAACTTGCTCAGATAGCTCAGTCAGTAGAGTATTGGCCTAGGAAGTCAAAGTTCCTGGGTTCAAGCCCCAGTCTGAGCGTATAATTTTTCTCTTCAAATACACTGTTCAAAACAATTAGAGGAACACTATGGAATATGCAAATATTTTTTCATTGGATAAAGGTACAAACATGAAATTAATAAAGTACATTATTTGTGGTTATTTATTTATTGCTCATGTCAGTAAAAACAAATGAATAACTCTGACAATTAACTTTTCAAATAATTCCGCTATGTAAGCAATTGAATCTTGTGCTTATTTTTCAAAGTTAAACACTCGTTATATAGACTTAGTATCGTGTATGGCCTCCACGACATTGGATGACACTTTGGCACCTTCTTGGCATGCTCCCAATAAGATTCTGGATTTCCTCTTGCGGGATATTCTCCCATTCCTCCTTCAGAGCATCTCCAAGTTGCTGCAGAGTTTGTGGAGCTTGATGTCGGTTCCTGACCTTCCTGTCTAGAAGATCCCACAAATGTTCAATAGGGTTGAGGTCTGGGCTGACTGCTGGCCACTCCATTACCTCAATTTCATTCCTCCTCAGGAAATCCCTGGTGACAGCCGCAGAATGTGCTCTGGTATTATCTTGCATAAACAGAAATCCAGGGCCTACTCCAATGGCAGCAGGTACTACATGCTCAATATACCGGAGCATTCAGATGCTGGGGAACAAGTACAAGGTCCATACGATTGTTGTACATAACTCCGGCCCACACCATTATGGAACCTCCTCCGAATCTATCAATTTCCTGTACAGCCTCTGCAGAAAATCTTTCTCCTGGCCGTCCCCACACCCTCAATCGACCATCACAACGTGTAAGACGATACCTGGATTCGTCCGAGAAGAGCACAGACTCCCACTGGTTCAGGTTCCAATCACCATGGTTTTCAGCATACATACATCTTGCTGCCTTATGCCCATTTGTTAAGCGTGGTTTTTAACGGGCCTTTTTGGACGAATATTCTCTTTCCTTAATCTGTTCCTTATGGTTTGGTCTGAAACCCGGATTCCGGAAGCCATATGAAGGTCATTCTGCAGGTCTTTTGCAGTTTTTGTATGCTGTCGAAGAGCAGAAAGAACAACGTATCTGTCATCCTGGGGGCTTGTTTTAAATTTACGGCCCTGGCCACGTCTTCTACAATACTGACCTGTCTCTCTGTGCCTGTTGCGTAACCTGGACACCACGGAAGGAGAAACCCCAAGCTCTCTAGCCACTTGTCGTAGAGCATGATACACTTCAAACTCATTTAAATGCCTCATTTTGTCAGAGACTTCAATAAACAAGGCAATAATCAACATTCGTCACTATAGCAACATCAGGAAGCTTACCAATTAGAAGTGGCCAGTGCCTTCCAAAATAAAAAATTTCTCTATATTTGTTATTTGAGGTAATTTCTCTGTATTTAGGCCATGGATCTTTAAAATTTGTATCCAATGATAAAATTAATAATCCAATCTACATTTGTCCAACTTTCAGCATCACAGCTTTAAAAAACAATTACTTATTGAATTTATTACAAGTGTTCCTCTAATTGTTTTGAGCAGTGTATAATACTCAGTAATTTATTTAATACAAAAAGAGGTGAATTTATTCAACATATTATAAATGAGAATTTACATAAATGTAATGTGATCTTGATTATCAGTTACATCAGCTTCAGGACGAACAACGAGAGACACGAGTACCTTTTTACGTTTTTCTTCATTCATTGCTGTGATTTGTTGAACTAAAGGATTATTTACTAAGCAATGATGTTTACATCTCAAACGTTTCTCGCAGTGTCTCATCATTAGTCGAGGTACAAAACTCTTACGTTCATTTCTTTCTTCTTTTGACTCCGGACCAAAATCGTCTGTTGATCTCCAAATTACTGAAGGTTTCTGAAAAATATTAAATTAAACATGTGAAGTAGCTCCATACATCTCTATCTTGAGCTAATGTTTAATCATCACCCGCTAATCCACTTCCCTCAAATCATGGTCAGTGTTATTCTCCCACATCATTCTTGGTATACCAACTGGATGCTTTCCCTATGGTTTTCCTACAAGTAGCCTCCATATCCTTTTTTCATTCCTCATTCATGCCACATGTCTTGCCCATCGCAGTTGAGATTTATTATATCTTATTAATCGGCGGGGCATGCCTTAGCGTAGTGGTTAAGGCACTGAGCTACAAGCCGGAGGGTCGAGGGTTCAAGTCCCGTTGGGGTCAGGATTTTTAAACTGACCCAAACCCTCTAGCGGCACTATGGCCCTGGGGTCGACTCAGCCTCTAACGGAAATGAGTACCAGACGTTTGTTCTGGGGTAAAGGCGGCCGTCACGCAGGGCTGACATAAAGTGCCGATTGTCTAGAAAAAGTGGGAGCCCTAACCTCCTACTACCCCAAGGGCCTCCGGGTCTGTTGTGGGATCACTTCACTTATTAATCGGCAGCGGTAGACTAGTGGTTATGTTCCTTGCCTCTGGTCCCGAGGGTCGTGGGTTCAAACCCGGCCAGGGTCGATAGATTTTTTTAGGATGGAAAAATCCAAGGAGCCAGTGGGTCCCGAGTCTGAAGATTTTCAGGCTCATAAAAGATCCTTAAGTCTGAATGAAGAAGCCTCTAAGCAGAATTTTCCCGTCCTAGTACTACCTTGGTTTCCTAGATGTCAGTATGAGGCGGAATGCTGACCACGGACCACTTAAATGACCTCTATACAAAAACAAGTGTAAATAAATTACTATGGTTCAAATTTTTCCCTGTAGGAGGAGAGCGTCTAAATCTCTGTTAACGAAATCCAAGGAGCCAGTGGGTCCCGAGTCTGAAGATTTTCAGGCTCATAAAAGATCCTTAAGTTTGAATGAAGAAGCCTCTAAGCAGAATTTACCGAATTTCCCCGTCCTAGTACTACCTTGGTTTCCTAGATGTCAGTATGAGGCGGAACGCTGACCACGGACCACTTAAATGACATCTATACAAAAACAAGTGTAAATAAATTAGTATGGTTCAAATTTTTTTCTGTAGAAGGAGAGCGCCTAAATCTCTGTTAAGGGAAACATGGGCTTACAAGATACAAGAAGATATCTGGTTTCCTATAAAGATCATATAGCTCACTGTTATGCAGTCTTCTCCATTTACATAAGATTAAATTAAATGCTTGATACCTCACTTCATATCCAGTCTTCTATGTAGACCGTAGTTTCGAAGCCTTGTCGGCTACCACGGACCACTTAAATGACATCTATACAAAAACAAGTATAAATAAATTAGTATGGTTCAAATTTTTCCCTGTAGGAGGAGAGCGCCTAAATCTCTGTTAAGGAAATCCAAGGAGCCAGTGGGTCCCAAGTCTGAAGATTTTCAGGCTCATAAAAGATCCTTAAGTCTGAATGAAGAAGCCTCTAAGCAGAATTTACCGAATTTTCCCGTCCTAGTACCACCTTGGTTTCCTAGATGTCAGTATGAGGCGGAACGCTGACCACGGACCACTTAAATGACATCTATACAAAAACAAGTGTAAATAAATTAGTATGGTTCAAATTTTTCCCTGTAGGAGGAGAGCGCCTAAATCTCTGTTAAGGGAAACATGGGCTTACAAGATACAAGAAGATATCTGGTTTCCTATAAAGATCATATAGCTCACTGTTATGCAGTCTTCTCCATTTACATAAGATTAAATTAAATGGTTGATACCTCACTTCATATCCAGTCTTCTATGTAGACCGTAGTTTCGAAGCCTTGTCGGCTTCATCATCAGTCCCCTCTCGTTGACTGATATACAATCAGTAGAACCACTTCCCTCTGTTGGTGGACCAATAAACCTCCGGATCCAGTCAGAATCCGCGGGAATTTCAAGTTCATAAGTTTTTCTTTCTTGTTTTTTTTTAATGTGAATTTTCTCCCAAACCGTGAGTTCCTATTGTTTTTCTATCTGTTTAATTAGACTCACCTTTGATTCAATTAAATTTGGACCAAGCATGAGCAGCTACTGTTGAGTTTTCCATTTCACCATTTTTGACATTTCTAAGATGTTCTTTCACCCTTGTTTTCAAATTTCTTTTTGTTTTTCCTATGTAAATTTTGTCACAATCCCTGCATTTGATCTGATAAATTCCTGATTTGTTTTCTTCTTCAATTTTTTCATTTTTATTGGTTTTAATTATCCTATTTAGGATGTATTCATTCTTTGGTGCTAATCTTATATTAAACTTTTTAAAATAAAAGTTCAATATCTTCTCCATTTGCCTGTCTGTTCACCTCTCTATGGTCCAAAAAAATTGCTAAGAACTTTGTCAGTATATTTAATTTTAGGAAGTGATATTTTGAGGTTATTTTAATTATATTATTTTTAGTCTGATCATCTTACCTCAATATTAATGTTGATTTGTTCTTGGACATGTTTCAAAACAATTCTGTTTTATCGTCAGCTTCTCCAGACTGGTTTGATTTATGTTGCACACCCTGGATGTTGATGTCAGCTCCATCCTGTGGTTGGCCAAACAAGGTCACACTCCGTCAGTATTTCAAAATTCATAACTCTGTTTTTGTTCTTCTGAATATAGATTTTTTCCCAAATAGTCAGGTCTTTTGTATTTTCTGTTTTAATAATTTAGTGTCTGAATTTATATTATGTTTTTCAGACCAAACATGAGCAGCAACTGCAGATTTTTCTGTTTCCCCATTTTTAATATTTGTTATGTGTTCTTTGGTTCTAATTTTTAGGTTTCTTTTTGTTTTTCCTATATATATATATATATATATATTTTCACAACCCATGCATTCAATTTGATATATTCCTGACTTTTATTTTTATCAGTTTTTTCATTTTTGTTGGTTTTTATTAGTTTATTTAAACTTTGTCAGTATACTTACACAAGTAATCAGAGCATGAATAACTGAAATGAGTATGGAGAGGAGAATAGGAGATACCAAAAAAAGTAGGATATAGTTTCCCAACAGGATGTCTATCCTTTGTTCTTTATAGTCCACAACCCCAACCGAAGAAGTATGGCAGAACAACCTGAAAACAGAAAGTGAGTAAATATGTAAATTTATACACTTGGATTGAACAATAAATAATTTTTTGAAGAGAACCATTTTTGCTTGAAGTATCAGTAACATTAATATTTTCTCCTTTAAAAATGGAGAAAAACAAACATTACACAATGATAAATAAAGTAGATATTGATTTTTTTATTAATTTCATATATCTCAATGATGGATAAATCATATTTGAAGAGAAAAATTTTACGCCCAGACTGAGACTCAAACCCAGGACCTTGGCTTTCCGGGCCAATGTTCTACCGACTGAGCTACCGAGGCGAGTTCCAATCTAAACGCAAATGTTTTTTCTTATATACATATTAATTCCCACATACCTAATGCTATGAAACCCTTGCTTCTTCTTTGCAATTAATACGTATATAAGAGAAAAAATGCATTTAGATTGGAACTTGCCCCGGTAGCTCAGTCGGTAAAGCATTGGCCTGGAAAGCCAAAGGTCCTGAGTTTGAGTCTCAGTCTGGGCGTAAAATTTTTCTCTTCAAATAAAATAGATACCGATTTGTATTTTCTACACCTAAAATTTAGGCCAAACAATTTGGAAAAAATTAGAAAAGAATTTATACAACCAACTTAATATTATCCATCCATCCATAGTAATTCTGCCCGAGGGCAGGTCCTTAAATTGTAGTCATAGCATTTTGATGCTAAGCTTTGCAGCTTTACTAGGGAATTATAGGTGTGGTAGCTTCCTGCTGCTTTCCATACCGGTGAAGGATGGTGATGATGGCCAGATGATTTTCGGGGACCATTGGGCCCTAAGCTTCCAGGCATTTGTCTTACACTTGAGGAAAACCCCCGAAAAAACCTCACCCAGGAGAAAAAAAGACATGCAAAAAGAAAAGAAAGAATTTAAACCCAAAATGAAAAAAGTGAATAATAAAATATAATAATAATAATAATATAGCTTTATTTTACCTGGCAGAGTTAAGGCCTTAAGACCTTGTCTACCACTCAACCAGGTTTAAAAAAAATACAAACAAAAAATAGTCTTAAATCTAAATTACAATATATATATATATTATATATATATAAATATAAACGATTACAAGTTATGAATACAATACAATTAATATTTATAATGTATTTTGATTTACTCTAAATTTAACGAATTAAATATATATGTACAATATATATATATATAAAAAAAACAGGAAACGATTAATGGCATAGTATAAAATTAAATAAATAGAGAAAAATTAATTATTAGACAACAGGTAACTGTATAAGCGTGACTTAAAGGTACCAAGTGTGCGGCAACCCCTGATATCTTGAGGAAGGAGATTCCAGGAGCGGGCAGAGGCTACTGTGAAGGAAGTAGAATAGGAGGAAGTGCTATGAAGAGGAATTGTTAGCAGACTGCTATCTTGTGATCTAGTGTCAATATTGTGGTAAGAGGATAACTTCTCAAATCTAGACGCCAGGTAAGTAGGGATGTAGGAATTCAGAAGCTTGAAAAGTAGTGAAAGAGAGTGCAATTTACGTCTGTCAGTAAGACGGAGCCAAAAAAGGTTATTAAAGTGTTCGGAAATATGGTCATAACGGCGGATATTGAAAATGAATCAAACGCAAGCATTATGAACACGCTGCAGTCTCTGCGACAAGTCATAGTTTAGATCATTATATATAATGTCACAATAATCGAAGTGTGGTAACACAAGATTCTGCACAAGGATTTGTTTTAACGAAACTGGGAGAAAATTCTTTAAACGTCTAAGATAATGTAAGATTGAGAAAGTCTTTTTACATATGTGTTTCACTTGTGTTTGCCAGGTTAAATTTGCGTCTAGATGTAGTCCAAGATCTATTACTGAAGAAGAATAAGGGATAATTATATTATTTATAGTAATGTTTGGTAGTGTAGATATGTCAAAGGTTGTAAGCAGTCTTTGTTGTCCCATTAGAATTACTTGTGACTTGTTAGGATTTAGATTTAGACCGATACTTGAAGACCAGTTAAAGATGGATATGAGATCGTCATTCATTTTTGTCAAGCTGTTATAGAGAGAATGAGGAGGTGAATGTAGGTAAATTTGGAGATCATCAGCGTAGAGGTGATAACGGCAGTGCTTTAGTACAGTTGGCAAGTCATTTATGTAGATTGAGAAAAGAAGAGGTCCGAGAACACTGCCCTGGGGGACTCCAGCCGGCACGTTGCGCCAAGACAAAGATCTAGAGTTTAATGAAACGTATTGTTGACGACCGTGCAGGTATGAGTCGAACCAGGATATGTATAATACACAGAATGAAGAAAACTATATTTCAAGTTCTGTTACAAAGCATTTTATTATATGGGTCCGAAACCTGGACAGTAAGTAGAAAATAAGCCAACAAGCTGTTAGCAGTAGAAAAGGATTTTTGGAGGCGATCGACAAGAATTTAAAAAAGGGACAAGTTCAGAAACAGCACAATAAGGGAAATTACGCAAGTTGACAAAAAAAGAAAAAAAATTTTGAAATGGTATGGACACCTCATAAGAATGGAAGAAGAGAGAATACCAAAGAAGATCATGAATTGGAAAGCTAATGGAAGAAGTGGAAGAGGAAGACGTAGAGAACGTTGGATAGATGGAGTGAGAAGAAGTATGGAAGCTAGAGATTTGAGGGAAGAAGATGCTTTAGACAAGAACCCCTGGCGACAAATCACTTTGGATTGAAGGAGAAACACTGTATTGTGGAATATTCCTAATAAAAAAAAAGAATAAAATTTGAAATCCATATAATAATAAAACCACAAATTCTAGAAATAAAGAGATAGAGAAAAATGTAATGAATTTATCTGGAAACTTCAGCAAAGAAGAAATTTCTCATTTGGATAAAAGATTAAAAACATGTATCAATTTTTCTAACAATTTTGAAGATTACAATAGCCGACATAAAAATTTCAATTGAGCAATTAAAATTGGAAGACCAAATATCAGAAAAGGATGTAAGGAAGTTATAGAGAAAATTAAAAACATAACTATTAATAATACATGTCAAACAATTGAGTAGTTGCCCTGAAAAGAAATCTAAACTATGTTCAACGATAACAACCATAAGAGGTATGAATATACAGACCAAGTAACTTAATTATCATGACTTTTTTCTAGTGGATATAATTTTTTCCCCAAACATAGGATGAAAGAACAGCTTAGAAATTTGAAAAATGGTGAAGTAGATAAATCTGCAGTAGCTGCTCACGCTTGATCAAAAAAAAAGTAAAAGGAAAATTATTAAAACAGTTAGAAAAATTCATGGGAGATAATTTACATCCACAAGAACAAAATAACATTATACAGAAATATAATTTCAAAATATCAATAAGTAAAACGAAAATCCTAGCTTTTAAGGGATCAGATACTGTAAGAGCTAAAATAATTCTGGAGGGGAAACCCATTGAACAAGTGAACCATTTTAAATACCTGGGTTATGAAATCTCCTATTTTAAAAATGAAGATCTATATAACAAATTTAATTATATATGTGGAACAATCAAAAGGATATTTAAAAGCACCAGAAAAGAAACAAAACTAAAATTTTATAAAGTAGTGGCAGTCCCCTTACTATTGTATGGTAGTGAATTTTGGGTTTTAACTAAAAGAAGAGAAGATCATAGAAGCAGCTGAAATGAGATTTCTGATAAGTGTGGCTGGTAGAGATAAGAGAAGAAGTGAAGATATTAGAAATGAGCTAAATATCTTTAAACTTAGATAGAATAAAAGAATCTAGAAAAAACTGGAAAGAACATGCTCGAAGAATGGAAGATGATCGCATTCCCAAAATTATACTTAAATACAAACCAAAAGGATGCAGGAATGTTGGTAGACCGAAGAAGAGATGGATCCAACTTTTGAATGAGACCGGAACAAGCCACATGGGCTTAATCCTTGATTGTTGATGATGATGATGAACAAAATAAAAAGTCATGAATTTTGAAATTCCCGGGGAAAATTATTTGATTTGGAAGTTCATAGGTCTACCTAAAGAGGGACGAGAAAGCAACATCCAGTTCCTGCCATTTGATTAAGAAAAATAAATAAATAATGTAAATTCTTACCAGAATACCAAAAGCTATTATTTTCCAACATATCGTCCAATAGGCTTCAAGTTCATACCCCAGTGTAAAATGGAAGTCTTCAACTACTCTGTGTAATCCATATATCCAGAACACTCCTATAGAAAACGCCATTGTAATCAGTATTGTCAGAAGCCGATAAGCAATACCAGTAGCTTCATATACCAGCACTCCATACTGAAAATAAATTTTAAAAGAGCAAAAGGTTTATTATAAATAAATAATAGTTTTAAAAAACTAAAAGAACACACTTTATTAGAAAACTAAAAAATGAAAAATAATTTTAAATCCAATACGCTTGGGATAAAATAAAGTAGTCAACAAAAAAATCATCTCCAACACATATAGAATAAAATTAGAGTTATCAACAAAAAGAAAATAATTTTACCATCAAAAACGTGGGGTGCTCTATATCAATTAATATATTTGATAATAAACAGATATTGGTAAAAGTAAGCTCTCTAAGAAGAAAATGTAAAAATCATAAAAAGCACCCACACTTTTGATGATAAAATTATTTTCTTTTTGTTTATAACTCTAATTTTATTCTATATGTGTTGGAGATGATTTTTTTGTTGACCACTTTATTTTATCCCAAGCGTGTTGGAAATTAAAATTATTTTTCATTTTTTAGTTTTCTAATAAAGTGTGTTCTTTTAGTTTTTTAAAACTATTATTTATTTTTTAGTTTTAATTTACAGAATAAGATAAAAATGTAAATATCTTTAAATTCGATACTCTTCTAGTATGAGCTAAAAGTAATACTCTTCTATAAAAAAAAAACCTCCCAGCCGGATTTGAACCACCGACGTATGGATTACTGAAATTATATACCACTAAGAGTTCACTGCTCTACCAACTGAGCTCTTACAACGATTGACTAAAAACTCGACAAGTCCGCAACCTATTATACCAGTTTTCATTTTTTTTTATTTTCGGATGATTCTGGCCAGGATTTTAGAAACAAAATATGAAATTATTGTATTGTCACGGGTCCTCTACAGGTATACAAAGTTTCAAATCGATCCAATATTTCTAAGTGGGTGAAAATCGCGTTGAAATATCCCGTTACATTGATACAAAAACACTTTTTTACACGCTTTATATTAGCTTGACCTGTATCTATGTAACGGAATCTTTCAACGCGATTTTCACCCACTTAAAAGCATTGGATCGACTTGAAACTTTGTATACTTGTGGAGGACCCGTGACAATACAATAATTTCATATTTATTTTATTTTCTGATGATTATGGCCAGGATTTTAGAAAATAAATATGACATTATTGTATTGTCACGGGTCCTCTACAAGTATACAAAGTTTCAAGTCGATCCAATGTTTCTAAGTGGGTGAAAATCGCGTTGAAAGATTCCGTTACATTGATACAAAAATACTTTTTTTTATTTTCTGATGATTATGGCCAGGATTTTAGAAAATAAATATGAAATTATTGTATTGTCACGGGTCCTCTACAATTATACAAAGTTTCAAGTCGATCCAATGTTTCTATGTGGGTGAAAATCGCGTTGAAAGATTCCGTTACATTGATACAAAAACGCTTTTTTTTTATTTTCTGATGATTATGGCCAGGATTTTAGAAAATAAATATGAAATTATTGTATTGTCACGGGTCCTCTACAAGTATACAAAGTTTCAAGTCGATCCAATGGTTTTAAGTGGGTGAAAATCTCGAAAGATTCCGTTACATAGATAGATACAGGTCAAGCTAATATAAAGCGTGTAAAAAATCCATCACGCAGAAAACTACATTAACTGAATACATTCCTCAGCAAATTAAATTCATGGTCCGGTTTGCTAGATTACGGAATATGCTGTATTGGTCCGAATATAAGCCGCGTAGTAGTAGGTGGTTTCTGTCCATGTTAGTGTTTGTGGAGCGCATTGGGCAATAAGGATTTCTGTAAATTCGATGAAGATGAGCTGCAAGACAATCGTGACCAGTGTTTAGTAAAAAAAAATGCTGTAGCTACCTTTCGAGATGCATTTGGTGTAGTAGGATAGTGTTCTTCAATTGTTTTTCTTTAATTCGGCTGAGAATATGTTTTTTACCGTTTGTTTGATATAAATGATTGTTGAGCGATAACATGTATTAGAATTAGGTTGCTGCAAACACATTGCTCCTCGTTTTGAAAGCACGTCGGCTACTTCATAATAATAATGTTTTATTTATTCTGGCAGAGTTAAGGCCATAAGGCCTTCTCTTCCACTCAACAAGCACAAATACAAATAAATATTTGGCAAATATAGATATACACTATACTAATTATAAACAGTTCAATTTACATTAAATGTAGCAATGTAAATTTCATGCACAAACAACATTTTATACGATATAACAATAATAATACGATAATAATAATATAAATATGATAAATTATACGAGAAACACCAATTAATATAGGCTTATATACCTTACACTGGGTAATAATGAAGTTCGAGGTAAGAGCAGATATAAATTTAGATTTCTTTTAAAAGATGCCAATGTCCGGCAGCCCCTTATTTCTTGTGGTAGAGAATTCCAGTTGCGAGAAGTGAAGATAGTATATAACATGGAGTGATGTGATGTCCTATGTTGCGGTATATTAAGCAAGATACTATATTGTGATCTTGTGTTTAAGTTATGGTTTGATGATAGATACTGGAAACGAGATGATAAATAATTGGGAATCGAGGTATGTAGGATCTTAAATAAGATAATTGGACAGTGCGATTTTCTTATCTCTTTTAGATGTAGCCATGACAATTCGTGGAATAATGGAGAAATATGATCGTATTTTCGAAGCGATTCAGGGCAAATACTCCATCGGTACAAGACCTTCCTTTTCGGAACCCGTTTTGTTCTTCTGCTAGTATTACTTCAGTAATTCGTTGTTTTCGTTTTGCTATTATTCTAGCATAGATTTTATATCCACTATTTAGGAGGGCAATGCCTCTGTAATTAGATGGTTGGTTTCTTTCTCCTTTCTTGTAAATTGGTTTTACTATACCTTGCCTCCATACGTTATATAAACGTAATCTGGTGTATTTTTGTACAAAGGATGGTTTCATAACTTGATTAATAATTCCCAAACTCTTATTATAACTAGTAATTTTTTCAGGGATATCCTTTTCATCCCAGATAGAGAGATAATATCCAAGATATTTAAATTGATTAGATCTCTCTAAAATTTTATTCTGGAGACAGATTTTACTTTGTATGGGGTCCTTCCCATGAAATGCCATAATTTTAGTTTTGTTAATTGATATTTCCATATTAAATTTGGCAGCTATTTTTTGTAAATTATAAATTGATCGTTGCAAATCATTTTCGGAAAGTGCCAGAAGAGCTAAATCGTCTGCAAAAAGAATAGCATCGAGTTTGAGGTTCCTATTGATGGGTATGATTGATTGATTGATTGCCGGCCAGTCAGTCTGCGATAGTTTTGTGTTGGACGGTGAGAGGTTAAATTGTAAGCGAAACTGTGAGGAAGTACTGTGTCTGTAATTGTGTGATAAGTGATTATCTGATAAACTTTAAAAGAAGAATAGTTGTAAGATATAATTGTGATTGGAGATTTAGTGATAATTGTGAGAAGAAAATAAAGTGAAAAGAAAAATTTTACTTAACATCAGTGTATTTATTTAAGTCCAAATAAGTAAAAGGAAAACCCTGTGCCATCGGGGACAATATTTTTATGAAGTGGAGTATAACAACGTCCTATTAAATTATGTAATAAGTAATTAAATTTTAACTTACTTTTCCAATCATCGTGGTGCCAAGAATGAAGCCCAACATGCAGAAAGTTGCATTTAAGTGATTTTTATATCCACAAAAATAATTTGTGGATGTCATGAATATTTCAGAATTATATTAATCACAATACTCTGAAAAAGAAACATTCTTAATCGTTATGACACCAGCATTATAGCCTTAGCCAGTCTTCAATATTATTTTATTATTTTTGGTCGATGTGACTAATTTCTTATACTTACCAATATTGTTGTTGCTGGAAGTAAGTCAACGTTCCCACATCTAACCTGGTTGCTATGCAAACAAAATAAATCGCAATGCTGATATGGACTCAAAAAGCACACGTTCGGTAAGTAAAATAAAACATTTCTTGAATGTTTTGTACACTAACTCGTACCTTTCTTTAGACTTTTCCGGAATTAATGCAGAACACCCCACTCTCCAGGCTTCTTCAATTTCTCTATCATCTACCATGACTCCTTCCATAATAAAATTATCAAACAGATTCTAATCACGGTACTACATATAAAAATGTCTCCACAGCCAACAATCCTTGCTTATAATAAAACAAATGAAAAGCTACATAGCAATGTTTCTTTCTCATAGAAGTCATTTTCATCCAACCAATATTTCAATTCATTTATTACTATATTTAATAAAAATTAGTCACATCGACCAAAAAATAGTATGCAATACACATGAGGTAAGCACGTAACAGATCTCAAAAATTATAAAAAAAAAAAAAAACTTTTTCTCGATCAGTAACAAGTGCTTACCTCACTTGTATCGCAATATACTATTACATTGACGATTGTATTATTAATTTAACACTTCTCATTGAAGGATAAATTATATTTGAAGAGAAAAATTTTCGCCTAGACAGGGACTCGAACCCGGGACCCTTGGCTTTCCGGGCCAAGTGCTCTACCAACTGAGCTACCGAGGCGAGTTACGATCTAGACGCAAATTTTTCTCTTATGTACGTTGTAATTCCCTCGCGCCAAATGCTTGAAACCATAGCTTCTATCTTTGCAAATGGCGGCTTCTTAGTTAAGAAGACATTTATTTATTGGGAATTTAACACTACTTTATAGCCAGTAGGGCTTCTACTGACGATTTTATTATTAATTTAACACTTCTCATTGAAGGATAAATTATATTTGAAGAGAAAAATTTTCGCCTAGACCGGGACTCGAACCCGGGACCCTTGGCTTTCCGGCCAAGTGCTCTACCAACTGAGCTACCGAGGCGAGTTACGATCTAGACGCAAATTTTTCTCTTATGTACGTTGTACAGTTGGTAGAGCACTTGGCCCGGAAAGCCAAGGGTCCCGGGTTCGAGTCCCGGTCTAGGCGAAAATTTTTCTCTTCAAATATAATTTATCCTTCAATGAGAAGTGTTAAATTAATAATAAAATCGTCAATAGAAGCCCTACTGGCTATAAAGTAGTGTTAAATTCCCAATAAATAAATGTCTTCTTAACTAAGAAGCCGCCATTTGCAAAGATAGAAGCTATGGTTTCAAGCATTTGGCGCGAGGGAATTACAACGTACATAAGAGAAAAATTTGCGTCTAGATCGTAACTCGCCTCGGTAGCTCAGTTGGTAGAGCACTTGGCCCGGAAAGCCAAGTGTCCCGGGTTCGAGTTCCGGTCTAGGCGAAAATGTTTCTCTTCAAATATACTATTACATGTTTATGATTGGGAAATTATAAGCTTAAAAAGTTAACACAGTTTTTTATTTATTACTAATATAAAGGATAGTCAAAATAATTTACTTAGTAAAATATAGATACTGGATATTTCATAAATTTCTTGCAATAATATTTCCACAGTATAGGGTGTCCTATTCAAACCTCTCAAATTTTAAAAATACAATAGGAAGTAACATTAAGAGGTTTGCTTAATAACCAAGTTATTCGGTCTGTATATTCTTACCTCTTATGGTATTTTGTCCACCGCTGTGGTCTCGAGGTAGCGTGCTGCTTTGTCACGCAGCGGGCCTGGGTTCGATTTCCAGTCGGACAGGCTCCTGGGTGAGGTTTTCTTCGGGGTTTTTCCTCATCTGTAAGACAAATGACAGGAAGCTTAGGGCCCAACTGTCCCCGAAAATCATTCGGGCATTATCATCATTCTTCACCGGTGTGGAAAGCAACGGGAAGCTACCACACCTATAATTCCCTGGTAAAGCTGTAAAGCCTAGCATGAAAATACTATGATTGCAGTGAAAGACTTACCCTCGGGCAGAATTACTATGACTGGATGGGTGGATGGTTGTTATTAGATGAAAGTATGTTTCAAGGCTTGTTAGCCCCATATTCAGCTATTACAGACAATAGCTGAAGATGGGGCTAACAAGCCTTGAAACATATGTTCAACGTAAACAACCATAAGAGATAAGAATACAGACCAAATAACTTAATTACTCTCAAATTTTAATTGATCATAACTAACAAGGTATGCGGAATTGTGAAATGATGTAGATATTAAACGAAAGAGAATCTAAAAGAATTATAATTGTCTCACACACACACTAAAACTCCTCTATATGTGCACAATTGGTCGCACGGACAATATCAAGTCTTTATTCGATTTCATGACATGTTCTGTTTAACATGTCAATTTGTACTAATGCAATTGTTCCAAGGATAGTGGTTCGTAAATCTTGAAGATTTTGAATTGAAGTAGTAAACACGCGGTCTTATACATACCCCCAGAGAAGGAAGTCCAGTGGAGTGATGTCTGGCGAATGTGGTGGCCAACAAATTGGTCCAACATGTCCAATCCAGCGATCTTGGAAGGATTCTGTGAGGGAATTGCGTACATCCGGGCTCCAGTGTGGTGGGGCTCCGCCTTGCTAAAAGATTACAAGGGGTTGCAGATCAGCTGCTTGGAGGTACAAGATCTGTTCCATCATATCTTGGTATACCGGACCAGTTTTTTGACTTCTCATGGAAGTAAAAAGGACCGATAATCTTGTTCTTTGTCAGGCCGCACCAAACGTTCACAGTAGAGGTGTGGATTTACGTACCTCAGATCTTTACATTGTAACAATAACAGATCCGTTGCCTCGCATACCAGAAAACAGTTAATCTGTTGCATGTTGGACAATAATGATATAAGTAATCAACCCTTTTAAATTTATAATAAGAGAATGTCTGTTAAACTTTGTTTACATTCGGTTGCATAGTTACAGTTGTTCTGTACTGGAGTTTATATATCCATCCATAGTAATTCTGCCAGATCTTTCACTGCAATCATAGCATTTGCATGCTATGCTTTGCAGCTTTACTAGGGAATTGTAGGTGTGGTAGCTTCCCGTTGCTTTCCACACCGGTGAAGGATGATGATAATGATAAGGATGATAATTATGGTCATATGATTTCGGGGACCGTTTGGGCCTTAACGTTTTTCTGACATTTGTCTTATAGGCGAGGAAAAACCTCACCCAGAAAAACTGCTCCGAAAACTGTTCTCAGCAGGTTATGCATCACATATTTCTTTTCTGTGCTGGCTACTGAAGTTATGTGGATTGATGGAGTTACGAGGTTTTCACTGCCTACCGTCGCCATTCTTGTCTACGCCAGTGCTGAAGTGAAGGAATTTTGCTCCTACCTTTTAGGGCGGAGCTTACCGGTCGTCATGACAACTGTGACGTCACCTGCTGAAGTCTAGCGTTACAAAATCCTTCAAGTGAAGTAGCCGAGAGGGAATTAGCCATCTGCTTCAAAGCTTTGTGTATGAAATCCATTCGTATCGCACTATTCGGCTATTGTGTTTTAAACATGAATCCTGTCTACGATGCATTGTATGTTTTATCGGAAACACTTTGTCACATTGAAAATATGAAGATAAAGAGGAAGTTTTAAATTGTGGGTGTCATACTGAATCTCTACTAATATGTGGTACAAAAAAAGCTATTCTTCTTCTTCGGCTTTCCCCCATTTATAGGTTTGTCGTCTTCAGTTTCCATTTATCTCTATCATTCCAATCTCCCTCTTCCAAATTCGTATCATCCATTATAGTTCTGACGTAGGTTTTCCATTTCCATCTTGGTCTGCCACGTTTATTTCTTCCAAGGGGTGACAATTGGTATATATTTTTTGGCCGTCTTTCATTTTCCATTCTTTGTACATGACCATACTATTTAAGCGTTTGATTTTCAAATCCTCTTAACAACCGATGTGGTGACATTCATTTCTCTCCAAAGGAATTAATTTCTTATTTTATCCTGTCTTGTTTTTTTGGAGGCTTCTTCTAAAATAATCAAATTCAACTGTTCTAATTATTTTTTTTGTACTTCCGTCAAAGACCAAGTTTCACTTCCATATGACAAAATATTCTGCATTACACTCTCATAAATTTTCATTTTAGTTTCCTTTGTGATATTTTTGTTCCAAATTATTCCATGTAATGTTTTAGTTTCATTTTTTGCCATTGCAATTTTAATCTGTACATCTCTCTCACAGGTACCTAAACTTGTAATTATAGACCCAAGATATTAAAAAAATTCACATTTTTTAATATTTTCCCTGTTTCAAGTATGAGGTCATCCACATCCTTTCCCAAACATATAATTTACTTCAGTAAAATATGTCAGAAAAAAAGTTAGTAAAAGTGTATAAAAACATAGGCCTACCTGAAGAATGCAATTTCAAAAGAGAGACTTTCTTCTTTGGGGAAAATTGCAATTCAAAAAGAACTTCTACTGCATTTAACGAAGACGCGCCCATTCCATAAGATACCACCGACAAGTTTTTGCAGCCTTAAAGGACTGAAGGATTGATTTGATATGCAAGAAATAAGCGAGTTTATGAATAATTAAGATAAGCGTGTGCACAAATAAACTGTCGGCTATTCTATGCCACCGTGCCGCAATGAATATTCGATCGGAGAAAAAGTGACTTTTAGCGCCGTGTTGGAAAATGTCATAACACATGTTCCCGCTAGAGCACTTGTCGAACTCTTTGCTCACATATAAGGGGACTCTACCCAAGAGTGTCACCTACAATAGTGGGCAAGTTAGTGTGAGAAAATGGGCAAGTTATTGTTATTGTTTATTTTTTATCATTTCACTCACCTCATACTTCATAAAGTATGAAGTATGAGGTGAGTGAAATGATAAAAAATAAACAATATTAAAGAACCTCATAGTGTTATTTCCTATCTACATAACTTAATAAGTTATTGTTAGTTTGGGCAAGTTAACACACCAGATTAGTTTAGCGTTCACTTGTTTATTAGCTGTTTTTTTTTGTAATAAGTTGGCTATATTGTCTGAGCAATGATTAATACACATTTTACATTGTAAATATGGTGATTTTAGGTTACTTTGAGTTCAACTTCTCACTTTATTTTAAGCTATTTTTCACTTTTTTGGGGGAAAATCAACATAAGTTATATATTTTCTCAGGTAATTATTCACATTATATTATTTTTAGACTGATCATCTTACCTCAATATTAATGTTGATTTGTTCTTGGACATGTTTCAAAACAATTCTGTTTTATCGTCAGACTCTAGACAAGCTGACGATAAAACAGAATTGTTTTGAAACATGTCCAAGAACAAATCAACATTAATATTGAGGTAAGATGATCAGACTAAAAATAATACAATTAAAATAACCTCAAAATATCACTTCCTAAAATTAAATATTAATTATTCACATGCTGCAACAATATTTTTTTTTTGCATTTTTTATTTGAATTAATGTTGGTGGCATAGAATCCTCAATTTTTCTTACAAGCTCTTAGCTAACTGCAAAGCCACGAGCCGCCACTGTAATTGACAAGTAAATAATTGCCATCAATTGTGAAAACTTACCATGTAGATGACAGAAACGAATAAGAACGAAAAATACAAAAATCCATTGAGCAAATGGTGGTTCATACTTGTGCCTCTTATATATTCAGGTATCATTGTAAACGCGAGGATGCTGGCTGTAAATACAAACAAATCAGTATACAGTAGGTCCTTAGTAAATAACTATACAAATTACGAGCTAAGTTCCAATTGTACTGTAAACAAACTTGCATAAAGTATTACTTCGCCGACTCTGTCCATTGGGGGAGCCGGGGTGCTACTTTTACCCGCCATATGACTGAATTATGTACGGAACTGTTATCGATAGAAACATTGTTCTTAGGCAACATCGTATTTTATGGGAAATAAGACTAAATACAAGGTAAGATGGTACCTATAATTATTAACTTCCTCCATTTCTTATTTATTTATGTAAAAAAATATATGTGCCTACGTAATCAGATGTTTACACTTTTTTTATGGTGTCGATAGATATCCTTTATTTACAATTTCATTACGAGCAGAATTTTTATTTCATGCTGACATCTGTAAATTCTGCTGTCATTTTCACATCTCCAATGGTATAATATAGGATATTTTTCACTAAACTGTTTGAAAACTTTAAAAATAATTTGTTTCTCTCTGATTTTGTGTTGCAAAAATTCTGCACATCTATCTTAGCGACAGCAAGATGTCATCTCGTTGGATGTCACACAGACTCACTGAAGGTCAAAAGATCACTTGAGTGGAATGGTGCCGTGACATGCTTCGGCGATTCAACAATGGGAACTCTCGCCGCATTTCTGAGATCATTACAGGTGACGAGACCTGGATTTACCAATATGATCCAGATAAATAGCGTCAGTCATCGGTATGGGTCTTTCCTGATGATGACCGACCAGTCAAAGCGAAGACAGCAAAAAGTGTTGGGAAGAAAATAGCGCTCACTTTCTTTGCTACAGGTGGTCATGTGGCAACAATACCACTTGAACATCAAAGGACAGTGATTGCACAGTTGTACACCACAGTTGCCCTCCCACAGATGTTCCAAAATTGCGAGAAAAGCGCTCAAGAACTAAACACGACTGTGTTTGAAACCACGGTATCATGGAAGCATGAATCCTATGAGGTGAGTTGTTTAAACAAAATGTTCTCCGATGAATTTTAATGATTATACCTCATAATGTTTACTTCCCAACATTACTTTAATATAATGTAGTGGAACTTCGTGTTGTCAGCAAATATCTGGATACACTAAGAAGAAGAAGAAGAAGAAGAATCTTTATCATATTCGCCATGTTTAGTATGAATGTGTGTGTGAATGATGTGTTTTTTCTTAATCTTGTGTTGTATCGGAGGAGGTCCTGACATTGAGCTGATCGTTCATTCGGGAAGACCCTCCATGTCCTTGTGTGACCTATAGTTAAAATCCCTCTCCCGACATGTCGTGCCACTGTAAGGCCCGGGTGACGTGTGACACGTAAAATTACTTATAAGGTGAGAGGTTAAACTGCCTTAATGAAATGGAATATTTATAAAACTGCAAACAAGTTATTTTTGTGCAATAGTGCGTTTTGTGGTACTTACAGCAATGGCGACAATGATTGGGATTCATAGGAAAGAAACTGATACGGAAAATGTTATTAAATCAACAGGGTTCAATCCAATTGGTCATAAATTAGCAGCCTTTAATAGTTTAACTCATAGATTGGTAAACTTACCCTTAAACGAAGAAGATTTCAAACATGAGAAAAAACACATAATCAAAGTAGCAAGAGAAAACGGGTTTGATGAAAAAATGGTACATAAAAGGATAGAAAAGTATAAAAAAACAAGCTGACGATAAAACAGAATTGTTTTGAAACATGTTCAAGAACAAATCAACATTAATATTGAGGTATGATGATCAGACTAAAAATAATATAATTGAAAGTTCAACTTCCTACATTTCGGGATTGCCAACCTAAATAACTATACTGTAATATTACATATTACAAACCACGTGCGGGAAGTAAAACCACTGCCCTTTTTGTATACTACGTACAATGTACATACAAACATATATCCAAAAAGTAGTGTTAACATACATTATACGAAATAAATCACTTCATTTTAAATGAACTGAACTTTATTTGAAACTATATAAAACTATAAATTAGTAGGCCTACTTGCCGCCATTTTATGACTGATCGGTGTCACGGCCCTGCTGTAGTCTCAGTTAATAAATATTATCCACACGGTTAACGTTAGTCGGCTGTTTATAATGAACACAAATATTTCCAACAAAGATGATAATATTTTACTATTTTTATTATTTATCTCTCGGTTTTTAAACATTTCCTCACGTCTGTAAAAACCACTTCCCAACCTCGCATCGTAATATACTGTTTCAGTTCATTGAAGATATAATTCTTATTATTAGAGCAAGGCATTTAATGACCTATAAATTGGTAAAAAATGCAAAATAAAAAATACATTTATGACATAAAAAATTCAAAAAATGACCAATAAAATAAAAAAATGACAAATAAAAAGTTAAGAATTACCAATAAAAATACTATTTATTAGATTAAGTACTCACTTGATTATGAATTACATAAAATTTAACTTAAAATCAAAATATTAAAAGAAAAGTATTTAAAAATACATATTACAGTACCTTTTATTGCAGAAAATCCATTTCAATTACACAGTGCACTTTTACAGCAATTTTGAATTGCAGTTATCAATTAGAATAAGGGTAGAAGCTAGCATAAGCTCTAAGAAATTGAATAAAATTCCTAGAAGTGGGCAAGATCATTATGCACATACCTTGAAAAATAGGGGTAGTAGTTAGCAAAACAACTACTTAATTCCAAGAAATTGTATTGACAAGGAAAAATACTGAATTATAATAAAAATCAAATACAAATGATGACACAGCCTTCCGGAAAAGTTAAAAAATGCTCAATATGACCTAAAAATTGCCAAAAAATGACCTATCCCTAAAAAAGTTAAGAAAATGCAAAAAAATGCCCTAACAAATTGCTTTTATTTAATCAGATTTTTTAATGCCGTACATTTTCATATATGCAAGCAATGTTTCAACCTTCATAAGAAAAAGATGCAAAATCATTAATTGCCTTGCCCTACTTATTATACTACTAGGGCATTCGATAAGTAATGACAATGCTGTTGTAAATCAGCGATCCTAGTGGTGACCATTGTAATCTTGTAGTATATTGCTGATCTGTCTTTGTTGTATAATTCTGTAATATTGAAAGTCTCGAAATAACAATTCCTTTGTGAATACATTTAATGTTTCTCAAACACTGCTATCTTGTGACCTAGTGTCAATATTGTGATAAGAGGATAACTTCTCAAATCTGGACGCCAGGTAAGTAGGAATGTAGGAATTCAGAAGCTTGCAAAGTAGTGAAAGAGAGTGCAATTTACGTCTGTCAGTAAGACGGAGCCAAGAGAGGTTATTAAAGTGTTCAGAAATATGGTCATAACGGCGGATATTGAAAATTAATCGAGGTCAGCGGATTAATATCTTATCCAAGTTTGTTTACAGTGCACCTGGAACTTAGCTCGGAAGTATAATACCAAGTTAACTCTGCATGGGCGGAAGGGAAGAGTTTTTGATGCTAGTGTCGCCAAACTACTGAATCTATGGAAGGGATGTAGGAGAAAACTGTACATCCGATCACGTACTGAATGGTTCAACTTTAAGTATGGGCAGAGAATCCCTAAACACAAGTGAAGGATCTTAACATGGTTGTCAAATTAGTCATTTAAGCATGGAATGCTCAAGCGGTCCCTCCATGGTATCTTTACCTTGTCGTGGTGGAGTGGCTTGCGTGCTTAAATGATCCTGAGAGCTATGCCGGCGGTAGCATTGCTGCCGATAGGGTTACCCATGCCGGACTGGTCAAAGGTGATAAGCCAGACGAAAAAAGTACCTTGGTCGAAAGAATGACGATCTTTCACCGTAAAAATACAACTGTCAAGAAATGCGGACATGGGTTCAACTGGGGTAAAATTTTCCGGAGGTCAAATAGTCCCCCATTCGTCTAATTCCAGAGGGAAAATGCCCAGTTGGTAGACCAAGAATGAGGTGGGAGAATAACTAACTATGATTTGAGGGAAGTAGATTATACAGGGAATGATTGGAGAGGATTAGCTCAGGATAGGGATGTATGGAGAGCTTATGTATGCGACCATGAACCTACGGGTTCGATAGTGCCAGTGAGTAAGTAAGTAAGTAAGTAATTTTCTCAAACTTAGTCAGTAATACCGCCCTAAAAAGACGTTCACTAGAATTTGTTTAGAAGGTGAAATTTGGAAGTTCTTGAACATCAACCAAATTCGCCAGACAGGAGCACTTGTGACTATAAACTTATTCACAAAGATCAAAGAATCTCTACGAAGCATTCGATTTCAATCGAGAGTTGATACTAAGAAAGAGCTAGATCGATCAGATGAAAAAGATATCCAGAAATGGTGCTGCAGATGGAGTTCAACGTCTAGCAAAGATTTGGCAACGTATAGTTGACTTCACAAGAGTCTATAAAAATGAAGTTGGAGATGTTAAAAGTAACCAAAATATTGTTTTGTGATGTAGCAGTACTTACTTACTTACTTACTCACTGGCACTATCGAACCCGCAGGTTCATGGCCGATCGGTCATAAGCTCTTCATATATCCCTATCCTGAGCTAATGCTTTCCAATCATTCCCTGTATAATCCACTTCCCCCAAATCATAGTTAATGTTATTCTCCCACCTCATTCTTGGTCTACCAACTGGGCGTTTTCCCTCTGGCTTTCCTACAAGAAGCTTTCATGCAAGTCTTTCATTCCCCATACGTGCAACATGTCCTGCCCATCGCAGTCTACGAGACTTAACTGTTTTTATTATATCTGGCTTCCTATAAAGACCATGTAGCTCATTGTTATGTAGTCTTCTCCATTCACTTGTCTGTAGCAGTACTGATATTACTTATCGAATGCCCCAGTATGTTGGAATGCTATCTTTTAATGCATATAAATCGGAACTCTAGTAATAACATACATGTTCAGAATTGACCCTATACAGAGTGATTCACAATAAGTGTTACAGACTTCTAAGGGTTGTAGAGTGAACTAGGTAGATAAAGTTTTGATAAGGAACGCATGCATTTTGTTGTAAAATAAGTTTGAAGATCGAAACATGGGCTGATAACGTGTGTTTTGTGTTTCAGAATTAGTATTACAGACTTCTATGGGTTGTACTACACTTATCGAGTCGGAGGAAGAATTTCTTGCTCGAATTCTGGCGGCAGCAGACATTATCGAGCATACACCAGGTCTTGTAGGGCGTGTGTATGAAAACATGCATCGCAGGTATACTTTGTGCAACGAACAACAGGGTCGCCACGTGGAACGACACTTGTAATACAACCCCTAAAAGTCTTAATACTTATTCTGAAACACATGACACGCGATATCAGCCCAATGTGTTCCGATATTCACCATCATCATCAACAACAGAGTTCAAAAATAGATTCACATTAAAAGCGTAAACAAGCTTGAACTTACTTACAAATTTGAGTAAAATAAAATCTAAGTAATGATTTTAACTTTCAATAATGTATAATTTTTACAGTACCGTCTACATAGAACGAAAGGATAGCAGTTAAAAATTTAAATTTACAAAATGGCTAATTTCCCATAATCCCGAGTGAACACGCCGTGTGCCTTGCATTTGTTTTATTTAGTTACGTATTCTGTTACTACGAAGCAGCGCTACCACTGTAGTTTGCTCATTGTAGTTCATCGTAAACGACCGAAATTTTTTAGATGTCACTGTACTCAGTTTTCCCTCTATTTGAAGTTTCTCTATGATCAACAACAACAACAAGAATTAAGCCCAATGGCCTGATACGATCTCATTATAGGTCGAATTGATCCTTCCATCTCTTCAATGGTCTTCCCAACATTCTTCTCCCTTTTGATTTATAATTATACATTCTTCTTGGTATGCGCTGTTCATTCATTCGTAATACATGCTGAAGATAAGCATTTTGATAATGGTTTATTCTTTCACAGAGATTAAATATATTAAGTTCTGTTCTTATATCTTCGTTTTTCTTTCTATCGGTCCTTTGGTATCCTGCTATTGCTCTCAACATCTTCATTTCAGTAGCCTCTATCTGTTTACTATCTGCCTTTGTTAATGTCCAGGTTTCACATCCATAGATAAGAGATGGAACTGCAAATACTTTGTAAAACTTCAAAATAGTTTCTTTTCTAGTCTTATTCAATAAAGTGCGTTTAATTGTGCCACATAAATAATTGAATCGTTGTATTTTAGTGTGTTTATCTAAATTTCTGTCATCCCAAATAATTAAAATTCTGAAATTGGTCTATAATTACATTGTTTATCATTTTTTGTTTTTGTTCTTATTGCACATTTTCCTTTCAGAGCTAATATTTTTGTTTTAGATGTAGATATTCTTAAATTGTATTTTAGAGAGATATTATTTAAAGTATAAAGGATATTCAAACTTATTTTACATCAAAATGGTACGTTTCCGGACATGGAATCCTTATCAAAACTTTATTTACTAAGTCTCCTCTACAACCGCTAGAAGTCTGTAATACTTATTGTGAATCAACCTGTATTTAATTTCTTTGAAATCTCTTGAAGGAGGAGCAATTAGAGCTGCATTCCTTCAAAATTTGCAGATAAAAACTCACTTGAAGACTTCATACAACGGATGTCATCAAGCCCGAATTGTTTTAAGACTCTTCCTCTCAAGGCGTACAATAAAGTACATAGCAATATTCCTGCTGAGTAATGTATTACTAGGAGCGTCAACACGTAGTACTGTGGTGATATCTTCGTGTTCAACATCTGGCCAATAGCAACGTAAATTCCAAGATCACAATTTGTTATGTCTATCACAACCGCTAAGGCACTGTACCAAAGCTAAAAAAAAAATACATATTTTACAGAGTTTACATAAAAAATATAGTAGTTTCAAGTAATAATATTATCACTCAGATGAGGCGTAGAAAGTTGTGTGTAAAGTGAAATTAAACAGAAAAGAATATTGTTTCAGTTGTGTGCGTGAGTGGATATCTTTCTTTTGTTTTGTTTCTATGGCAACAATAATAACAAATATGGCAACTCCTCAACAGAAAGCGTTTTGTGTTTTGCAGTTTGAGAGTTGTAAATCAGTTGTGACAGTTCAATGTGCGTTTCTAAGGCAGTTTAATCGTGATCCCCCCAATGACAATAACATCTGTCGATGTCATAATCAGTTCGCAACGACCGGTTGTCTGTGTAAAGGCAAAAGTGTGGGACGACCAAGAGTGTCTGAGGAGAATGTTGCTGCAACATTTCAAGCGCAAAGTCAGCGTAATCAGCAGGCTTTAGAGCCTGTAACAATTGTAAACGGTAGCGACGCACATGTAAGCGTTTTCGTACGACCTTCCACATTGTCATTACTGGATTGGTCGTCATGGTCCAGATGACAGGGCTTATCTCGAGCGGCCTCCTAGATCACCGAATTTCACCTCATGCTATTTTTTTCCTTTGCGCGATTGGGTTTAATAATAAGTATTTTGTCTCTAGGATTTGCTGGGCTAGCTTTTTTTCATCTATTAACTCACGATTTATTTAAGGCACTATTGTTCATATGTGCAGGGTAGTAATTCATTCTATAAAGGAGGTTCTGTAAAGGACAGAGTCTATGTGCCTCCATTGCCTGATAACCTGCTCGAGTTGAGAGACAGGATTCGAGAAGCTGTTGCTGCCATAAATCCAGACATTCTTATTAATGTAAGGGAAGAATTAGCCTACAGGTTGAATGTGTCATGTAACAAATGGGGCTCAGATTGAACACCTATGAACTTATTATGTAAACTGGAAACGTTACTCTTTCATTTAACATGAGTTTTATTTTTGTCATATAATTCAACACCTTTAAAATCACTATATTCGTTTATGTACACCCAGTATTAATAAAGTAATAGGATCTTCTTGGTGATAAAATTGTATTATACACTGCTCAAAACAATTAGAGGAACACTATGAAATATGCAAATACTTTTTCATTGGATAAAGGTACAAACATGAAATTAATAAAGTACATTATTTGTGGTTATTTGTTTATTTATTTATTGCTCATGTCAGTAAAAACAAATGAATAACGCTGACAATTAACTTTTCAAATAATTGCGCTATGTAAGCAATTGAATCTTGTGCTTATTTTTCAAAGTTAAACACTCGTTATATAGACTTAGTATCGTGTATGGCCTCCACGACATTGGATGACACTTTGGCACCTTCTTGGCATGCTCCCAATAAGATTCTGGATTTCCTCTTGCGGGATATTCTCCCATTCCTCCTTCAGAGCATCTCCAAGTTGCTGCAGAGTTTGTGGAGCTTGATGTCGGTTCCTGACCTTCCTGTCTAGAAGATCCCACAAATGTTCAATAGGGTTGAGGTCTGGGCTGACTGCTGGCCACTCCATTACCTCAATTTCATTCCTCCTCAGGAAATCCCTGGTGACAGCCGCAGAATGTGCTCTGGTATTATCTTGCATAAACAGAAATCCAGGGCCTACTCCAATGGCAGCAGGTACTACATGCTCAATATACCGGAGCATTCAGATGCTGGGGAACAAGTACAAGGTCCATACGATTGTTGTACATAACTCCGGCCCACACCATTATGGAACCTCCTCCGAATCTATCAATTTCCTGTACAGCCTCCGCAGAAAATCTTTCTCCTGGCCGTCCCCACACCCTCAATCGACCATCACAACGTGTAAGACGATACCTGGATTCGTCTGAGAAGAGCACAGACTCCCACTGGTTCAGGTTCCAATCACCATGGTTTTCAGCATACGTACGTCTTGCTGCCTTATGCCCATTTGGTTAAGCGTCGTTTTTTAACGGGCCTTTTTGGACGAATATTCTCTTTCCTTAATCTGTTCCTTATGGTTTGGTCTGAAACCCGGATTCCGGAAGCCATATGAAGGTCATTCTGCAGGTCTTTTGCAGTTTTTGTACGCTGTCGAAGAGCAGAAAGAACAACGTATCTGTCATCCTGGGGGCTTGTTTTAAATTTACGGCCTTGGCCACGTCTTCCACAATACTGACCTGTCTCTCTGTGCCTGTTGCGTAACCTGGACACCACGGAAAGAGAAACCCCAAGCTCTCTAGCCACTTGTCGCAGATATTGACCTTGTCGTAAAAGATGTAGAGCATGATTCACTTCAAACTCATTTGTCAGAGACTTCAATAAACAAGGCAATAATCAACATTCGTCACTATAGCAACATCAGGAAGCTTACCAATTAGAAGTGGCCAGTGCCTTGCAATATAAAAAAATCTCTATATTTGTTATTTGAGGTAATTTCTCTGTATTTAGGCCATGGATCTTTAAAATTTGTATCCAATGATAAAATTAATAATTCAATTTACATATTGTCCAACTTTCAGCATCACAGCTTTAAAAAACAATTACTTATTCAATTTATTACAAGTGTTCCTCTAATTGTTTTGAGCAGTGTACATAGTCAATAAAAACCCAAATCACCAAATTAAAATGTAACGTAGTTAACTATTAAGTTATGTAGGTAGAAAATAACACTATGAGGTTTATTTTAATTATGTTTAGTTGTTTCTTGACTCACCTCATACTTCTTAACTCCCTCGCATATCTAGATTTCAGCAGTGAGGGCCATAAACGATATAAAGAACATACAAGCCCTATCACTCAAAACAGCAATGAGACTATTCGAGGCCAAGATACTACCGGCGGCAACGTACGGACTGGAAATAATATGGGAACGGCTAACGGAGAGACAGCTGGAGAGCCTGGAAAATCTGAAAGCCAGATACCTAAAGAGAGTGATGGGGTTATCAAAATATACCCCATCCAGGCTGACATATGTGATGGCTAGAGAAACATTCCTGCTTCAAGACCTGATGCTGAAATTCTTGTTACCCACAACAGAGGCAGCAGCAAAGGTACTACACAACAGAAGGAGAAAACAAGACGAGATCTGGGACGAATTCTACTCCACAGAGGCGATGGCAAACAACAACTGGATGTCGGCGAACTACGAGCTGCGACACCTGGTGACCAAGATGGCGGTAGGCCTACACGGTTTCCACCAGAGAATATGCACCAAGAAGACATATCACGTACCAGAAGACACATGCGTATGCGAGATGTGCAAGGAAAGATGTGACCGATACCACACCACAGTATGTAAAAACAGAAAAAAATCCATAAGTGAATATGCACTGGACAAATAAAACAAAACAATACACAATGTGTGAACATTTTCATTATTATATCTTGATTTCGTCACTGTATTTGTGACATTCTCAATGATGAGTTGTGAACGTGAACAGCATTGAGAATGTCACAAATACAGTGACGAAATATAGATATGATAGATGAGTTGTGAACGTGAACAGCATTGAGAATGTCACAAATACAGTGACGAAATCTAGATATGATAGATGAGTTGTGAACGTGAACAGCATTGAGAATGTCACAAATACAGTGACGAAATCTAGATTATGATAGATGAGTTGTGAAAGTGAACAGCATTGAGAATGTCACAAATACAGTGACGAAATCTAGATATGATAGATGAGTTGTGAACGTGAACAGCATTGAGAATGTCACAAATACAGTGACGAAATCTAGATATGATAGATGAGTTGTGAACGTGAACAGCATTGAGAATGTCACAAATACAGTGACGAAATCTAGATATGATAGATGAGTTGTGAACGTGAAGAGCATTGAGAATGTCACAAATACAGTGACGAAATCTAGATATGATAGATGAGTTGTGAACGTGAACAGCATTGAGAATGTCACAAATACAGTGACGAAATCTAGATATGATAGATGAGTTGTGAACGTGAACAGCATTGAGAATGTCACAAATACAGTGACGAAATCTAGATATGATAGATGAGTTGTGAACGTGAACAGCATTGAGAATGTCACAAATACAGTGACGAAATCTAGATATGATAGATGAGTTGTGAACGTGAACAGCATTGAGAATGTCACAAATACAGTGACGAAATCTAGATATGATAGATGAGTTGTGAACGTGAACAAGCATTGAGAATGTCACAAATACAGTGACGAAATCTAGATATGATAGATGAGTTGTGAACGTGAACAGCATTGAGAATGTCACAAATACAGTGACGAAATCTAGATATGATAGATGAGTTGTGAACGTGAACAGCATTGAGAATGTCACAAATACAGTGACGAAATCTAGATATGATAGATGAGTTGTGAACGTGAACAGCATTGAGAATGTCACAAATACAGTGACGAAATCTAGATATGATAGATGAGTTGTGAACGTGAACAGCATTGAGAATGTCACAAATACAGTGACGAAATCTAGATATGATAGATGAGTTGTGAACGTGAACAGCATTGAGAATGTCACAAATACAGTGACGAAATCTAGATATGATAGATGAGTTGTGAACGTGAACAGCATTGAGAATGTCACAAATACAGTGACGAAATCTAGATATGATAGATGAGTTGTGAACGTGAACAGCATGAGAATGTCACAAATACAGTGACGAAATCTAGATATGATAGATGAGTTGTGAACGTGAACAGCATTGAGAATGTCACAAATACAGTGACGAAATCTAGATATGATAGATGAGTTGTGAACGTGAACAGCATTGAGAATGTCACAAATACAGTGACGAAATCTAGATATGATAGATGAGTTGTGAACGTGAACAGCATTGAGAATGTCACAAATACAGTGACGAAATCTAGATATGATAGATGAGTTGTGAACGTGAACAGCATTGAGAATGTCACAAATACAGTGACGAAATCTAGATATGATAGGTGAGTTGTGAACGTGAACAGCATTGAGAATGTCACAAATACAGTGACGAAATCTAGATATGATAGATGAGTTGTGAACGTGAACAGCATTGAGAATGTCACAAATACAGTGACGAAATCTAGATATGATAGATGAGTTGTGAACGTAACAGCATTGAGAATGTCACAAATACAGTGACGAAATCTAGATATGATAGATGAGTTGTGAACGTGAACAGCATTGAGAATGTCACAAATACAGTGACGAAATCTAGATATGATAGATGAGTTGTGAACGTGAACAGCATTGAGAATGTCACAAATACAGTGACGAAATCTAGATATGATAGATGAGTTGTGAACGTGAACAGCATTGAGAATGTCACAAATACAGTGACGAAATCTAGATATGATAGATGAGTTGTGAACGTGAACAGCATTGAGAATGTCACAAATACAGTGACGAAATCTAGATTATGATAGATGAGTTGTGAACGTGAACAGCATTGAGAGTGTCACAAATACAGTGACGAAATCTAGATATGATAGATGAGTTGTGAACGTGAACAGCATTGAGAATGTCACAAATACAGTGACGAAATCTAGATATGATAGGTGAGTTGTGAACGTGAACAGCATTGAGAATGTCACAAATACAGTGACGAAATCTAGATATGATAGGTGAGTTGTGAACGTGAACAGCATTGAGAATGTCACAAATACAGTGACGAAATCTAGATATGATAGATGAGTTGTGAACGTGAACAGCATTGAGAATGTCACAAATACAGTGACGAAATCTAGATATGATAGGTGAGTTGTGAACGTGAATAGCATTGAGAATGTCACAAATACAGTGACGAAATCTAGATATAGATAGATGAATTGTGAACGTGAACAGCATTGAAATGTCACAAATACAGTGACGAAATCTAGATATGATAGATGAGTTGTGAACGTGAACAGCATTGAGAATGTCACAAATACAGTGACGAAATCTAGATATGATAGATGAGTGTGAACGTGAACAGCATTGAGAATGTCACAAATACTGTGACGAAATCTAGATATGATAGATGAGTTGTGAACGTGAACAGCATTGAGAATGTCACAAATACAGTGACGAAATCTAGATATGATAGGTGAGTTGTGAACGTGAACAGCATTGAGAATGTCACAAATACAGTGACGAAATATAGATATGATAGATGAGTTGTGAACGTGAACGGCATTGAGAATGTCACAAATACAGTGACGAAATCTAGATATGATAGATGAGTTGTGAACGTGAACAGCATTGAGAATGTCACAAATACAGTGACGAAATCTAGATATGATAGATGAGTTGTGAACGTGAACGGCATTGAGAATGTCACAAATACAGTTACGAAATCTAGATATGCAAGGGAGTTAAGAAGTATGAGGTGAGTCAAGAAACAATTAAACATAAATACTTAACTATTACAATAGCGTTGCTGTCATTTTGAACACTGATTATTGACTAAAGAAAAACAAACTAAAATAGTTAAACAAAATAACAATTAAACTTTTGACTACGTCACATGAGGAAATTAATAATTGAGTTGCTCAATGGAAAAGAGGCACATGCCACAAATCTGCCGATTGTGAGTTTTGTTATGGTTAAGTAGATCCTGCCCTCCATGGTATCTTTATCTTGTCGTGGTGGGGTGGCTTGCGTGCTTAAATGATCCTGAGAGCTATGCCGGCGGTAGCATTGCTGCCGATAGGGTTACCCATGCCGGACTGGTCGAAGGTGATAAGCCAGACGAAAAAAGTACCTTGGTCGAAAGAGTGACGATCTTTCACCGTAAAAATAGAACCGTCAAGAAATGCGGACATGGGTTCAACTGGGGTAAAATTTTCCGGAGGTCAAATAGTCCCCCATTCGGTTCTCCGGGCGGGGACTACTTCAGGGAACCCAATAATTTTTGGACCAAAGAGAGATGAACAGACAGGTGAATGGAGAAGACTACATAACAATGAACTACATGGTCTTTATAGGAACACAGATATAATAAGAACAGTTAAGTCTCGTAGACTGCGATGGGCAGGACATGTTGCGCGTATGGAGAATGAAAGACGTGCATGGAAACTTCTTGCAGGAAAGCCAGAAGGAAAACCCCCAGTTGGTAGACCAAGAATGAGGTGGGAGAACAGCATTAACTATGATTTGAGGGAAGTAGATTATACAGGGAATGATTGGAAAGCATTAGCTCAGGATAGGGATGTATGGAGAGCTTATGTCCGCGCGGCCATGAACCTACGGATTCGATAGTGCCAGTGAGTAAGTAAGTAAGTAAGTAAGTAAGATCCTGCTATCTTGCATCAATTCCAATAACTAGTTGCACCGTGGTATGTGTTTATTCTTTAACAAGGAGCATAATAAAACTTGAAGATTCTGAATTATAGAAATAGCTAATGGAAAAAAAGGCACATGTCACCTTCTTTCTCTTTTATCTCAAGTGGTTACAGTCAATGTTCCTGATAGGTTGGCAGAAATGAAACTAACCAATCTGAATAAGTTCAACTGCCCTCTGGATCTATAATATTATAGTTCCAGAGGGCAGTGGTAGTTCTCAAATTACCTACAACAATTCCAATATGTCTTACATAGATGTTGAGATTTAATGCGTTTTCTGAAGAAAAAAAGGCAAGTTAATAGTAAAAAAAAGGACTCATCATGAAAAATAAATGGGAGGATAATAAAAGAAAAGTCTGAAAAATAGTGTATAACAATAAGAAGATTGTGCCAGCAAAGGAGTTTGTAAATAGTGGAACTCCGTGTTGCAAACTAATATCATGTGATTTCACTCCACTAATGATTAGTGAAGATAAGAGAGGTTATGCAAAGAAGAGAAAAGATGAAACATAAGTCAAAGGAAGGTTTCATTCAGACTGTGTACGCGTAACTAATATTAGCGAACTTGCATTTCTAGCAGTCCACGGAATGTCAATAAAATGTTTAAGAACTGTTCGGAAAAGTGAAGAATATGTTAGGGAAGTTTCTGATGATGAAGAAGAGAGTCAATCAACATCAGATTTTTGTGTCCATACATCCACTGAAGATAGAAGAAGCATTATGTGGAGCAGATGCCACTACATAAATTACTTACTTACTTACTTACTTACTCACTGGCACTATCGAACCCGTAGGTTCATGGCCGCGCGGACATAAGCTCTCCATACATCCCTATCCTGAGCTAATGCTTTCCAATCATTCCCTGTATAATCTACTTCCCTCAAATCATAGTTAATGTTGTTCTGCCACCTCATTCTTGGTCTACCAACTGGGCGTTTTCCCTCTGGCTTTCCTACAAGAAGCTTCCATGCACGTCTTTCATTCCCCATACGTGCAACATGTCCTGCCCATCGCAGTCTACGAGACTTAACTGTTCTTATTATATCTGGCTTCTTATAAAGACCATGTAGTTCATTGTTATGTAGTCTTCTCCATTCACCTGTCTCTTCATCTCTCTTTGGTCCAAAAATCTTCCTAAGAACTTTATTCTCAAATACTCGTAATCTCCTTTCCTCCCTTAAAGTAGGAGTCCATGTTTCGCACCCATATAATATGACTGGTAGAATAATAGTTTTATATATTTTCAGCTTAACGTTTCTTGAAAGGAGTTGGGACATCAAAAGTCTCTGCAATGCATAATAGCATGCATTTCCAGAATTGAGCCTATGTTTAATTTCTTTGTGCATCTCATTCCTATTTGTGATTATTGTTCCTAGGTATTTGAATTCAGCCACTTCCTCAAAATTTCCCTCATTTGTCATTAGCTCTCCATTTCCATTATATACTGAATTTCTACGTGTGACCATATATTTAGTTTTACTGATATTTACTTCCAGTCCCAATTTCTTAGTGTTACTCAATAGTGTGTGCGTGTTGGCCTTTAGTATCTCCTCGCTATCGGCCAGTAGTACTACATCATCAGCATAAACTAACAGCTTATTAATACCATTCAGTTGTAAGCCTTCCTCATTCTCTAAAGAGTTAATGGCATGCTCTACAAAATTAAATAGTAGAGGAGATAGTGCATCTCCTTGCTTCAACCCATTCTGGATTTCAAAAGTGTCTGAAAACTGTTTGCCTACACGCACCCTACTCTTTGAGCCATGTAGACACATTCGTATAAGTCTAACTAACTTTTTAGGAATTACCTGTTCTATTACTTAAAAACACTTAATACTAGGAATATTTCAACTAATATTTAATATTATATTCTCTGCATCTTCTAATTCAAGATCCTGGTTAAAACATTAAAACATAGTGTCCATATTCCACAGATAAACAACTTTCAGAAATTCCTTGTTTCTGTAAAATAGTTTTCTTGTGGCATGTGCCTCTATTCCACTGGGCAACTCAATTTCAAGTTACTTTTTGCGCGATAGTGCGTTTTGTTGTACTTACAGCAATGGCGACCATGATTAAAAATTCAACTTCCTACATTCCGGGGTTGCCAACCTAAATAACTATACTGTAATAAAATGACTATAATGTAATATTACATATTATAAACCGCGTGTGGGAAGTAAAACCACTGCCCTCTAAGTATACTGCATACAAAGTAGGCTATATACACAAAATATCCTAAAGACAGTGTTAATATACATTATACGAAACATATCACTGCATTTTAAATGAACTGAACTTTATTTGAAACGATATAAAACAATAAATACGTAGTTACCGGCATTTTATCACTAACTGGTGTCACGGCCTCCTGTAGTTTCAACTAATAAACATTTCCAACACTGTTAACGTAAGTCGATTGTTTATAATGAACGCAAATATTCCCAATAAAGATGCTATTGTTTCACTATTATTTATTATTTTGAAAACACCATCGTGCAAAAAAATAATGTACAACGCATGTTTGTGAAACGATTTACAGAATCTCGGAAATTAAAAACCTAGCTATCATTCGGTTTTTAAACAATTTCCTCGCTTCTGTAAAAACCATTTCCCAACCTCGCATCGTAATAGGGCCTATATTATTTTATTAAATGTCCCAGGTTGTCATTTCGAGATTTCTGGTGTTCTCTCCTGACATTGGCGTAATTGTAACCCACTTCTGAAGTTGGGGCGTTTGGAAGGCGGTATTACGTTACCCCGATGATATGATGGGTGATGATGGTGATGATAGTACTGCGCCAGGAGAGTCCTTAATTCTAAATTTAACCTAAAACGAATATGCATGGTGCTGATTATGATGGTCATATGATGTTCAGGGGCCATTTGGGCCTTAAAGTTTCCTGACATTTGTCTTACAGGTGAGGAAAAACTCCGAATAAACCTCACCTAAGAAACTTGTCCTGGCCGGGGATCGAACCCGGGCTCTTTGGGTGACAATGCAGCACGCTACCACGAGACTACAGTGGTGGACAATATCAGACATATATATATATATATATATATATATATATATATAAGGTCCACCGCTGTGGTCTCGAGGTAGCGTGCTGCCTTGTCACGCAGCGGGCCCGGGTTCGATCCCTGGTCGGGACAGTTTTTCTGGGGGAGGTTTTTATCGGGGTTTTTCCTCACCTGTAAGACAAATGTCAGGAAAACTTTAAGGCCCAAACGGTCCCCGAAATCATATGGCCATCACCATCATCCTTCACCGGTGTGGAAAGCAACGGGAAGCTACCATACCTACAATTCCCTAGTAAAGCTGCAAGCATAGCATGAAAATGCTACGATTGCAGTGAAGGACCTGCCTTGGCAGAATTACTATGAATGTATGTATATATATAACTCCGCCTCCCAGGCGCCCCAACCTCAGTGGCATGCCACTACGTCATTTCGACATTCTGTATTCTCTCCTGGCATGGCCCACTTCTGAGGTTGGGGCGCCTGGGAGGCGGAGTTACGCTGCCCCGATGATTATGATTGGGATGATGATGGTAATGATGCGCCAGGGTATTAACGATTATAATGATGACCAGATGATGTTCCGGGAACACTTGGACCTTAAAGTTTCCTGACATTTGTCTTACAGGTGAGTAAAAACCCCGAAAAAAAAACCTCACCCAGGAAACTTGTCCCAACCGGGGATCGAACCCGGGCCCACTGCGTGACAAGGCAGCACACTACCTCGATACTACAGCGGTGAACAATATCAGAAATATTTAACACTCCATCGGATGTGCGCCACTCTCTATTTAGATTCAAATACTTAAACTTCTCTATTATTTTCTGAGCGCGCATTGCGCTTTTTTTGGCTATACGATGTGCCGGTTCGCTCAGGGTAGAATATGATCCCTCAGGGATGTTTTAAATTACACACATATTATTTTAGTTTATTGGATAAATTTGTATGTATAATTGTAGATTAACAGTATTTTATACTTCACTAACTCGGCGTGGAGTTGATGAGTTATTTGCGCCCACGTGTTTTAATATCACCTTCGCGAACGGTTACTCAAGAACTTGACTATTGCAGAACGCAGGAGCGTGAGAGAGTTTTCACACGCGTTCTCGCCTTATAAGGGCGATGACTCCTCCCATAAAGTCGCCACCCCCACTCCGAGTGTATATGGTATTCATTATAGCTTAGAGGGGTAGGTACCATTCGTTTGGGTTTCTATGTTGGTAATAGACTCGTGTGCACGTTTGTGCGCCTTCCAGTTATTACTATTAATTGTACGTTTTAGTACTTACGAGTCTATTACTTCTTGCCACAACGAGAAACCGCCAGTGTTAATATAAGCAATACTTACATTAGGATCCAGAAAGTCTGACAGCTTTATCTTGAACATATGTGCTATAAAAAAGAAGGTGTCAGACTTAATTAAATCAAAAATAAACACGGTCGTTACGACAATTCCAACAAGAAAAATGATTGGCACAATCTGCAAACAATAAAAAAAACATACTTTAGTGAATTCTAAAGCCTCTACTATTCTCTTTTGTTTTAGATATTTACCTTGTCGCGGTGGAGTGGCTTGCGTGCTTAAATGATCCCGAGAGCTATGCCGCGGTAGCATTGCTGCCGATAGGGTTACCCATGCCAAACTGGACGGAGGTATTAAGCCAGACCAAAAAAAGTACCTTTGGTCGAAAGAGTGACGATCTTTCACCGTAAAAATACAACCGTCAAGAAATGCGGTCATGGGTTACAGGGACTCTTGTCGTCCCAAATTCCTTTCAAAAAACGTTAAACTGAAAATAGGCCTATATAAAACTGTTATTCTACCGGTTATACTATATAGATGCGAAACATGGACTCTTACTTTAAGGGAGGAAAGGAGATTACAGGTATTTGAGAATAAAGTTCTTAGAAATTTTTTGGACCAAAGCGAGATGAAAAGACAGGTGAATGGAGGAGACTGCATAACAGTGAACTACTTTTTTTTATAGGAAACCAGATATAATAAGAACAGTTATGTTTCGTAGACTGCGATGGACAGGATATATGGCACGAATGGAGAATAAAAGGAAGCTTTTTGTACGAAAATCAGAGGGAAAACGCCTAGTTGGTAGACCAAGAATTAGATGGGAAAATAACATTAACCATGATTAGGGGGGAAGTAGATTGTACAGGGAATTATTGGAAAACATTAGCTCAGGATAGGGATATGTGGAGAGTGAGTTAGTTAGTTAGTAGATCAAGCAGAAAAATCGCCAAGAGGGCGAAGCAGGCCTGTAACGCAATGGTATTAATAAGCTATCAGTTTATGCTGATGATATAGTATTAATAGACAGTAGCAGGAGATACTAAAGGCCAACACACACACTCTATTGAGTAACACTAAGAAATTGGAACTGGATGTAAAAATCAATAAAACTAAATATACGTTCACACGTAGAAATCTATTATATAAAAATCAATGTTTGTTTGTTTGTTCGTTCGTATTCTATGTGCAGCCATACCGTTGATCCGATTTTGATGTTTTTTTTTTTGCAAAATGTTCAGGAGATTCCCGGAATGAACATAGGCTATAAGAGAGTTGTGATATTCAACCCCTTCACCCCTAAAAATCACCTTTGTAGTAAAAAACGTGAAATAAAGTCCCTATTTTGACGCTTAAATGGCTTACGCAGCCTAAACCATAACAAATACACCAAAATTAATGTACACAGAATTGAATATCTCACAAAACTCTATAAAAAAGTCGGCGACAGCATATGTTTATCTTTTACGGATAACTCACAATAACCATTTTTGTCTTTCATTGATGCAAAGAAGATCGGGATAAGTAGATTCCCTGGCAAGCGTGCTCTGCCATACCGTTCATCCGATTGAGATGGGGCTTTTAGAAAAATGTTCAGGAGATTCCAGGGATGAACATAGGCTATAAGAGAGTTGTAATACTCAACCCCTTCACCCCTGAAAACCGCCCTTTGTAGTGAAAAACGTGAAATAAAGTCCCTATTTTAACGCTTAAATGGCTTATGCTGCCTAAACCATAACAAATACGCCAAATTAATGTACACAGAATTGAACATCTCAAAAAAAAAAAAAAAAAAAACTCTACAAAAACGTCCGCTACAGCATATGTTTATTTTCTACGGATTACTCAGAATAACCATTTTTGTCTTTCATTGATGACAATAAGATCGGGATAAGCAGATTCCCGGACAAGTATAACAGCGCTGGTGGTAAAAACACAGTAATGTTTTATTTAGGAGTAGCAGCGCACGCCGGGTATTAGCTAGTACAATATATAATGGAAATGGTCAGAAGTGACAAATGAAGGAAATTTTGAAGAAGTGACTGAATTCAGATACCTAGGAATAATAATTACAAATAGGAATAAGGTGCAGAAAGAAATTAAACATTGGTTCAATTCTAGAAAATGCATGCTATTATGTATTACAGATATTTCTGTCGTTCCAACTTCTCTCAAAAAACGCTAAATTGAAAATATATAAAACTGTTATTATTTAATTTATGTTATGTGTTTGCGAAACATGGACGCCTACATTAAGGGAGGAGAAAAGTGTACGAGTTTTTGAGAATAAAGTTGTTAAAGAAAAATTTTGGACCAAAGAGAGAAGAATAGACAGGTGAATGAAGAAGACTACTTCACAGTGAGCAAAACCATCTTTATAGGAAACCAGACATTAATAAAAACAATTCAGTCTCGTAGACTGCGATGTGCAGGAAATGTGGCGCGAATGGGTAATGAAAGAGAGACATGGAAGCTTTTTGTGGGAAACCCAGAAGGAAAATGGCTAGTTGGTATATCAGGAATGAGGTGGGAGAATAACATTAACCATTATTTGAGGTAAATAGATTAGAGAGGGGATTATTAAAAAGCATTAGGTCAGGATAGGGATGTAGGGAGCGTTTATATCCGCGCGGCCATGAACCTACGGGTTCGATAGAGCCAGTGAGTTAGTGAATTCTAAAAGTATCAAGAACAAGTGATTTTGTGAATTCTAAACGTATCAAGAGCCAGTGAATTAGTGAATTCTAAAAGTATCAAGAGACAGTGAGTTATTGAATTCTAAAAGTATCAAGAGCCAGTGAGTTAAGTGAATTCTAAAAGTATCAAGAACCAGTGAGTTAGTGAATTCTAAAAGTGTCAAGAGCCAGTGAGTTAGCGAATTCTAAAAGTATCAAAAGCCAGTGAGTTAGCAAATTCTAAAAGTATCAAGAGCCAGTGAGTTAAGTGAATTCTAAAAGTATCAAGAACCAGTGAGTTATTGAATTCTAAAAGTATCAAGAACCAGTGAGTTAGTGAATTCTAAAAGTATCAAGAACCAGTGAGTTAGTGAATTCTAAAAGTGTCAAGAGCCAGTGAGTTAGCGAATTCTAAAAGTATCTAGAGCCAGTGAGTTAGCGAATTCTAAAAGTATCAAAAGCCAGTGAGTTAGCAAATTCTAAAAGTATCAAGAGCCACTGAGTTAAGTGAATTCTAAAAGTATCAAGAACCAGTGAGTTATTGAATTCTAAAAGTATCAAGAACCAGTGAGTTAGTGAATTCTAAAAGTATCAAGAACCAGTGAGTTAGTGAATTCTAAAAGTGTCAAGAGCCAGTGAGTTAGCGAATTCTAAAAGTATCAAAAGCCAGTGAGTTAGCAAATTCTAAAAGTATCAAAAGCCAGTGAGTTAGCAAATTCTAAAAGTATCAAGAGCCAGTGAGTTAAGTGAATTCTAAAAGTATCAAGAACCAGTGAGTTAAGTGAATTCTAAAAGTGTCAAGAGCCAGTGAGTTAGCGAATTCTAAAAGTATCTAGAGCCAGTGAGTTAGCGAATTCTAAAAGTATCAAGAGCCAGTGAGTTAAGTGAATTCTAAAAGTATCAAGAACCAGTGAGTTAGTGAATTCTAAAAGTATCAAGAGCCAGTGAGTTAAGTGAATTCTAAAAGTATTAAGAGCCAGTGAGTTAAGTGAATTCTAAAAGTGCCAAGCGCCAGAAAGTTAAGTGATTTGTAAAAGTATCAAGAGCCAGTGAGTTAAGTGAATTCTAAAAGTATCAAGAACCAGTGAGTTAGTGAATTCTAAAAGTGTCAAGAGCCAGTGAGTTAGCGAATTCTAAAAGTATCAAAAGCCAGTGAGTTAGCAAATTCTAAAAGTATCAAAAGCCAGTGAGTTAGCAAATTCTAAAAGTATCAAGAGCCAGTGAGTTAAGTGAATTCTAAAAGTATCAAGAACCAGTGAGTTATTGAATTCTAAAAGTATCAAGAACCAGTGAGTTAGTGAATTCTAAAAGTGCCAAGCGCCAGAAAGTTAAGTGATTTGTAAAAGTATCAAGAGCCAGTGAGTTAGTGAATTCTAAAAGTATCAAGAGCCAGTGAGTTAGCGAATTCTAAAAGTATCAAAAGCCAGTGAGTTAGCAAATTCTAAAAGTATCAAGAGCCAGAGAGCTAAGTGAATTCTAAAAGTGCCAAGCGCCAGAAAGTTAAGTGATTTGTAAAAGTATCAAGAGCCAGTGAGTTAGTGAATTCTAAAAGTATCAAGAGCCAGTGAGTTAGCGAATTCTAAAAGTATCAAGAGCCAGTGAGTTAAGTGAATTCTAAAAGTATCAAGAACCAGTGAGTTAGTGAATTCTAAAAGTATCAAGAGCCAGTGAGTTAAGTGAATTCTAAAAGTATCAAGAGCCAGTGAGTTAAGTGAATCTTAAAAGTGCCAAGCGCCAGAAAGTTAAGTGATTTGTAAAAGTATCAAGAGCCAGTGAGTTAAGTGAATTCTAAAAGTATCAAGAACCAGTGAGTTAGTGAATTCTAAAAGTATCAAGAGCCAGTGAGTTAAGTGAATTCTAAAAGTATCAAGAGCCAGTGAGTTAAGTGAATTCTAAAAGTGCCAAGCGCCAGAAAGTTAAGTGATTTGTAAAAGTATCAAGAGCCAGTGAGTTAAGTGAATTCTAAAAGTATCAAGAGCCAGTGAGTTAGCGAATTCTAAAAGTATCAAGAGCCAGTGAGTTAAGTGAATTCTAAAAGTATCAAGAGCCAGTGAGTTAGCAAATTCTAAAAGTATCAAGAGCCAGTGAGTTAAGTGAATTCTAAAAGTGCCAAGCGCCAGAAAGTTAAGTGATTTGTAAAAGTATCAAGAGCCAGTGAGTTAAGTGAATTCTAAAAGTATCAAGAACCAGTGAGTTAGTGAATTCTAAAAGTGTCAAGAGCCAGTGAGTTAAGTGAATTCTAAAAGTGCCAAGCGCCAGAAAGTTAAGTGATTTGTAAAAGTATCAAGAGCCAGTGAGTTAAGTGAATTCTAAAAGTATCAAGAACCAGTGAGTTAGTGAATTCTAAAAGTGTCAAGAGCCAGTGAGTTAGCGAATTCTAAAAGTATCAAAAGCCAGTGAGTTAGCAAATTCTAAAAGTATCAAGAGCCAGTGAGTTAAGTGAATTCTAAAAGTATCAAGAGCCAGTGAATTAGTGAATTCTAAAAGTATCAAGAGCCAGTGAGTTAGTGAATTCTAAAAGTATCAAAAGCCAGTGAGTTAGAGATTTCTAAAAGTATCAAGAGCAAGTAAGTTAAGTGAATTCTAAAAGTATCAAGAGCCAGTGAGTTAAGTAAATTCTAAAAGTGCCAAGAGCCAGAAAGTTAAGTGAATTCTAAAAGTATTAAGAGCCAGTGAATTAGTGAATGCTAAAAGTATCAAGAGCCAGTGAGTTAGTGAATGCTAAAAGAATCAAGAGCCAGTGAGTTAAGTGAATTCTAAAAGTATCAAGAGCCAGTGAGTTAGTGAATGCTAAAAGTATCAAGAGCCAGTGAGTTAAGTGAATTCTTAAAGTATCTAGAGCCAGTGAGTTAAGTGAATTCTAAAAGTGTCAAGAGCCAGAGAGTTAAGTGAATTCTAAACGTATCAAGAGCCAGTGAGTTAGTGAATTCTAAAAGTATCAAGAGCCAGTGAGTTAAGTGAATTCTAAAAGTATCAAGAGCCAGTGAGTTAAGTGAATTCTAAGAGTATCTAGAGCCAGTGAGTTAAGTGAATTCTAAAAGTATCTAGAGCCAGTGAGTTAAGTGAATTCTAAAAGTATCTATAGCCAGTGAGTTAAGTGAATTCTAAAAGTGCCAAGCGCCAGAAAGTTAAGTGATTTGTAAAAGTATCAAGAGCCAGTGAGTTAGTGAATTCTAAAAGTATCAAGAGCCAGTGAGTTAGTGATTTCTAAAAGTATCAAGAGCCAGTGAGTTAGTGAATTCTAAAAGTATCAAGAGCCAGTGAGTTAAGTGAATTCTAAAAGTATCAAGAACCAGTGAGTTAGTGAATTCTAAAAGTATCAAGAACCAGTGAGTTAGTGAATTCTAAAAGTGTCAAGAGCCAGTGAGTTAGCGAATTCTAAAAGTATCAAAAGCCAGTGAGTTAGCAAATTCTAAAAGTATCAAGGGCCAGTGAGTTAAGTGAATTCTAAAAGTGCCAAGCGCCAGTGAGTTAAGTGAATTCTAAAAGTATCAAGAGCCAGTGAGTTAAGTGAATTCTAAAAGTATCAAGAACCAGTGAGTTAGTGAATTCTAAAAGTGTCAAGAGCCAGTGAGTTAGTGAATTCTAAAAGTATCAAAAGCCAGTGAGTTAGCAAATTCTAAAAGTATCAAGAGCCAGTGAGTTAAGTGAATTCTAAAAGTATCAAGAGCCAGTGAATTAGTGAATTCTAAATGTATCAAGAGCCAGTGAGTTAGTGAATTCTAAAAGTATCAAAAGCCAGTGAGTTAGAGATTTCTAAATGTATCAAGAACAAGTGAGTTAAGTGAATTCTAAAAGTATCAAGAGCCAGTGAGTTAAGTAAATTCTAAAAGTGCCAAGAGCCAGAAAGTTAAGTGAATTCTAAAAGTATTAAGAGCCAGTGAATTAGTGAATGCTAAAAGTATCAAGAGCCAGTGAGTTAGTGAATACTAAAAGTATCAAGAGCCAGTGAGTTAAGTGAATTCTTAAAGTATCTAGGGCCAGTGAGTTAAGTGAATTCTAAAAGTGTCAAGAGCCAGTGAGTTAAGTGAATTCTAAACGTATCAAGAGCCAGTGAGTTAGTGAATTCTAAAAGTATCAAGAGCCAGTGAGTTAAGTGAATTCTAAAAGTATCAAGAGCCAGTGAGTTAAGTGAATTCTAAAAGTATCTAGAGCCAGTGAGTTAAGTGAATTCTAAAAGTATCTAGAGCCAGTGAGTTAAGTGAAATCTAAAAGTATCAAGAGCCAGTGAGTTAGTGAATTATAAAAGTATCAAAATCCAGTGAGTTAGTGAATTCTAAAAGTATCAAGAGCCAGTGAGTTAAGTGAATTCTAAAAGTATCAAGAGCCAGTGAGTTAAGTGAATTCTAAAAGTATCAAGAGCCAGTGAGTTAAGTGAATTCTAAAAGTATCTAGAGCCAGTGAGTTAAGTGAATTCTAAAAGTATCTAGAGCCAGTGAGTTAAGTGAATTCTAAAAGTATCGAGAGCCAGTGAGTTAGTGAATTATAAAAGTATCAAAATCCAGTGAGTTAGTGAATTCTAAAAGTATCAAGAGCCAGTGAGTTAAGTGAATTCTAAAAGTATCAAGAACCAGTGAGTTAGTGAATTCTAAAAGTATCAAGCTGTTGAGGTTGTTTTCATGAAAATATTTTCGAAAACATTTTACGTATCTACATCGGCCCTGTGTGCTGCAACTAATTCGCTACCAAACATCGGCGTACTTGGGAACTTGGCGATTAAAGAGAGGAGGATTTGTGTTTGCCTTGAAAGGTTTAATTAATATATTCTATTTTCCCTCATGGAGTTAAGACCGTAAAGCTTTTCTTCCACTTTACCATGATTAAAGTAAACATATAATAACAATTATGAATTATGTACAACTTGATTAATAATATACAGGCTGATTCATAATTCCTATTACAAACTTCCGGGGGTTGTAGAGGGGACTTAGTAGATAAAGTTTCGATAAGGAACCCATGTCCGGAAACATGTCATTTCGATGTAAAATAGGTTCGAAGATCGAAACACAATGGGCTGATATCGTGTATCTTGTGTTTCAGAATAGGTATTACAGATTTCTAGGGGTTGTACCATAAGTGTGGTTCCACGTGGCGAACCTGTTTTTCATTTACACAAATACAATCTGGTAGCCGTATTTCTTAAAGAGTCAGTCACTGCAAGATAATGCTATGACCTATTCATAATGTTAAAAAGGAGGTGCTTTCTTTATTATGATAAACTTTAGTTGGTAAATTCTAGGCGAAACACGACTGTGATTGGTTGTAAATAAAAAATCATTGAAATGTGATTAGTCATTGACTCCCATTTGGGGCATGAGTTAAATAGTCAAATTAGTTTGTTTCTATCAGCTTTTCAAAGGTTTTTCTTTTTTATTCTTTTAAAATATATAGGATAAGCAGTCATTTAAAGCAATTTAAATTCCTATGTATTCTACATTTCTTTATAGGAAGCCAGATATAATAAGAACAGTTAAGTCTCGTAGACTGCGATGGGCAGGACATGTTGCGCGTATGGGGAATGAAAGACGTGCATAAAAACTTCTTGTAGGAAAGCCAGAAGGAAAACGCCCAGTTGGTAGACCAAGAATTAGGTGGGAGAACAACATTAACTATGATTTGAGGGAAGTAGATTATACAGGGAGTGATTGGAAAGCATAAGCTCAGGATAGGGATGTATGGAGAGCTTATGTCCGCGCGGCCATGAACCTACGGGTTCGATAGTGCCAGTGAGTAAGTAAGTAAGTAAGTAAGTATGTATTCTACATTGCACATGCGTAAGAAATATACAATGAAATGCTTCATATTTGAAGAGAATAATTATACGCTCAGACTGGGACTCGAACCTAGGACCTTTGACTTCAAATATGATTTATCCATCATTGAGGTGTATGAAACGAATAATAAAAACATCGAATGAAATGCTTATTTATCTGTTAATATTGTAATTATATATTTTAATATTCTCCCATATAACTTTCATATATATGTGCTATATATTGAACTTATATAAGAAAAATCACTATGAGGTTTAATTTAAGAATATATAATATTTCGTTTATTGGAGAGCGAACTACATTTTCTTACACGTTTAAAGGTAAAACCTTTATTCGACCAATGAAGACGCAGTTATACATCTGATTTTGTTTACATTACAACTGGAATTTAGCTCGGAAGAGGTATTATACGACACAGCGGAATGTTTACCTCTTATCATAGCAGCACTATTGCTACGTCGCACGGACGTATGTACTAACCATTTATAGTCAGGAACAAATAGCAAATGAAGCACTTACCCAGCTTACTTAGAGTAATAGCTGCACTCCTCGACGCCACAGATTGACGTGAAGCGAGTGTACGCAGAAAACATACGGCATTAGTTCGCGAATCATCAACAAGCGAAGCAGTACATTGTTCCGCTGTGTCGGTTAGTACAGATGTGAAAACACCTATAAATAAATAAATAAATAAATAACTGTATTGTGGACAGGAGCGCTTACCTTAGATATTCGATTTAATGTGAGCGATGCTATTAAGAAGGTCATGATCCAGAAGAGCATTAATGAATCATATACATTCATGGAAGCAGATTCAAAAGTGTAAGCAAAACGAGGCGAGCTTATTCTATGCCTAGAATAAAAAAATAAATATAAAATCAATTTATTCGCAGTTAAAGAGTGAATCTATCCAATACGTACCGGTACCTAAAGTTCAGCCGCTGAGCTCCGGCTCTGACGTTTAGGTTGTACGAGGGATAAACTCACCCTCTACTGTCAATAAGAAAATAGTTGAATTGAGAGTGGAAGTCTGCCACAACCAATCACTGCTCTTGACGCCGCTAGTAAGGTTTGAAATTGATGCTATGTTGTCGGCTGAATTTATCTAGAGAATTTGGAAATCGAGAGTGGCATTTGTTCGGACTATTTAACGAATAAAATTAAGCTGTTTACTCATACATCGCGGTGGACTAGTGGTTATGCTCCTTGCCTCTGGTCCCAAGGGTCGCGGGTTCAAACCCGGCCGGGGTCGATAGATTTTTTAGGACGGAAAAATCCAAGAAGCAAGTCCTCCGGGAGGGACTTTAAGCCGTGGGTCCCGAGTCTGAAGATTTTCAGGCTCGTAAAAAATCCTTAAGCCCGAATGAAAAGGCCTCTAAGCAAAATTTACCGAATTTTCCCGTCCTAGTACTACCTTGGTTTCCTAGATGTCAGTATGAGGCGGAACGCTGATCACGTACACCACTCAAAATGACATCTATACGAAAACAAGTCTAACTAATATTTTATATTTGAAGAGAAAAATTTTCGCCTAGACCGGGACTCGAACCCGGGACCCTTGGCTTTCCGGGCCAAGTGCTCTACCAACTGAGCTACCGAGGCGAGTTACGATCTAGACGCAAATTTTTCTCTTATGTATGTTGTAATTCCCTCGCGCCAAATGCTTGAAACCTTAGCTTCTATCTTTGCAAATGGCGGCTTCTTAGTTAAGAAGACATTTATTGGGAATTTAACACTACTTTATAGCCAGTAGGGCTTCTATTGACGATTTTTATTATTAATTTAACACTTCTCATAGAAGGATAAATTATATTTGAAGAGAAAAATTTTCGCCTAGACCGGGACTCGAACCCGGGACCCTTGGCTTTCCGGGCCAAATGCTCTACCAACTGAGCTACCGAGGCGAGTTACGATCTAGACGCAAATTTTTCTCTTATATTTGGCGCGAGGGAATTACAACGTACATAAGAGAAAAATTTGCGTCTAGATCGTAACTCGCCTCGGTAGCTCAGTTGGTAGAGCACTTGGCCCGGAAAGCCAAGGGTCCCGGGTTCGAGTCCCGGTCTAGGCGAAAATTTTTCTCTTCAAATATAATTTATCCTTCTATGAGAAGTGTTAAATTAATAATAAAAATCGTCAAGTGTAACTAAATTAGTATGGTTCAAATTCTTCCCTGTAGGGAAAACATAGCTTACAATACAATACAATATATATAAAGGGACATTCCACGTCAAGTGTCCTAAAATAAAAAATGGCCCCCGCTCGACCTTCTGAGATTTTGTTCAAAATTTATGTATATGTGCACATGCATTTGTAAGGTTACTGTGCAAAATTTTGGCTGGATTGACGCAGTGGCTCCAGAGCCACTGTGTGGACCTGTGTCCTTAGTGGACCTATGCCTCCTGTGAACCTATGTCATGTCATGAAGCACGCGGAGCTAAGAATTTGGTCAACTTTGATATAACATTGTGCTTAAATTGTTTGTACGTGTAAAACTCTTACATCATATATTTAGGCATAACACTGCAGCCAACAACAAAGTCTTTCAGCGCACATGTGCAGGAGAGAGCAGTAGCAGCTATAAGAGCTATGTGCAGTATCAAAGACATCACATCGTTAAAATTAGTCACAGCCATGAAATTATTCGCATCAGTGATCACCCCGATCGTCACCTACGGGATAGAACTGATATGGGAGAAACTATAGACCAGCGATTTGGAGAGGTTAGAAAAAGTAGAACCAAGATTCATCAAAAAGGCATTAGGTGCAAGCAAATACACACCAAATAGAATGGCCTATATGCCAGCCAGAGAAACCTTCTTCCTAGAGGACCTGAGGCAAAGGATACTACTGCCAGCAATGGAGCCATATAAGAAAGTCATCGAAAAAAAGAAACAGAGAGAAAAAGAGATCGACGAAGATTTCTACGCCTCAGATACCATGGTAAACAGAGAGTGGACTCGAAGGCACAGAATCATAGGCATAGCAACACACGGATATCATCACAAAATGTGCAAAAATACAAAATTCCACCAACCGAGTGATTCGTGTGAATGCAAGACATGCGACCAAAAGTGTGAGCGATACCATTACAAACAATGCAGAATATGGACAGGATCACTGAACGAACTCATAAAAGACAAATCATAAACTTATAACTTAATGCCCTTTCGAGTGCCTCTTACCAACTTATTAAAACTCTTACATGCAAACGAAAACTTTTTTGCAATTGCGATCGCAACTTGTGCTAACTTTCTGGAAAATATTGGATAGTCCTCCGTAAGTTTGACGTACTTGAAATTGTATTCTGCGACGAAATCAAAATCGCTCTCACAACTTAAGTTGGCCGGTACGTCTTCAGCTTTTTCAAAGCATTTACCGTGAGTATGTTCACTTTCCTCTGGGCATTTATTGTAAATAAGATCATCCTCAAACGAAGATAAGAAATATATCATCTTCACAGCTGCCCTCGACGCTGTTCTCAACAATATGATAGCACACTTTAAGATGTAGGATATGCCAATACCTGCAACAAATATAACAATTAAGAAAATAATCATAAGTAATGCCACAAGTGATTTCCAATTTATCTAGAGAATTTGGAAATCAAGAGTGGCATTTGTTAGGACTATATAACGAATAAAATTAATGATCTTGAAGAAGATTTCCGGGCTGTAGGCCGTGGTCGTGAGGCTTGTAGTTCCCCGACGTTTCGCCAGAGACTGCGTCTGGCATCCTCAAGGGTTGTCTTGAGACTGGCAATTCTGTCCGCTGTCTGTCCTATTTATACGTTCACCGCGATGTGTTCGTAAGTTGTATCTGCCTTCTGCCAATAATCATAGCAACTCCGGCCGTGAAAGTCTACGTGAATACACGAATAAAATTAAGCTCTTTACTAGAAAATAATTATTTGAATATAGTTACCGGTGTTTTAAAATATTTATATAGTTAATGTAAATGGATGGGCAGGACATGTTGCGCGTATGGGGAATGAGAGACGTGCATGGAAACTTCTTGTAGGAAAGCCAGAAGGAAAACGCCCAGTTGGTAGACCAAGAATGAGGTGGGAGAACAACATTAACTATGATTTGAGGGAAGTAGATTATACAGGGAATGATTGGAAAACATTAGCTCAGGATAGGGATGTACGGAGAGCTTATGTCCGTGCGGCCATGAACCTACGGGTTCGATAGTGCCAGTGAGTAAGTAAGTAAGTAAGTAAATTAATGTAAATGGCGATGTTTGAAAACAAATTAGAAATGTGAGGTTATGTATATTCACTGCAACTCGATCTAATTATTTATTGTCAAATAGGATCGCAATATTGTAAGAATGCACTCTAGTGGAGAAATAATGAAACACATCAAACTATTATAATCAACATTATAGGTTAATCATTTATATTTTGAATAAACAACTCAGCAAAATCACTGAATCTATTCAATATTTGCTATATTCAATGCATTTGGAGAAAATAATGATCTAACCTGTTCAGAATATTAAAAAAGGAGGAGCATTCTTTATCACGAAAGCAGGAGCTGATAAAGAGAAATCGATAAAGAACGAGGCGAAACACGACTGTCATTGGTGTAAAACAGAATTCACTGAAACGTGATTGATCATTGACTACCATTTGGGGCATAAGTTAAATAGTCAACCATATTGTATCCGAGCTAATTTCCAGTTGTACTGTAAACAAATTTGCATAAGGTATTTACTCCGCCGACTCCGTATATTGGCCATGGAACAATTATCGTGAGTTCGTCTAAGACATCGTAGAACTGTCCATTCCCTATCCCTTCTCTATAAAAATACTTCACACATCATCGCCTAATTATTTATCACGCCGCTTCATCAGACTATCCGACACACATAATCTTGACACTCGATCCCATCAGCACATTGTCCTTTATATCCCTCCTCATCACACTGTATATTATTCATTATGTTTTACAGTCTCACTTGCCAAAACATGGAATTCCCTTCCGCCCTATGTCAGAGACTGTCAAATTATAACATCCTTCAAAAACGAACTAAAGAATTATTTAATAACAAAGTAACTTTTACACCTCACTGATAGTATTATTTTAACCATTAATAAATTCAATTATTTACGAAAATAATATTAAGATTAACAAATATTTTCTTTTGCTTTGTTTTAAATATTGTATAATCGTAAAATTAGTTTTCTATATCTCATTATTTTTCTTTGTTTTTTATATAACATTACACAGGGTCAATTTAATATGTTTTGCTTGCATACATTTTATTATTAGTTTTAGTCTTAATTTTAACTAACATTAACTAGTTGCATTATAGATCGTAATATATTAGATATTATTTATTTGATCAAATTTGCATTTAGTATTTAATATTAGAGTTAATTCAAATTGTTATATTCTGATGTAATATATGTTTGTCCTGGTGAGTGGAAGAGAGGAGCCACATGACCTTAACTTCACCAGGCTAAATAAGTCTATTTAACTTTTATAGGAATTAATCACTATGAGGTTTAATTTATGGTGAAATTAAATGTTTCTTACCTCTCCTCATATAAATCTTCTAAGTTGATCGCGATTTCGAGACTATAACTGTCTCATCCTCAGAACTTTCTTGGCGACTGGTGTTATGTCGATCGGAAGAAACTCTTCTTCTTCCCTCTTGTTGTGGACCGATGAACCTCTGGATCAGGTCAAAATTTGCGGGAATTTCGAATTTCATAAGTTTTCCTTTGTTTTTCTGAATGTGGATCTTTTCCCAAACCGTGAGTTCCTTTTGTTTATTTATTTGTTTAATTAGACTGGCTTTTGATTCAATTCAATTATTTTTCGGACCCAATCAGATGAACGAATGTAATGAACTGAAACTTCCATTGCTCAGCTTGGGTGCACACTAATAAAACCTAAAAAATGTAATTTATTCCTGCCCAGCCCAATGCACCACGTCCTCGCCGTGGCTCCTGGTTAGTACCAAGAAGTGCAGGAGCGAAAAAAAACACTTAAAAATTAGGACATACCAACGGAGTGAGAAAACCCCAACAGAAAATCATCGACCCGCCCCCCAGAATCGCTGGAGGTTGGGCGTGGGGTTGACATCCCAACACCGTAAAACAAATACGTTCATAAAACCAACATGCCTCAGAATGATGGTCTACAACAACGACGACTAACGCGAAGACAGTATTAAGGAACATGCTGCAAAACTACTTAAATGTCGCAACTGGAGGTTTGTTGCGCAAAATGGAAATCATTGGAGGCAGAAGTTAAGGGAGGTCAAAGCTCGAATTTGAGCCAATCAGCCATTGGATGGATGGATGGAAAATTCTGGGAAGAATATGGACCCATTCAGGAAACAGGAGTATGGCGAATATGATATAATGAGAAATTATATCACTTTAAAAATCGTCATACATTGTTGCAAATATTAAAATACCTAGATTGTGTGGCAAGAAGTAATAGACACGTGAGTATTAAAACGTACCATTAATAGTAATAACTGGAAGGCGCACAAAACGTGCACACGAGTCTATTACCAACATAGAAACCCAAACGAATGGTACCTACCCCTCTAAGCTATAATGAATAACATATACACTCGGAGTGGGGGTGGCGACTTTATGGGAGGAGTCATCGCCCTTATAAAGCGAGGACGCGTGTGAAAACTCTCTCACGCTCCTACGTTCTGGAATAGTCAAGTTCTTGAGTAACCGTTCGCGAAGGTGATATTAAAACACGTGGGAGCAATAACTCATCAACTCCACTCCGAGTGGTTAGGTATCAAACATTGTAAATCGTCAATTGTACCCACAAAATTATCCATAAAAGTGAAATGTGTATAATATAGATTCCTGAGTGATCATATTCTACCCTGAGCGAACCGGCACAATTGAGATAGGCGGTACATATTCATATAAACCCTATTCCAACAGATCTGCGCATATGCCGCCCACGGATGGGCTAGAAACCTAAACCAGAGACATCGGAGAACTCCTCTCTGCCCAGAGACATGTCCTTATTCGTGTAAAGTGTATAGAACTACGTCCACAGCAGCGTTGCCAGTGATAGCAGGTGTCCTAACAATTGATATATACCTGGAAAAAAAGATACACCTACACTGCCTGAGTCCCAATAAGCCTGTAGTCATTGACGACCTTATTCTTACACCAGACATGTACGAGAGCCCGAGGGGCGAGAAGCCACAAAAGGAATGCTTGAAGACATTTTCTCCATGAAAAATGGCAACAGCGCTGGCACAATTAAATACATGGCAGAACAACATACGAATTCCTGCCAAACGTGAAAACTTGATTGAAAATGTCATGGATAAGGCCGTCACACACGATTACTCAATTGCTCTGAGGACATTGACATTTTAGAGGCAAACTGCACGACAGAGGACTTGTCGACTCCTCTCTATGGAACTGTCAGATCGCAGAGGAAGACGACGTGCACCACGTGCCAAGCGCGCGGCTATCAGAAGACAACTACAAATAGCCGTGCACGTAAGCAACGAGGCCTGGCCTCCTCTTTTGCGGTTCTGGATGCAGAAAGATAACGACAAGTTGATCGCGGAGTATACTCAAAAAGCTCTAAGCACACGAGCTGAAGAAGAGAAGACGAGGAAATCAACGATAGAATAAGTAGAATTAGAACTTAGAATATATCAATATGTATATTTAATAAATTGTAATATTAAGTTTAGGTTAAGTAGATATAAGATTAATACTTCCATCTTATGTATATTATTATTACATTGTATAAGAAACAAAATTAGATTAAGAAACCATAATGCATTATAACTGTAAACACCTTAGATTGAGTTTCAACTAGCCGCACTATGTAAAAGTATATTTGAAGAGAAAAATTTTCGCCTAGACCGGGTCTCGAACCCGGGACTCTTGGCTTTCCGGGCCAAGTGCTCTACCAACTGAGCTACCGAGGCGAGTTACGATCTAGACGCAAATTTTTCTCTTATATACGTTGTAATTCCCTATCGCCAAATGCTTTTGAAACCATTGCTTCTATCTTTGCAAATGGCGGCTTCTTAGTTAAGAAGACATTTATTGGGAATTTAACATTACTTTATAAAGCTAGTAAGGCTTCTAATGATATGTAAAAGTATAATGAATTAAATAAATAAATGACGCTAGATAATAAATAGGGACAAGAGCAGACTTGGGGATATGGGCATTAAGTCCGAGAAAATCCAGGGAGATGGTGGTGGGGCTCTTAAATAAAAAAAGGACTTATCCAGAGAATAGATAATAGTGAGAAAGTTAAGAAAATATTGAGGTTACATCCAAATGAAAGAATAAATGTTGCAAGATCTAAAGCTAGGTGGGTGGACGGAGTTCTCTCTTTTGTTTCCGAGAGCACAATAATATCTGCATTCATTGCTGTAATCTCATCTATTACTTCTTGTTCTTTGGTATTCAAGCCTTGAACATTCCATGTGCCAATAGCAAAGGTCCGTTTTCGTAGCTTAAGTCTGACATATTTAAATCCATCCGGCTGACATATTTTACTGAAGTACGTAGCGATGTACTTTTTTCCAGGGCCAGGTTGCCAGCCTGACGCCTAACCCCCAGACACGGAGGACCTTGGTTTTTTTTTGTAGGGTTTGCTACCTCTAGCCACATGGTCTCCGTTTTAAGGCGCAGAGAACTCGCCTTTCGTCCCATCCTGTTAGCTATATACAGTCTATTAAGACTGCAGTCAGGGAGCACGACGAGAACGTAAGATTAGGACTTGCTGGCAGAGCTGCTAAAAAAGTCCCAATGGCATTTCTCGAGATTTATTAAGGTATACATAGTCGGCGTATATTACCCTTCTCGAGGCCGTACAAACCATTTGCTCCCCTGGACGGAGTTTTGGAAGATATTCAAAGACTTAAAATTCGAAATTGGTGGACAATCGTCTGGAGGGAGTAGGGACCTACTTAGTGAGGCTATTACCCGATCTGGGTTGTTACGCCAAACGTGATGATGAGACGATGAGATGACTTACCATATAATGCAGGAGAAATTTTCCACACTCTGATCAGATCCAAACGTCCGTATTGTCCAAGAAACACTTGACACGTCATCAGCGGTATTCCAATTGTAAAATATGTGATTGTAAAAACAATAATGAACGCCACTGCAAATAAACAACTAAAATAAATACGTGGGACGTTCAATAAATAATATAAAAATACAGTATATTCAGAAATAAGGAATATACTTCAAACATTTATTTCTTGGAAGCTGCAAAAAAATAGGAACACAATTCCAACGTTCCTGGAAAGAGCAAAGTTTGAAGTTGAGATCACGACCGCATTGGTCTTAAAGTTATACTGTGCGATCAGTATAGCATTGGACAGCAGACGCGGAGTTTGTGCTGTGCGGCGACGAAGGCTTACACGTGAAGACATGGGACTTGAAATGTGAGCAGACTCAGCAGTATACAAGCATATCTCACTCATTCGCGGTCTCGGTCAGATTGTGTGCTTCGAGTGGATAAGGTGCTCGCTCGCTTTTCCTTGTGTACTGAATGGCGTGTGTATAATTCATTTAAATTTTAAAATTTGTATCTTATAAAATAGGCGTGTTTAAGTGTAAACTGAATGACGTGTGCATAAGTGTAAAGTGTAAACTGTAAAAATGGCTAATAATTTTTCTACTGAACAACGTGTATTTATTTATGATCAATATTTGTTAAATCAATCTGCCAGCCAAGTACGATGACTCTTTGAATCGCGAATCACGATTGTAAAAATCCCATCTCATTTAACAATCCGTACTTTGTACAGCAAATTTCATGCAACAGGAAGTGTCGAGGCTAAGAAACCACACAAGCCGCGTAGCGTTCTCACAGAAGAAACAATAGACGGCATCTGTTATCGATTGGAACACTCATATTGAGTGCATAAAATATTGCAATTTGAACTATTCTCTTTCCAGGAACGTTGGAATTGTAACAGATGTTTGAAGTCCGTACCTCTTTCTGAATAGCCGTATATATATATATATATATATATATATATATATATATATATATATATATTGTATTGTATTGTAAGCCTATGTTTTCCCTTTATAGAGATTTAGGCGCTCTCCCCCTACAGGGAAGAATTTGAACCATACTTAATTTAGTTACACTTGTTTTGGTATAGATGTCATTTTGAGTGGTACGTAGTCAGCGTCCCGCCTCATACTAACATCTAGGAAACCAAGGTGTTACTAGGACGGGAAAATTCGGTAAATTTTGCTTAGAGGCCTTTTCATTCAGGCTTAAGGATTTTTTTACGAGCCTGAAAATCTTCAGACTCGGGACCCACGGCTTAAAGTCCCTCCCGGAGGACTTGCTTCTTGGATTTTTCCGTCCTAAAAAATCTATCGACCCCGGCCGGGCTTGAACCCGCGACCCTTGGGACCAGAGGCAAGGAGCATAACCACTAGTCCACCGCGGTCGATATATATATATATATTATATGCCATGAAAAGAAAGAGTAATGCCTGAACTGGTACTCGAATCCGATACCTCTAACTGTAAACGTAAGTGCGTTACCGATCACGCTATCCAGAAATCCCAGTGCAAACATTAAACCAGTGCATTTTGATGAGAATAATTTTACTTTATAAAAGTGACGCTTTTTTATTTCAATGTTACAATTAAATTTTGGCATTAAGCAATGGAATCCAAATATGAAAATATTAATGTTTGAAATGGGATACCTGGATAACGTGATTGGTAACGCACTAATTTACAAAGTTAGAGGTCCTGGGTTTAAATCCCGGTTCAGGAATTAATTTTATTTTCATGGGATATTTGGCTTTAATTGGTTAATGTCAAAATTTAATTGTAATATCGAAATACTTGTGCATTCGATAAGTAATGGTAACACTGCTATAACATCACACAAAAAAATATTTAGCTGTGTTATCTTTGCTTTCCCTTTGTAGCCATTATAAAAACACAGCAACTGCATCATATGTGCCAAGTTCAATAAAAATATTTGATAGAAACTTAGTTTTTGGGCATCGTTTCCAAATTAGGTTATTGAAACTTTCATTGGCGTTCTGGGTGCCACCATGAAGACACTTTTTTTAGCAATCAGGAATAGCTAAAAACTGGAATGTTGATTTGATTGCAGATATTACAGGTACAGGGAGACTGTATTTGTGTTTATATTCCTGATTACTAAATTGTGTTTTCTTGAAACCACACCACGCATCTTCACCATCAGGACTCAAAACTTATGTTGTACTGCATCTGTTGATAGTTTGTGGGAATATATTGCCCATACAGCACGTTTCAAATTTTCCAGACTACAAACATTATCCCTTATGGCCTTGCCATAGTAAGTTTGAAGATTATTTATTTCCTTCTTTGTCAGGTGAAGAAGTCCTCTTAAGGGATTTCCATCTTCTAACATGAGAGCATATAACAGAAATTTAGAAAATTCAAAATATGCTAACCACCTATTCCAATTTAATCATTGTTTCGATCCAAATTTTGAAATTTTACATATTTGTGATAAGGGTAAGAAGTTAGATCTTTTGGAGGCTGTACAAATTAATAAATTTAAAAGTAGTAAAAAACTGTTAAATTCTCAACTTGATTTGAATGAATTCCCTTTGTTAAATTAAAAAATTTAATTAAATATTGTTGTATTGTTGCTTAGATCAGTTGGAACACAATTCATAATTTGTTAACATGTCTGAAGAAGGTACAGTGTACCAAAACAGCTGTCACTGAATATATAATAAATATGAAAATCAAATAAAACCACGTTTTATTTTTATTTAATTAATAAAATGTTCCCCTTCATTTCCTTTGTAAGTTTCAAAAGTCGGTCACCCATCCTTTTTTGTATGTGTCCAACTTACTCCAATTGTTCAATACTAACAACAGAGCCATTCTAATATCTCTGGTCAAAGACTAGAGAAAATGCAAAGAGAATAAATGCTAGATATTTCAATGACATGTTTCAGTTAATGGGGCGTGGCAGCGCACGAGCTTCTGGAATTATCATCATCATCATCACTCCAGGGATTAGGCAATTGCCCGTTCCGACTTCATAATGCATCAGCCTAACGTCTTCTAGGTCTTCCAACATCACGTCTTCCTCTTGCTTGATAATTTCTTGCTAACAATGGATATCTCTCCTTACTCATTCCATCCATGTGATCAATCCATTTCTGTCTGTAATTCGTGACTTTATCCAATAAAGGCTGTACTTCTGGAATTAATTTTTATAAACCACTTACAGGTGCGCCAACTCCTTTCAAAAAACGTTAAACTGAAAATATATAAAACTATTATTCTACCAGTTATATTATATGGGTGCGAAACATGGACTCTTACTTTAAGGGAGGAAAGGAGATTACAAGTATTTGAGAATAAAGTACTTAGGAAAATTTTTGGACCAAAGAGAAATGAACAGACAGGTGAATGGAGAAGACTTCATAACAATGAACTACATGGTCTTTACAGGAAGCCAGATATAATAAGAACAGTTAAGTCTCGTAGACTGCGATGGGCAGGACATGTTGCACGTATGGGGAATGAAAGACTTGCATGGAAGCTTCTTGTAGGAAAGCCAGAGGGAAAACGCCCAGCTGGTAGACCAAGAATGAGGTGGGAGAATAACATTAACTATGATTTGAGGGAAGTAGATTATACAGGGAATGATTGGAAAGCATTAGCTCAGGATAGGGATGTATGGAGAGCATATGTCCGTGCGGCCATGAACCTACGGGTTCGATAGTGCCAGTGAGTAAGTAAGTAAGTAAGTAAGTAAACCCACTTACAGGTGGAATTATGATCTAAAAATTTGTGAGCATATTCACTATCAAATATACAGATATTTTTTAAAAAATGCTATTTTTTACCACTTCTGACCTCCATCTATCCATAAGTCTATACAGCAGTCGTAGGATTCTGTTGTAGGTGGGTTCTGTGCTTGTACCATGGGTTGGGGTTCATTTGATGTGATTGTATATTGCTGTTTTAGTTTATACAGTAGAAGCTCCTTATTCACAGGGGATATGTTCCGCAAATATGGAATGATCATTTGTATGGGTATATAGGGGATACGTTCCAAGGTTCCGAAATTAAATAAAAATGTTCCAATTAAAATCGATTAATCAGAGATTTTGAACACTCTCTATTAATTAAGTAAAAAAAAAAGGAAAGTGATCCCACAACAGACCCGGAGGCCCTTGGGGTAGTAGGAGGTTAAGGCTCCCACTTTTTTTTCTAGACAATCGGCACTTTATGTCAGCCGGGTTGTAAGCCCTGCGTGACGGCCGCCTTTACCCCCAGAACAAGCGTCTGGTACCCATTTCCGTTAGAGGCTGAGTCGATCCCAGGGCCATAGTGCCGCCAGAGGGTTTGGGTCAGTTTAAAAATCCTGACCCCCAACGGGAATTGAACCCTCGACCCTCCGGCTTGTAGCTCAGTGCCTTAACCACTACGCTACGGCGTGCCCCCCTCTATTAATTATTAAATAAGTTAGTAATTTCTTCCTGTTTTGCCGCGTTTAAAAAGTCTTTCATTTCAGATTGATATTCAGCAGTGCATTAAGCGATATAATTCCTTATTTTGTCTTCGGATTTCTTGATGAATCGTACAGTTGTTTCATTATCATCATCATCATCATCCGGTATCATGGCAGCTGCCGCCGTCTTCCGGAAACCAAACGCCATTCCTCTCTGTCCATCCATTGATCTTCCTCCATTCCTCTGATATTCATAGCTGCTTGTACCCCTTCTATCCAAGTTTTCTTCGGTCTTCCTCTCTTCCTCCTTCCCATTGGGATCCATTCCATAACAATTTTTGGCAATCTTTGCTCTGGCATTCGTTTGACATGACCATACCACTGCAATCTTTTCTTTTCTATGATGTCTATGATGTCCGGCTACTCTTGTACACCCATAATTTCCCTTATTTCTTTATTTCGTATTCTATCCATGCTAGATTTTCCAGCTGATCTTCTTAAAACATCCATTTCTGTACTTAAAATTCTTTTCATTTCCCTGGTAGGAATTTGCCAGTCTTCAGCACCATATGTTAAAATGCTCTGAATTATGATTTGATATATTTGTAATTTTCTATTTTTTGTAATATTTTTGCTCCACCAAACAGAGTTTAAAGCATTTATTGCTTGTTTTGTTTGTGCGATTCTATTTTTAATTTCCACAGTTGTTTCATTAACATTAAAACAATGTGATATAGACGCTAACGACTCGCCAATGTGTAAACGGTCTATCATTTCTGTTTAAGAGGCAACACTACTTTTTTCATCTTCGGAACTAATTTTCTTTCCTTTTACTCGACATTATAAACTTTCAACAAAGCAGAAGGGACTAGTGTTATTCAATCAAAATTATTGCAACGAATGACAAAGTGAAATAATGAAACACCGATCGTTGCGAAGGCGTCATAAAGGACATAGCGGCATGTTAATTATGGCGGCAGTGGCTTTTAACAACGAACTTTAGTATTTAATTTTAGGAAGTTATATTTTGAGGTTATTTTAATTATATTATTTTTAGTCTGAACATCTTACCTCAATATCAATGTTGATTTGTTCTTGAACATGTTTCAAAACAATTCCGTTTTATCGTCAGCTTTTCCAGACTGGTTTTATTTATGTTGCACAACCTGGATGTCGATGTCAGCTCCATCCTGTGGTTGGCCAAAGAACCTCCAAACAAGGTCGAACTTTAGGCTTAGTGACAATAAGGTTTGTTTTACTTTGATATTAATTTGTCCATTTGGTTTGAATCGCACTTTGTAAATGTCGGCTTGGGACGTGCCTGCAGTTAAAACAAGTTGTCGATGCGTTAATAAAGTATACCGATAATTTTTTAATGTCCACCGCTGTGGTCTTAAGGTAGTGTGCTGCCTTGTCACGCAGCGGGCCTGGGTTCGATCCCCGGTCGGGGGCGGGCAGTTTTTTCGGTGAGGTTTTTATCGGGGTTTTTCCTCACCTGTAAGACAAATGTCAGGAAAACTTTAAGGCCCAAACGGTCCCCGAAATCATATGGCCATCATCACCATCCTTCACCGGTGTGGAAAGCAACGGGAAGCTATCACACCTAGTAAAGCTACAAGCATAGCATGGAAGCAACGGGAAGCTATCACACCTAGTAAAGCTACAAGCATAGCATGGAAATGCTATGATTGCAGTGGAAGACCTGCCTTCGGGCAGAATTAGTATGGATGGATTGAATAATTTTAACATACCTACTGGATTCGCGAATAAAGAAATTGTTAGCCGCAAATACAGGAATTGTGTCGCAATTTTTAAATCCGCGAATAATAATAACGCGAATAAGAAGCTTTTACTGTATTTTTAATATTTTTATACTATTATTTATTTTTATTGCGGATGAGCCCATGTAGGATTACGCAAAGTACTTAGAGGCGTTTCCTATGAGCCCAATTTTCTTTCATTCTATTGCTATGAGCTTGTTTTCTATCATCTGTCCAAGTTGTTCCAGTTTTTTTCTTCGGTTTGTCCTCTTGGTCAACTTGCCACTTATTCACCTTAATTGTAAATATATCTCTGTTTGGGATATCTTCTTTAGTAATTCCTGCCAATTTTAAGTCCTTTTTTACTTCATCAATCCACTTCATAGTATCCACTGGAGCTTTACTTCTGTTTTCGTAGAATTTCATTATCTGTTTTGTAAGCCTATTTGAGTTCATTCGTTTAATATGGCCATAAAATGTTAACCTTCGTTATCTAATATCACTATGAATGTCTGTATATATTTTTATTTCCTTTTTACTTCTGAGTCTAAATACTTCACCTGTGACTTGTGGACCTAAAACTTTTCTTATAATTTTGCATTATTTTTTCACCATATTTTCGATAATAATAATAATAATAATAATAATAATAATAATAATAATAATAATAATAATAAGTGCCACACATTAGATTAAATTTATTTTATTATTATTATTATTATATTATTATTATTATTATTATTATTATTATTATTATTATTATTATTATTATTATTATTATTATTATTATTATTATTATTATTATTATTATTACGTGAGTTGATTTGCTACTGTTCTTGTTATATCGTTATAACATATTTCACTGATAGACTAATGTTATAGGCCTACTCTTACCATATTTTCATTTATTAGAATTCTATAGTCCAACAGGGGCCGGATATAAAGTGACGGAGGGGCCGTAGTTTGAGCGTCCTGTTCGACACAGTAAGGTACTTACTCGCGGCTTCTAAGTGATTGTCCACGTTCCCGAGGAAGGTTCTGTAACTGTCATACGTTAGCACGAGTCCAGCCGACAGAAGTAGAAATTCTCGTGGTGTTATTGATATTTTCGGGGGATGAAGGCATTTCATTTTCAGCCTGAAAATTAAATCTCTAAATTATTTGAAAAAAAAAATGTAGCAGTAGTATGTCCCTCAGTGAGACTCAGTAGTTCTCTTACAGGAGTAAAAATTAACCCTATTAATTGTAAATGTGGAAAGAGATATTGACTCCAAATTAATACATTTCAGACGGTGTGTGTGGAACAATACAGAGAATGATGTTTTTATTATTTATTAACATTTCTCAATGAAAGATAAATTATATTTGAAGAGAAAAATGTTCGCCTAGACCGAGACTCGAACACGGGACCTTTGACTTGCCGGGCCAAATGCTCTACCAACTGAGCTACCGAGGCGAGTTACGATATAGACGCAATTTTTTCTCTTATATACGTTGTAATTCCCTCTCGCCAAATGCTTTTGAAACCATTGCTTCTATAAAAGCATTTGGCGAGAGGGAATTACAACGTATATAAGGGAAAAATTTGCGTCTATATCGTAACTCGCCTCGATAGCTCAGTTGGTAGAGTATTTGGCCCGGCAAGTCAAAGGTCCCGGGTGAAGGATGATGATGATATTGATGATAATAATGATGATGATGGCCATATGATTCCAGGGACCGTTTGGGCCTTAAAATTTTCCTGACATTTGTCTTACAGGTGAGGAAAAACCCCGATAAAAACCTCACCCAGAAAAACTGCCCCGACCGGGGATCGAAACCGGGCCCGCTGCGTGACAAGGCAGCACGTTACCTCGAGACCACAGCGGTGGACTTATTTAAATATAGTTCTTTTAAATATGTATATATTTAATGCAAACGGCGATGTTTGAAAACAAATGAGAAACGTTATGTTTCATTTGTTCATCACTGCAACCAGACCATATTTATTGCCAAATAGAATTGCAATATTGTAAGAATGCACCTTTGTGGAGAAAAAATTAAACACATCATTACAGATTATTAATTAATTTCCGATGTCCTATCATGTAAATATGTCAGTTATATTTTTTCTGCGTCATTAATTCCTGGGAAATAATACGTTTAAGAAAATGCAAACAGTGGTTTCTTTTTTTAATTGTATAATCAATTGCTACGAATGTTTTTCTATTATATCTCGCAGGCAGAATCTGGTTACATTCGTGCACTATATATACAATCTGGGAGCCACTTAGTAAGATGAAAGTGATAAAATCGAGGTGAAAAACGACCGTGATTGTTTGTAAATCAAGATTCATTGAAATGTGATTGGTCATTGACTTCCCTTTGGGGCATGAGTTAAATAATGCTTAATTTTATTTTATTTTCTTCGAATTCTTACAGACTGTCATTTGCATTAGAATCCTAATATTAACTATAAAAACTTCAAGACTAAGCAATATTGAATCCTAACCGAAACGTGACCATACTATATAATAGCCTATACTGGACATTAAGGACAAATTTAAGGTTATGGTAGTTATTTTTGTTAGCGTTTATGTTTAATTACTCGTTCTTCAACTTTTTTGTAGATAATATGATAGGCCTATAGTAATATCTAGATTTTCGTGTTTGATATCCATTATAAGATTGAGGTAATTAACGAAAATAGTTATCTTACCTTTAGCTTCAAAAACTTTAAATAAGATTTATTATATTTTTCTTTTGCTTCCTGTTGTTCTTCCGAGCTACTGAATGTGAAATCAGAAGAAAATATCGCATATATATCTTTCACACTACTTGATTTTTGTTCCATTTGCAAGATTACGTGTCTTCAATTATATAGAAATATAATGGCAATTATCTAAATTTTAACTTATATTTCTTTAAAGTTGTTTTACAATATGGAAGTTATAACAATAACAAAACAAACATTAAAATTACGTGACAAAGAAGAAATGTTATTGCGTAGTTACATGTCTATTCAATAATAATAATAATAATAATAATAATAATAATAATAATAATAATAATAATAATAATAATAATAATAATAATAATAATAATAATAATGATAATGAGATGACGATGATGATAATGATGATAAATATGATGATAATAATGATAATGTTGATGATAATGGTAATGATAATGATGATAATAACGATAATGATGATAATGATAATGATGAATACGATAATGATGATAACGATAATTATGATAATGATAATGATGATGATGATGATAATAATAATGATGATGATGATGATGATCATGATCATGATGATGATAATGATAATGATGGTGTTTATGATGATGATGATGATAATAATGATGATAACTATAATGATGATGATGATGATAATAATAATAATAATAATAATAATGATAATAATGATGATCATGATGATAATAATAATAATAATAATAATTCTCAAATATATTAGAAAACGAAGGTTAACATTTTATGCGCATATTAAACGAGTATACTCAAATAGACTTTTCGAAACAAATATTAGATTTCTACGAAAATAGAAGTAAAGCGCCAGTGGATACTATATAGTGGATTGGTGAAGTAAAAAATGACTTAACATTGGCAGGAATTACTCAAGATGATATCATAAACAGAGATATTTTTAGAATTAAGGTGCACACGTGGCATTTTGACCAAGAGGACAAACCCAAGAAAAAAACTGGAACATCATGGACAGAAGAGAGAAAGAAAGCCCATAGTCAAAAAAATGAGGGACATATGGAGTAAAAGGAAACGCATCTAAGTACTTAGTATAGTCTTAAATGGGCTCATTCGCAATCAATAATAATAATAATAATAACTATATATAAATTACGCACAATATGCATATGCTTAGTCTTTACTCACTCTTTTTCGTTCATCTGATTACGTGATATCGGTCTATTAAATTAAAACTACTTTTTGCGCAATAGTGCGTTAGCAATGGCGACCATAAAGTTCAACTTTTTATATTTCGGGGCTGCCAATCTAAATAACTATACTGTAAAAAAATAACTATACTGTAATATTGCATATTACAAACACGCGTGAAGGAAGTACAACCACTGCCCTATATGTATACTACATACAATGTATATACAAAAAATATCCAAAAGGTAGTGTTAATATATATTATACGAAACAAATCACTGCATTATAAATCAACGGAACTTTATTTGAAACAATATAAAACAATAAATACGTACTTGCCGCCATTTCATCACTAAATTGGTCTCACGGCCTCCTGTTGTTTCAACTAATAAACATTGCCCACACTGTTAACGCTAGTCAATGTTTATAATGGACGTAAATATTTCCAAGAAAGATGTTATTATTTTACTATTATTTATTATTTTGTAAACACCATCGCGCAAAAAATAATGTACAACGCACGTTTGTGAAGTATTTTATAGAATCTCGATTTTCCTCGATTCTGTAAAAACCACTTCCCAACCTAGCGTCGTAATATACTATTACAGATAAGTAACACCTGCCTCATGGGCTAGTGGTCAGCGTTTCTGACTATAGTTCATGAGGTCCCGTGTTCGATTCCCATAAGAATTTTTCCTTAAAGGGGATTATTTCTGTGGTTGACCATGATCTGGAATGTATGTGAACTTTAGGTTAAGAACTCTGCTGGCACTCCATTTATCACTTGAAAAACTATACTTTATATATATATATATATATAGAAGCAATGTTAAATCTGTATTATTATACAGATCAAAAATTTGTTATTTAATAATAAAATGCAACAAATGTTACAACTTACTCACTGGCACCATCGAACCCGTAGGTTCATGGCCGCGCGGACATGAAGCTCTCCATACATCCCTATCCTGAGCTAATGCTTTCCAATCATTCCCTGTATAATCTACTTCCCTCAAATCATAGTTAATACTGTTCTCCCACCTCATTCTTGGTCTACCAACTGGGCGTTTTCCCTCAGGTTTTCCTACAAGAAGCTTCCATGCACCTCTTTCATTCTCCATACGTGCCACATGTCCTGTCCATCGCAGTCTATGAGACTTAACTGTTCTTATTATATCTGGTTTTCTATAAAGACCATGTAAGTTCATTGTTATGATCAAATGTTACAAACATTTATAAATCGCTGTTTGCATAGAATATTCAATATACATTGCCCTGAAGTTGTGAGGAACAAAATGTTTTGACATAAAGGTGGTGAGGAACGGATAGAGGTGCAAATAAGGAGGTGGAAACGGTGCTAGAAGGCCACACTCTTAGGAAAATCCCTGACTCTGTGGAAAGACTTGCCCTTTATTTGAATCCTCAGGAAGCTAGAAGTAGAGGAAGTCCACATGTTACCTGGAAGTGAACTGTCTATGAGTATGATGAGGTGAAGTGGATATCAGCTTCTCCAGTCTGTTGAATTCTACGTTGTGTCGGCCCTGGATGACGGCTCCCACTCCATCTATTGGCTGACCGAAGAACATGCAAATCAAATATTTTTCCCCAGCAATTTCAAAATTCATTATCTTGCTTTTGTTCTTCTGTATGTAGATCTTCCATATGATGAGTTCTTTAGTATTTCCTAACTGTTTTAATAATTATGTGTTTATACTGATTTTATGCTTTTCTGACCAAACTAGAGTAGCCACTGCAGATTTTTCTACTTCTCTCCATTATTTTTTTACATTTATAATTCGTCTTTATCAAATAATGGCTCGACCAGTCCTATGTTATGGGAGTGAAGCGTGGACTGTAAGGATGAGAGATGAAAGCAGACTAACAGCTTGTGAGATGAAATGTATGCACCGAACAGCTGGCTACACCAAATGGGATCGAAAGAAAATGTAGAAATCCTTCAAGAACTTAATGTGTCACCAATACTGGACTACATCTCCAGATATCAGCTAAACTGGAAGGAACATGTCTGAAGAATGGCTAGATCCAGGATCCCTAAGGCAATAATGATAATACTGTCCAAATGGGAAATGGTCACTTGGTCGACCTATAAAAAGATGGCAAGATAACCGCTTTCTCAGGCCGTAACAGTTCTTCTAGGACTAATACCTGGCAAGATGATGATGATGATGATGACATTAATAATATGTTCTTTTGATCTAATGGTCAAGTTTCGTGCAAAAGTGATGAAACTTGGTCTGCATAAAAATCAAGAAATATGAGGTGAGCCAAAACAATCAACTCATTAATAATTAGGAATTAGACACAACACCCAAAAGCATCAAAATTATCAAATATCACAAAATGATAAAACAGTTATCCCGTCTACATAAAAAAGTTGTACTTCAATGGATTCCGGCCCATTGTGGAGTGACAGGCAATGAAATAGCCGATTTTCTGGCCAAGAAGGGTAGAAAAATTGTTTCAAACCCAACTTCTACTCCAGTTTCCTTTCACTCTATCAAAATAATTATCTCAAATAAATATATCAATAAACATAGAGAAGAATACACCACCAAACATCTAGAAAGGAATGGGAAAATCTACAAGCTTATGACATTACTACATTACAAAGAAAATCTGCAGTAGCAATATTCAGACTGCTAACGGGACATGACTGCCTGAATAAACACCTACACAGACTTGGCATAACAGATTCACATAGATGCCTTTTTGGCAATTTAAATGAAGATATGGAAAGAAACTATCTCCTCCATTGTCCAGCTTTTGTATAAGAGACCAGCCTTTCTGCTAAATATTGGAGTGCAAGAGAGCGAATGATTTCATTATCAAGTGCTCGACATTTGATACCAACCAACCAACCATAATTAGGAAAATGCATTTTTATATGATCAATGAGAAGTATGAAGAAATATGGGAATATTTATCAATTCAATTCAATTTATTCATCCAACTGCTCATATACATGATATGGGACACGTCAAATGATATGCTCTGTTTTCACTACAGTATAACCCTCGAAATATATATCTGATACACATGTTGTGAATATGTTGCATTTATGTGCTGGTTCATCGATTGTCTTAGGGAACCTGTAAGACTCAATTCTCATAACAAATCTTCAAGACTCAAGTTTAAGATCAACCAATAGAAATGTCAGTCACAACAGACTTTAGATTGCCATCCTGAACTCTTGTTCCAGGTTCACAGGTTCAAACCTTGCTTGGTTTAACTGAGATTTTTTCAAGATGTAAAAACCCTGAATATGGCTTCCTTCATACAGATTATACTAAACCACATTTTATGCTTCACCGTGAATTTTTCTAGTCCTACGGAATACTAGTGCACATGCACAAGGATTATGAACTTGCTCCATAGATAGTAGGAATAGCTGTGCAGTCAGTATGACCAACCTTTACGATAAATACAGAAATGTGCTTTTAAAAAAGGATGTATACTAACACATAATTCGTAACCTAACAAAGTAAATCATTGACATATTATTCCAATAAAATATAAACTAATTTGATGTACACTAAATTACCCCTTCTAACAAAATAAAATATTAGTAGTGCAATTTCTTATTGCAAAGGTTGGTCATACCAGTAGCACAGATAGTCCTGTCATCTGTTGATGAGGCCTTGCGCAACCGCACTATGGTTCTGTAGATCTTAGAAGGAATTATTGAGAGATTATGTATACATATATAAATACTTAACAATTGTAAAAAAAAAATTGTTCAAGAATTGCTAGAAGGTATTAAAATAGTATGAAATGTTAGTAAAAATGGAAAAATTAAATAGTGGAACAGTGTCATACTGATGGTGTAGCATAGTAAAAACTAATCTATAGTATAACCCTAAATTTCACAATTAAGTGAAAAAATATTTGTAGAACTGGGGCTAGAAGGTATTAAAATAGTATGAAATGTTAGTAAAAATGGAAAAATTAAATAGTGGAACAGTGTCATACTGATGGTGTAGCACAGTAAAAACTAATCTATAGTATAACCCTAAATTTCACAATTAAGTAAAAAAAATATTTGTAGAACTGGGGCATAAAATAAACCAAAATTATCATTATCACAAACATTTTAGGTTTAGATCAGTTGTGAGCCTGTTCCTATATATCAAGATGTTGATTTCTCCAGCATTATTTAGGTCTTGTTCTGTCTGTGTATTGATGCTTGAGTAACTTCTTTACAAACAATTTGAATTCATTCTGTGGAGGTGATTTAACCAATTATTTTGATATATTTGAATGTCTTCTTATTATGTTTTGAACTTTTAGCTTTTCATCAATGTCAACATTTCTATTTTTATCCAATTTACTTAGATAAAAAAAAAAGGACACAAAAACATTATGTGTGCAGCTTGTAATTTGGTTTATTGTCTAGAATTCAAAACCAAATTTTCAATTATTATTTTAGAGAAGCTTTAGCTCTTGTATTGTGTAATCATAATTTAGTTTCTATAGACATTTGTTTTAAAACTGTCTTTTAATGATTACTTTAATTTTATATTTCTGTAATTTGAACTGTATTAAATTTTAAGTGTCAAAAGTAATCAAGTTTGAATAATTGTTCGAAATATTTCCATCCAATTCTATTTTAACCCGTTTTAATTTATATTTTGCACATTGTCTTAAAATTTTTTGCTATATTATTTAACTAGAAAGTTACCCTTTGTAAATTATCTTCTGACGTGGCAAAAATAATCTAATCATCCACATGCAATAACATTTGTAGCATGTTGTTCCCTGAAATTTTGATGATGTATAAACGATATTATGTGGTCATAATTACACATGGTGCTAAAACCTATACATGATGAAAAGAGATCAAAATATAATTCAAACAAGCGAAACTAAAATTTTGTGGAATATTAAAATTAAGGCAAACCAGAGGGAAATCATCCAAGGTGGGCCAAGAATGAGGTGGGAGAATAATATTAGCCATTTTTTAGGAAGATGAATAATATAGAGGATGACTAGAAAATATTAGCTCAGTATAGGGATGTGTGGAGATCCTTGAGTTCATAACCTTTACAGGCTTTCATGTCCCGTTAAGGGGTATTTTATTTAGGAAATTCGGAATACATTGGAACAATTAAAAAATGACGGCAATAATATGAAGTAATATTCTTTTCTAAAAATTAATATAATTATGACATATATCAATATTAAGTTTTAAAAAACATAATTAAAATTGTTTGATTAATTGTATATTAATAAAATCACTATGGTAAATTAAATAGTATTCTTTTGATTAGTGTAGTGATCGCCCCTCCTCTTTGGTATTTCGTATTTCAAAGAGAAGCGAGAGCAACAGTTTGTGTTCCGTCCTAGTGGAAGGCGTTTGAGAGTTAATGTGATTTCTTATATGACATTTCTACAGTTTTAGTGTTACGTGTTATAATAGTTTTACCTGTAACTTACAAACGTTAATATTATATTGTGTAAACATGAGTAAAAAGTGTGCAAGGTGTGAAAAAACAGTGTATCCGATCGAGGAATTAAAATGCCTAGACAAGGTTAGTTCATTTGGAATTTTTTGTGCAATTATCTTAAAGCTAAATATTTAGACAAATTTCTCCTTTAATGTAAGTACTAATCCATTAATATATTTATGTAAGTTTATGGAGAAAATGTGCATTTTACATCTATCGTAGCCTGTAACTTGCTATTGGTTCCATACGTTAATTTCCGCCTATTAATATTTCATTTCTTCAATATAACTTTTATTTTCCTAATTTTTAAAAATGTGGAAGTGGAAGAGCTTTTAGAATATCTCAGGAGAAATGCAAACATTCTGGAAATTATTGTAGGCTAACTCTATTTGTTGGAGATAATTGCCTAACTTGCACATATGCTCTCATTTGTGTATTACAAATCTAACATTCCGATCCAAATACGTAATCTATTGCACATTGATATTTTATAACAGTTCATTAATCATAGATTTTCTCTATTTTGAAATTATACAAATTTATGATTTTTAAGCAACCATTGTTGAAGTAATATAGAAAGGAGAAATTAATTAACTATCTCAAATTTCCTGTTTATATAATTGGAAGTAAAACTTGTAAAAGCTAACCTTGATAGAAAAGTTAATTTTTGTAATATTATTTGACTTACTATACCGAAAAAATTAACTCTTTTCCATTTTTGATGTTTGGTAAAATTCTTTTCTGCATTATGGTTAACTTCATGTAAAATAATTATCTTTTTTTTTTTTCACTTCCTGGTTTAGGCATTAATTGTCCGTTCCATCTTCACCAATAGATCTAAGACCATCTCTTCTGAGGACGTCCGACATGTAAAATAATCATTAAGTCCTAAATGAGAAAACCAAACTTAATTTTGCATATGTAAAACGTAAAAGTCACCCTAGTACAGGGTTACAGGATAGAAACAAACCTGTCTCACCACCAGTTTGAAATCAGATCATGTAAAAATGTATAGGTCAAACAGACGTACTATGTAAGCTTCTTAGTGTAAATTACCACTTGCCTTAGTATAAAAAAATAGCAAAAAATGGTTGAATTACTATTGTCTTACATCACCAAGTTAACTTTGCACGGGCGGAGGGGAAGAGTTTTAGCACTAGTGTCGCCAAACTATTGAATCTGTGGAAGGGATGTAGGAGAAGACTGTACATCCAATCATGTATTGAAATGGTTCAGTTTTAAGTGTGGGCAGAGAATCCCTAAACACGTGTGAAAGATCTTAACATGGTCATATTAGTCATTTAAGCACGGAACGCTCAAGCGGTCAGATAATTTAAAATCACAGTATTTGTCATCTCTTCATTACTAGATTCACAATAAATCACAAGTGGCAACATGTAATGAGAAGTGACAGCCCATTCATACATGTAACTCCAATAGTAACAGGGTTGTCAAATTGTCATTTTGCCAATGACCGCGTAGAAGGAGGGATCATTATAATCCATAGTATTTGTCAGCTCTCTACCTGCCAGACAAAGAACATATACAGAGGGCTGGAAGTGACAACATAGTAAGGAAGGGAAAGAGAAAGACAGCATGGTAGTTAACATATTTTCCGCAAGTGCAGAATACTTGGTGGAGTAATAGAATTTGTTCATCAACCTAAAGAATATGTCTGTCTGGGCTCAAGTCTAATGTTTGTCGCTTGCAATTTTCCATACAAAATTCTTATGCCACTGAAGCACTACACACTCTTACCATTTGTAATAACGTTTCGTACTATTTTAAACATTTTGCAACAATTCATTAAACATTCCTTACAATTTTTAAATATCTATATAATTACGCAAATATTGTGAATGAAGTTCTACAAAATTGTAGTGCATTTGTTCGAGATGCTCAAATACTTAATGTAACTTCTGCTAAATGACACCGAAATTGGTGTTACCAACATTTGTAATTAATTCCAAACCATATTTCAAGAAATTAACTTCATTTTGTTTAAGTTCCAATGGGACAAGTTAGTGTACACAAGATTAATTATATTATTTTTAGTCTGATCATCTTACCTCAATATTAATGTTGATTTGTTCTTGGGCATGTTTCAAAACAATTCTGTTTTATCGTCAGCTTGTCCAGACTGGTTTTATTTATGTTGCATTATGTTGCACACCCTGGATGTCGATGTCAGCTCCATCCTGTGGTTGGTTGACATTGACATCCAGGGTGTGCAACATAATGCAACATAAATCAAACCAGTCTGGACAAGCTGATGATAAAACAGAATTGTTTTGAAACATGTCCAAGAACAAATCAACATTAATATTGAGGTAAGATGATCAGACTAAAAATAATATAATTAAAATAACCTCAAAATATTACTTCCTAAAATTAAGTATTAATTACACAAGATTAGTTTTTTTTTTTTTTCCTCAGACATAGAGAATGGTATATGAGGAAAGGAAAATTGATGCTTGCACAGGAATCCTGGATTAGTGTATTTGATAACATATTAAGTCTGTTGACCTATGGTAGTGAAGCATGGACACTAAAAAGACAACATTAAAGCAGAATAACAGCTTGCGAAATGAGATTCATGCGCAGAACAGCGGGTTACACCAGATGGGATCGGAAAAGGAACACCGATATCTTAAAAGAATTGAAGACTACGCGAATTTTGGAATATATTAAACAGTACCAACTAAATTGGAAATACCATCTTGAAAGAATGAGTTCAAATCGGATCCCAAAAGCTGTTTATAATTATATACCAAGAGGACGAAAATCTCTGGGCTGTCCTATGAAACGCTGGAGGGAAAATTTTTTATAGGATCGTAACAGGCCTTGGCCTAATACTTGGAAGGAAGAAGAAGATTAAGTCTGTTGATTCAGCATCAGATCTTTATAAGGAAGCAGAGTTCATCCATCTTCCTGGATCATAAATACTATTATGTATTTGACTTTTTTGTCTAGCATGAGTTATTAATACTAATAAATTTCATGTAAAATTCCTTTCAGATATTAGTTACAATATATAAAAAATTATAATATAAAATTATGTATGTAGCTAATGCTCTGGAGTTAACAATAAAGTTATTCTGCTTCTTGCTTCCCAATACTTGGATGTCACATCTTGATAATTTTGAAGAGCTACACAGTTTGTTAAATGTTCTCTGTCCGTTTCCACACCTTGAGAACACAATATTTAATGAAATATATGATAAATAAACTATATATGATAAATAAACTAATGGAAGAATATAAAAAATGGGGACTGAATATAAATTTACAGAAAACAGAATATATGTGTTTCATACTTGAAACAGGGAAAATAAAAAAGTGTGAATTTTTTAAATATCTTGGGTCAATAATTACAAGTGTAGGTACCTGTGAGAGAGATGTACAATGGCAATGGCAAAAAATGCAACTAAGACATTACATTGAGTAATTTGGAACAAAAATATTACAAAGGAAACTAAAATGAAAATTGATAAGAACATAATACAGAATATTTTGTCATATGGAAGTGAAACTTGGTCTTTGACGGAATTACAAAAGAATAAAATTAGAACAGTTGAATTTGATTATTTTAGAAGAAGCCTCCAAAAAACAAGACAGGATAAAATAAGAAATGAATTCCTTTGGGGAGAAATGAATGTCACCACATCTGTTGTTAAGAGGATTGAAAATCAAACGCTTAAATGGTATGGCCATGTACAAAGAATGGAAAATGAAAGATGGGCAAAAATATATACCAATGGTCACTCCCTGGAAGAAATAAATGTGGCAGACCAAGATGGAAATGGAAAACCTACGTCAGAACTATAATGGATGATAAGAATTTGGAAGAGGGAGATTGGAATAATAGAGAAAAATGGAAACTGAAGATGGCAAACCTATAATTGGGGGGAAAACCGAAGAAGAAGAAGAAGAAGAGAACACAATATACACTCAGGAGACATTAATACACCAATTCTATGAAGATGTTTTCCTAAGCAGTCATGTCCTATAGTAAGCCTCAGTATAGCAACTGCAGATTTTCGTGGTAGTTCCAGAATTATAGATGGATTTTCTAACAGTATTTTTATATTTTTATATACTTCCTCCATTTCTTATTTATGATTTCATCAATTACAAAAATTAATTGTCTGTATCACTTTGTCCTTGAGGCAATCCTCTAATGAGGAAAGTTTTATATAATAAAAATTCATTCATTTGAGAATTTTCCTCATTGAGTGTTTTCTCCAACCAATCTTAATTATTAATATGAGTTTTTAAAAATACATAAATCACTATGGACTTATAGAGTATCAGTTTGTAATACATCTTCACAAATTTCCCTTAATTAAAGTACTCCATAGTTCTCTTTCATCTATCTCTTCATGCGTTACACCAAATTTCCTCATTGAATTTTTGATGTTATTCTTCCAGGTTGTTCTTCCTTTTCTGCTCCTTCCTTCAATTTACCATGTATATATGGCCTTTGGTAGACTTCCATCCTGCATTCTTCTTACGTGTCCATACCATATTAGCCTTGTGTGTTCAATCTCATCCATTACACTTCTTATTTATGACAAAAAAATTATATATATTAGACATATACGATACACTTTTTGCATGATATCAATAAATATCCTTTATTTACAATTTCATTACAAGCGGGATTAAGCCATCTCCTGGCGCATCATTACTATCAATGTCACCCATCAGGGCAGCATAACTTCGATTTACAGACACCCCAATATAATAATAGGCTAATAATAATAATGTCCTGCGCCGTAGCCGAGCGGTTAAGGCAGGAAGCCTTGGCTCAGAGCTACGGGCCTTGCGCTGGTTCGAGTCTCCATGGCGGAAGAAATTTTCTCATGGTATTTCGGCCAGTATGGGACCGGTGCCCACCCAGCATCGTGATGCATTTGTGTAGCTACAATAAGTAGCGGCTCCAGGTTGAGAAAACCAGGTATAACGGCTGGGGGACTCGATATGCTGACCACATGTCACCCCTACACTAGCTGATTATCATCTACCTCTGTGATTGACACATGTGGATGTGAGGCCAGCAGCCGGATGGTCGGCTAAGGGCCTTGTAGGCCTGTCGTGCCAGGAGTTTTTTTAATAATAATAATAATAATAGCTTTATTTTACCTGGCAGAGTTAAGACCTTGTCTGCCACTCAACCAGATTTTAAAAATACAAAAAAAATGTCTTACATCTAAATTACAATAAACATGAACAATTACATGCTATATAGGCCTATACAATACAATTATTATTTATAATGTATTTTGATTTATTAGTCATTCAAAATATCTCTGCAGGCGGAAGAATTATGAAGCTCCGTTTGTTGCTACATGTGACATCATATAAGGCAGTGTATGCTGTCAGCGTCCCACGTCCCATTCCCCTTTGCACTCATAGATAGCAGTGTCACGTGTTCTATTCTTGCATAAACACGACTGCAGTGCCCTCCGTCAACAACTGCATGTACTCCTTAAATGGATAATACTCTAGATTTAACGAATTAAATATAATATGTACAAGATATATAAAAAGAAACGAGAAAAAAAATTATTAATGACATAGTATACATTTAAATAAATAGAAAAAAATTAATTATTAGACAACAGGTAACTGTATAAGCATGACTTAAAAGTGCCAAGTGTGTGGCAACCCCAGATATCTTGAGGAAGGAAATCCCAGGAGCGGGCAGAGGCTACTGTGAAGGAAGTTAGAATAAGAGGAAGTGCTATGAAGAGAGATTGTAGCAGACTGTTATCTTGTGACCTAGTGTCAATATTGTGGTAAGAAGATAACTTCTCAAAACCGGACGCCAGGTAACTGGGAGTGTTGGAATTCAGTAGCTTGAAAAGTAGTGATATATCACTAATCACAATATCAGATGTGGGTTACAATAATGCCATGCCAGGAGAGTTTACTAGAATGTCGAAATGACAATGTGGTGACAATGAATAAAGAAAAATAAAATAAAAGTATGAACATTGTATGCAGTTACCTAAACTACGAGGGCGGATCGGAAAGTAACGCACAATAATTTTTTTCTGCCTTGGTATTGCAGCTAGAATGTTGAAATTTCACAGAGATATAGTTTGAAGTTTTCACTACAGATGGTATTTTTTTCTCAGGTGCACCTCTTGCGAGAGAAGCTTGAACTATGCAACAAAGATGGCGCACATGCTACAGTCGTCCACCTGTGAGGAACAGAGAAGTGTTGTTCGATTTTTGTGGACCAAAGGGCATAAACCCAGTGAAATTCACAGGGACATGCGTGGCGTGTATGGGGATGATTGTATGGACCGTAGCAATGTCTCCAGGTGGTGCACATTCTTCCAAGAGGGACGCGTGAACCTTAGTGATTCGCCACGCTCCGGCCGGCCGACAACAGCAGCAATCCCGTAGAATGTCAGAGGCATTGAGGCAGCAATTCTGAACGACCGACGTGTGCAACTGCGAGCCTTATCGCAGAAGTTCAACATTTCCTATGGTGCGGTGTACGATATTGTTCATGAAAATTTGAAATTCCGTAAAATGTTTTGAGTAAGTTGGTGACTATGTCGAAAAGTAGGTAAAAGATGTAAGTTCATTTGTGATTTTTTTCCTTTTTTTTACTATTAAACTTTTTAAAAAAAAAATTATTGTGCGTTACTTTCCGATCCTTCTCTGTTCCTCACAGGTGGACGACTGTAGCATGCGCGCCATCTTTGTTGCATAGTTCAAGCTTCTCTCGCAAGAGGTGCACCTGAGAAAAAAAACCATCTGTAGTGAAAACTTCAAACTATATCTCTGTGAAATTTCAACATTCTAGCTGCAATACCAAGGCAGAAAAAAATTATTGTGCGTTACTTTCCGATCCGCCCTCGTATTAAAATAATTAAAACATTGTATGCCTTTTGGGACCATTCGCATCCTCAGTAGAAAATTGTTTGCTACTCTCCAGCTACTGAAAATTAATGAGTAGCTGGACAATAGCTATATATTAATTTTGACCATGGTGAGTTTTGGTGTGTACTATATAAGGATTGGTAAAGATCTATACTTTTAAAATTCATGATAGAACACCGTTCAAGTTAAAATTGTATTAAAATTTTAAAATTCGTACCTGTTCAAACAGTCGTCCTCAACTATACTGACTTATGTTGTATAACGTTGTCATGCTATTAAAATCTAGATAGCGGATGTTGTTCTGTTTGTGGATTGACACAAAATTAATAACCTTAGAGGAAGTCCGATGTTTCAGGGTCCCCTTTCGAGGGTTTGTGTGTTGATGTGCATATGTGGAACTCGAAGCTTATTAAACGAAACCTGAGAGTATATGCGAATATGTGGAACCTAAAGCTTATTAAACAAAACTTGAGAGTATATGAGAATATATGGAACTTAAAACTTGAAATAATAACCTTAAGGAAATTGAAATTATCAAGGAAGCAAAAAATACGTACAAACATGCTTAATGAGAGAGAATACGTCCTCTATTTGAAATATACACATAATTCAGTACCATGAGAAATCCTGCTCTTTGAAAGGCCTAGGTTTTAATAGTGTGATGACATTATACCAAAAAAGTTAATGATTTTAGTAGTGTGATGACATTATACAACAAAAGTTAAAATAGTTGAGGATGACTGTTTTAACAGGTACATATATATATATACGAGGGCGGATCGGAAAGTAACGCACAATAATTTTTTTCTGCCTTGGTATTGCAGCTAGAATGTTGGAATTTCACAGAGATATAGTTTGAAGTTTTCACTACAGATGGTATTTTTTTCTCAGGTGCACCTCTTGCGAGAGAAGCTTGAACTATGCAACAAAGATGGCGCGCATGCTACAGTCGTCCACCTGTGAGGGACGGATCGGATCGGAAAGTAACGCACAATAATTTTTTTTTAAAAAGTTTAATAGTAAAAAAAAGGAAAAAATCACAAATGAACTTACATCTTTTACCTACTTTTCGACATAGTCACCAACTTTCTCAACACATTTTTCCCATCGTGTTACCAGTTTCAATATGCCCTGTTCGTAGAAGTCCATTTGGTTGGAGTGTAGCCATCTGCGCACTGCTGATGCCTGCTTTGTTTCGGGCGTGTAGTGGTACGCCCACGAGTCATCACCTGTGACGATTCCTTCCAGAAAGTCATGTCCTTGTGCGGTGTACCGCGTTAAGTGGTTCAAGCTTGCTATCATTCGCTGGCCCTTGTGGTCGTCTGTCAGGTTCTTAGGCACCCAGCGAGCACAAACTTTACGGAAGACATTGCTACGGTCCATACAATCATCCCCATACATGCCACGCATGTCCCTGTGAATTTCACTGGGTTTATGCCCTTTGGCCCACAAAAATCGAACAACACTTCTCTGTTCCTCACAGGTGGACGACTGTAGCATGCGCGCCATCTTTGTTGCATAGTTCAAGCTTCTCTCGCAAGAGGTGCACCTGAGAAAAAGATACCATCTGTAGTGAAAACTTCAAACTATATCTCTGTGAAATTTCAACATTCTAGCTGCAATACCAAGGCAGAAAAAAATTATTGTGCGTTACTTTCCGATCCGCCCTCGTATATATATGTCCACCGCTGTGGTCTCGAGGTAGCATGCTACCTTGTCACGCAGCAGTCCCGGATTTGATCCCCGGTCGGGGCAGTTTTTCTGGGTGATGTTTTTATCGGGGTTTTTCCTCACCTGTAAGACAAATGTCAGGAAAACTTTAAGGTCCAAACAGTCCCCGAAATCATATGGCCATCATCATCATCATCATCATCCTTATCATTATCATCATCATCCTTCACTGGTGTGGAAAGCAATGGGAAGCTACCACACCTACAATTCCCTAGTAAAACTGCAAGCATAGCATGAAAATGCTATGATTGCAGTGAAGGACCTGCCTTTGGGCAGAATTACTGTGTATGGATATATATATACATATACATTGTATTCTGTCCAAGAGCAGGTCTTTCACTGCAAACTCAGCATTTTCCACCCTTTCCTTAACTTAGCTTCCCTTTTTGTATCTGCATACAAACCATTTATTTTAAATGCAGCTTTACTATGTATATATAGGTGTGGTAGCTTCCCATTTCTTTCCACACTGCACTCTCTTTTTTGCATCTTAAAATCTTAAAAGATCTTAAGAAGGTCACGAGGGGCCCCAACTTGGAGGTGAGGAGAGTGGATTTGGCTAAGTTTGACCCTCCGGACTTCACCGAAATTCATGCCAGAGTTTAAAGATTAGTTCCATCAGGGTTTTTGACCAGATCAAAGATCCGGAAATCCCAGTTCGCCTCTGCCCTCCTTTTAACAGGTAGAAATTTTAAAATTTGAATACAGTGGTAAAGATCTGTAAAAAATCCATTTCATGTTAATAACCTCAGTAACTTCATTCATTCAGAATTCACTAAATCCAACAATTGCTATGATTTGTTCAGTAAATTTATTGTTCACCGAATGAACTAGATGAAGTGAACTATTGAGCAACGTCTCTTGATAATGACCAGAAAAAGTTTAATACATAGGAAGTGAGAGACTGGAACATAGCAAGGTCAGAGAGAGAGGTTCACCGAACCAGAACAAGTATTGTCTCAACACAGGAAATCACATGTGAAAACAATACATAAATATGTTACATTAAGTTTAGTTTAAACACACAACAAAAATGTAGGCACACTCAGGAACTTCAGTATGGAGTAGGTCTTCTACTCTAGTAGAGAGACAATTTTTCTAAGTCCCCATTCGGAAAAAAATGTACGAGTCCCAAGTTTTCAAGGTGGTCCACGCCTAAGTACAACAATTCTGAGGCTTTGATAAAACATTTTTATGCTGAAATAGGTAAAAAAATCCAACGAAACATTATTCTAAAAATAGATAGATAGATCATCAGTTGATTAATGTCTTTGACATCGTCCGATTCCTAATAGCCAATTTTGTCGCTCCATCCAATCTCCTGGTTGTAGATGTTCTCCTTCATGTATAAACATATTCCCAGACTCCAGGAGGTTTTAGGTCTTCCTCTGCCTCGTCTTCCCTCAGGTTTCCATTCCAAAACAGATTTTGGTAGTCGATCCTCTTCCATTTGCTGGACATGACTGTACCATCTTAATTGCCGAGTTTTAATATAATCTCAAACAGTGTCATGAATCTTCATTTTCTCCCTTATAACCAAGTTCCTAATTTTTTCTCTTCTTGAAATTCTTACTGCCCTTCGTATAAAATCCATTTCCGTTGCCAAAAGATACTTATTTGTTTTTGTTGTTAATGGCCAAAGTTCTGCTCCATAAGTAATGATGCTTTTAACAATTGTATGATATATATTCATTTTATTCTAATTACTTATATTTTATGTTATAAAATTCTAAAAATACATTAAAATATTTGAGGTAAGTCAATATTTATCTGCAATGTAGCTGTATTGTGTTACTGTTAGCAGCACTCGTCGGGTTGCGCTGGTGGTGCATGTGTGGTTTCATTGTCATTATTTCTGCTCAGATTTGATGCTGCTAGGTTAGTTTCATTGTCACTGGCTTGCTGTTAATCATGTCTGCTCTGCTTTCTGTTTGCACCAAAGAAGAGCAACATTCAGTGATCAGATATTTTGGTCGGAAGCTATACCAAGGGCCACAATTCATGAAAGACTTTCAGCACAATAAGGGAATAGTGTATTGTCTCAACGCAGTGTCTATGAATGGATTGAAAAATTAAAAAAAAAATTGCACAAATGTTACATGTGACAAAGAAGCTGGACGACCATCTAAATTGATGCTACAGTGTTTTAGGACTCACATGGCACAATACTAGAACATTATGAGGAGAGGGGCAGAACAATAAACAGTGTGTGGTATAATGAGATGCTTATTGACAGCCTGAAGTCTGCAATTCAAAGCGAACACCAAGAACTACTGTTGAAAGGTATTTTGTTGTTCCATGACAATGTCTGTCCACATACTGCTGCCCACATTGCTGAAATGCTCCGAAAACTGAAGTTTGAAGTTATGGTTCATCCTCTGAATAGTCCTGATCTTATCCCGTCTGACTTCAACTTGTTTGGTCCACTCAAAGAGGCATTAAGGGGCTGTCAGTTCACCTCAAACCAAGAAGTGAAGGAAGTGGTGCATGCATGGCTCGCTGCTCAACCGTAAACCTTCTTTTTTGGAGGGCGTAAGGAAGCTTGTGCAATGATAGACCAAGTGCATTGAAAAGCCAGGGGACTATGTTGAAAAAGTGATGTTAATGTAAATTTCTTATTTTTATTGCAGTAAAATGTATAACTATGTTGCAGATAAATATTGACTTACCTTCGTATTTTCACTTTAATCTAACTTAAATATCACAAAATCAATATATAAAAACATACAAAATAAATCCCAATTTTATAAATGGTCACCCATACTTTTGAAAACCAGATTCAAAGTAGCCTCATATACATGGTGCTGCTTCGACAGTCACCCATACACATTTATAACACACACACACACACACACATTCTGCCCCATGGAAATGAATATAATTACACATACATATACCCAATTCGTGGCCTTTATAGGAAGCCAGATATAAGAAGAACAGCTAAGTCTCAGACTGTGATGGGCAGGACATATGGCACATATGGGGAATGAAAGATGTGCATGGAAGCTTCTTGTAGGAAAACCAGAGGGAAAACGCCCAGTTGGTAGACCAAGAATGAGTTGGGAGAATAACAATAACTATGATTTGAGGGAAGTAGATTATACAGGGAATTATTGGAAAGCATTAACTCAGGATAGGGATGTATGGAGAGCTTGTGTCTGCATGGCCATGAACCTATGGGTTCGATAGTGCAGGTGAGTAAGCAGGCTATACCTAATTAGGTAACATGTAGCCAACAGCATGGAGCACAATATAGCTACCAGTCACAGCCGTGGGACCAATGATTCACAGTATTCTCATTATACGAGGGCGGATCGGAAAGTAACGCACAATAATTTTTTTCTGCCTTGGTATTGCAGCTAGAATGTTGAAATTTCACAGAGATATAGTTTGAAGTTTTCACTACAGATGGTATTTTTTTCTCAGGTGCACCTCTTGCGAGAGAAGCTTGAACTATGCAACAAAGATGGCGCGCATGCTACAGTCGTCCACCTGTGAGGGACGGATCGGATCGGAAAGTAACGCACAATAATTTTTTTTTAAAAGTTTAATAGTAAAAAAAAGGAAAAAAATCACAAATGAACTTACATCTTTTACCTACTTTTCGACATAGTCACCAACTTTCTCAACACATTTTTCCCATCGTGTTACCAGTTTCAATATGCCCTGTTCGTAGAAGTCCGTTTGGTTGGAGTGTAGCCATCTGCGCACTGCTGATGCCTGCTTTGTTTCGGGCGTGTAGTGGTACGCCCACGACTCATCACCTGTGACGATTCCTTCCAGAAAGTCATGTCCTTGTGCGGTGTACCGCGTTAAGTGGTCCAAGCTTGCCATCATTCGCTGGTCGTCTGTCAGGTTCTTAGGCACCCAGTGAGCACTAACTTTACGGAAGACATTGCTACGGTCCATACAATCATCCCCATACACGCCACGCATGTCCCTGTGAATTTCACTGGGTTTATGCCCTTTGGCCCACAAAAATCGAACAACACTTCTCTGTTCCTCACAGGTGGACGACTGTAGCATGCGTGCCATCTTTGTTGCATAGTTCAAGCTTCTCTCGCAAGAGGTGCACCTGAGAAAAAAAATACCATCTGTAGTGAAAACTTCAAACTATATCTCTGTGAAATTTCAACATTCTAGCTGCAATACCAAGGCAGAAAAAAAATATTGTGCATTACTTTCCGATCCGCCCTCGTATTATATATTAAATTATGTATTCGCTTCGGTAATACACCAAATTTTTAGGGGTTAATGGACTCTGTCTTGATCCCCTGTCAGCTTCTCTTGTTTTCTTTTTGACTTTGACACTAGCAGAGAGACGGTCCTCGTGGACTAGCAATTAGACCTGTTTCATTGTAACTCTGCACTTGTATGTCGTGAGAAGCTTCTTGAAACCCCATTGGAAATCCTTCTCAACTTGAACCCCTTGATATTTATATCAAAGGAAAGGTTAGATTAGGGGCATACAGGCTGAAACAAAATGGCAACTGGCACATCCTCTATTTAAAGGGAGACATCAGCATAATTAATATTAACACAGCAAAGCTTCCTAAGCATTGTACAAGAAATCAAACAGAAATTGCAACTTCCACATTCAAAAGAAAATATGCAGATGAGAAACAACCGTCTAGAATTTTTGGAAATCGAATATAACCTTCATTTAACAGAAGACATCAAGAAATCTGAAACTCCTCCATATATTTTAAAACAAATGTCACTGGAAATAATAAATCTAAGATACCCAGCTCCTGAATGGATACATATTTTTACAGATGGCTCCAGCCTACCAAATGACGGTGGCACTGGTGCTGGTGCAGTATGTCCACTTTTTTCCTTTTATCGTAAACTAAACACAAATTCAACAAACTTTGATGGCGAAATTCTAGCAATTTTCTTAAGTTTACAAAATCTTTTATATCACATCCAAAAATTTACAAAAGTTGTAATTCTATGTGACTCCAAAGCAGCCATTCTTGCTATAACACGAGACACAACACCCAAAAGCATCAAAATTATCGAATGTCACGAAATGATAAAACAGTTATCCCGTCTACAAAAAAAAGTTGTACTTCAATGGATTCCGGCCCATTGTGGAGTGACAGGCAATGAAATAGCCGATTTTCTAGCCAAGAAGGGTAGCAAAATTGTTTCAAACCCAACTTCTGCTCCAGTTTCCTTTCACTCTATCAAAAGAATTATCTCAAATAAATACATCAATAAACTTAGAGAAGAATACACCACCAAAACATCTGGAAAGGAATGGGAAAATCTACAAGCTTATGACATTACTACATTACAAAGAAAATGCAACATTCAGACTGCTAACGGGACATGACTGCTTGAATAAACACCTACACAGAATTGGCATAACAGATTCACCTAAATGCCCTTTTTGCAATTTAAATGAAGATATGGAAAGAAACCATCTCCTCCATTGTCCAGCTTTTGTAGAAGAGACCAGCCTTTCTGCTAAATATTGAAGTGCAAGAGAGCGAATGATTTCATTATCAAGTGCTCGACATTAGATACCAACCAACCAACCATATTAACACAAATCCCATACTATACTAATTCTGAGCTAAGTTCCAGATTTACTTAAACAAACTTGCATAAGATATTGCTCTGCTGACTCCGTCTGTTGGGGGAACCATGGTGCTAAGTTTTACCCGTTATATGACTGAATTGTGTAAGGAACTGGCATCAATAGAAACATTCTTATTAGGCAGTATCATATTTTACGGGAACTAAGACTGAATACAACATAAGGTGGTGCCAATAATTAGGAACTTCCTCCATTTCTTATTTATTTATGACAAAAAAATTATATATGGGTCTACCTAATTAGATGTTTACACTTTTTCCATGATGTTTGATAGATATAATTTATAATTTAATTACGAGCAGAATATATACTCCATGCTGACACACCAATAAATTCTGCTGTTATTGTCACCACATCCTCAATACTAAATGTAGGATATTATCTCTGAACTGTTTAAAAACATTTCAAAGTAATTTGTTTCTCTCTGCTTTTCAAATGGTTTCCATTGTAATGTTTTAAGAAATCCTACAGAAAGTGACCATTTGAAACAACTGAAATACCAATGTGTTCTGCATTGCACTTGCTTTAGAGTAAAAAAATGCTTATTTAATGTCTTTTTTTTTCCTTTTTTTTTCTTTTCCTTCTTTTTCTTTTTTTCTTCTTTTTTCTTCTTTTTTCTTGCAAGTATTAAACCTTTTGGTTTGTTCCGGCTCCAAATAATATAGCTGCTGTGTCCATCTTTTTCGTGGGCATCCCCTATCTTGATAGTTTAGACTTTTCCTGGGCAATCTGTTGGTAAAATTAAAATATAAAATTATGTTTCATAATTTTATATTTTAATTTTGAATAATACCTCAACGGAATTTCATCTTGAATCTTATTAATGTTGAATCTGTTGGTATCCATTCTGCAGACATGTTCATACCATTTTCTCCTGTAGGCCTACTCTTCTATTTTTATCTGTCAAACTGGACATTTGTAGTTCTTTACGGATATCTTCACTTCATTTTTTTATCCATGAAAGTATATTCTGCCACAAATTGTAAATATTTCATTTCTGCTGGAATAAATATTAATGTATTAAAATTATAATTAAATATTTTAAGATTGTCCTATATAACTTATATAGACATACGCTAGATAATATGAAGGGTTTGTATAACTTATATAGACATATGCTAGATAATATGAAGGGTTTAGGACAATAACATAAGCGACGTGTTGTCCTTTCTGAAATATATATGGAATTCAATGTTTAAAAAATATAAATACTGATTGGGCAGTATTGTTGTTAATACATTGTGTCTATATGTTTTAACTCATCACTGGCAACACTTACAAATGATTTTATGGATATTTCAATACATTTGTTTGCAGTCATTGTAATAAATGACATCTCTTAACAGAATGTGGCTTATCATATTACTGCCTTAAGCCCTTACTTACTTACTTACTTACTTACTTACTCACTGGCACTATCAAACCCATAGGTTCATGGCCGCGCAGACATAAGCTCTTCATACATCCCTGTCCTGAGCTAATGCTTTCCAATCATTCCCTGTATAACCTACTTCCCTCAAATCATAGTTAATGTTATTCTCCCACTTCATTCTTGGTCTACCAACTGGGCGTTTTCCCTCTGACTTTCCTACAAGAAGCTTCCATGCAAGTCTTTCATCCCCCATACGTGCAACATGTCCTGCCCATCGCAGTCTATGAGACTTAACTGTTCTTATTATATCTGGCTTCCTATAAAGACCATGTAGTTCATTGTTATGTAGTCTTCTCCATTCACCTGTTTGTTCATCTCTCTTTGGTCCAAAAATTTTCGTAAGTACTTTATTCTCAAATACATGTAATCTCCTTTCCTCCCTTAAAGTAAGAGTCCATGTTTCGCACCCATATAATATAACTGGTAGAATAATAGTTTTATATATTTTCAGTTTAACGTTTTTTTGAAAGGAGTTGGGGACATCAAGAGTCTCTGCAATGCATAATAGCACGCATTTCCAGAATTGAGCCAATGTTTAATTTCTTAAGCCCTCATATATATATATATATATATATATATATATATATATATTTCCTTTATTTCGAGTGTTAGAGAGTAAATTACATTTTCTTACACACTTAAGGGTGAAAATATTTGACCAATGAAAATACAGTCATATATCTGGTGTGTTTATGTTACAATTGGAACTTAGCTCAGAAGAGGTGTAGACAAATTGTTTGTTATACACATAAAAGGATGATGAAATTTTAAAAGACTGGATAATGCTTGCATGAGACCGAAATAAATCCATTAACACATTGAACCATATGAAGGACTAATATTTCAATGGAATTTTATCATGCATTTTATTAGTGTTGATAATTGAACTAACATGTCATATTCATGTACAGAACTTCACAATGTGGGCTGTAAACAGTAATTAAGTATTTAATTACTGTAATTTCTTAATAGCTCCATTCTAAAACATTTGGGTCATAAATAACTCATAATATTCCTTTAAAAATATTTTCCATCAGTTTTCATGAGCTTTTCTTGAGAATAATTTCCTTCTTAGAATAAAAATGTTGTGAGGATAGAGATGTCTGGAGGAAGCTAAGTTGGATGAACCATTTTTTTTTAATGCCACCCGGTTTCTTTTAATGACATTTCTGGCCTTCACTCTTGTCATTGGCAGAATTGTAACCCATTTCTTAAATTGTTGCACCTGGAAGACATAGTTATGTTACCCCAATGATATGATGGGTGATAATGATAAATGATAATCAAGTGCTAGGAGAGTTATTAACCCAAACTTGAACTAAATTCCAGACCATGGGCAACCACAGGAATAATTTGTTTTAAGGAAAAATTCCTATGGTTTGACTGGGAATCGAACTTGGGGCCTCATGAACAGTAATCAGGAATGCTGACCACTAGCCCATGAGGTGGTCTGGATGAACCATATGGTAAATGGAAACATCCTACAGAATATTTGTGTAACCAAGCTTGGATGCAATATGCTTAAGCATTTCCAATGTTGCATGAGGATTACAAAAAAGCTGGTGAGATTTTTTTACTGAACTTGTGAAATACATTTAAAAAATCTTTGTTTTTTCTTTTTTTACCACTAGCTAGTCAAAAGTTTGCCAGATTTGTGTTTTAATTAGATGGTGACACAGCAACAAAAGAAACGACACTTTCAGCCATTTTCTTGCATCAGAATCGAATGAAACATGACTCAAATTAATCATCCATATGTAATAAACTATTTTAATTTGTAATTATTGGTTATATATATTTTAGAATATTTTCTACACATTTTGAATGTTGTTATTTTCATTCACGAAGAGTAACAAGTGTATTCAAAGGACATATTTATAATTTAATGAAGGGAACTATTTTGTCACGCACTTATTGCTTCTACAGTGTAAGTCGGCGTCCATAACCCATGAAAAGCAAGAATGTCTCATGGTTTTGTTTTGATGAGGATCACTTTAAGAGCGGATAGCCTTTAGGAAGCTTGTCCTGACCGGGAATCGAACCCCAGCATGCTATCTCGAGACCACAGCGGAATTCCTCAGCAGGTTAAAATGATGAAGATAAAGATTTAAATTAAAATTCTTTACACCTCACCTCATATCCACTCTTCTAATAAAACTGGTTTCAAAACCTAGGCCGTATCATCATCAGTAAGTTCACAACCGTTGTTCTGTCATCCAGGAGAACTGCTGCTTGAATTTTATTTTAAATCTTAAATTAAACCTCATAGTGATAGATTCTATAATAGTGCCATATGAAGAAGTTCATTTTGTTTTTTGCAGATTTGGCACAAACAATGCTTCAAATGTCAGGTGTGCAACATGACTCTTAACATGAGGAACTACAAGGGATTTAATAAGCAACCTTATTGTGAAGCGTAAGTACAATTTTTGCCATTTGACTAATTTAGAGGTTCTGACACATTGAATTATTATTAATACACTGTATCTTTATGAGACGAATGTCTTAAATACATTTTTTTTCTCTTTGATGAGTTGGTTATTTTGACTCGCCTCATATTTCTGGAATTTTATGCAGACCTGGTTTTGTTGCTTTTTTGTGATAACAGTTCTACACTATTTATCGAAGGAACTTCAATTACTATCATGTAAATGCAAATGCTACTTAGTACCGAAATTTAAACTTTACATGTATACCTTAATATCATGCAACCTGAATTCCTGTTATCATTCCCTTGAGGTCCTGTTTTTGAGAGCATTCCTCCTATTATCATTTTTCTATCCTTGATGCTTCCTTGCATCTTAAATTCCCTATTATTTTCCTTCCTATATTCTAAACGATATGACATATTTTCCTTGCTACATCCTACAATAGATGACTTCACTATTAATTTTTTTTTTTTTTTCCATTTCTGACAATGGTGTATTTTACCCCATGTCCTCCCTAACACGTTAATTTATTTGGCAATACCTCATAACTGTTCTCTTGAAAGTTTAACAAAAATGTATGTATATAAATAAAACATAAATAATAAGAGTGAGAACAAATAATGATGGTATAAGGTGGTATATAACTATAAAAGTCTAATACCAGGACTTCTAGAAAAGACAGGGATTCAGGTTGATACTATGTAATTAATGTATAAGTCTAGTCGGAAGCAAAATGGCTAAGATTGTTTTATAACACCCCGCGTGGAAATGAGGACCACCGACAGTGCAGGCAAGCGCACAATGTCAAGGAAGGGCTCAACTACAGCATGGAGTTTTGCGGTTGTCCGCCTGTAAGTTGATTTCTACTCCCTCTACTGGCTGAGCGAGTTCCCAAGGAACTCACAATTTGGTAGAAAATTTACATCTGCAAGAATAAAAAGAAAACCATTAATTTGAAATTCCTGGAGAAAAAGAAAAAAAAAATTTGATTTGAAAGTTCATCGGTCAGCCAGCAGAGAGAGAAGAAATTAACTTACAGGATGGACAACCGCAAAACAACAGTTGGAATGCATGGACTATGTTGCACAAAAGCGACGAAAACCAGGTCTGCATAAAATTCAAGAAATATGAGGTGAGTCAAAATAACCAATTCATCAATAATTAAAAGAAACTTTATAGTGTTTTTTCCTGCATATATTAATTTTTTTCCTATTTATGTGTACAGCAAACTCCCGATTATCCGTGCGCGTATTATCCGGTTTACGGATTATCTGGGATGACTCTTTTTATTATATTTTTTAAAAAATACTGTATTTTGTATTGTTATGAAAAATTCTTTATTTTTAAATGTGCTACTGTGAACTGCACTTCGAAACTAGCACAATAGAGTAACCTTCACTCACAACCCCTTCCCTTGACATGTTTAATGGTACCAACCAACATTCTGAGAATACAATACAATTTCGGAAATTTCCATTGTGGAATCAGTGAAAGTTTGTTGTTACATATTGAAACCACGGATATGCAGTGTGTTTATTGATGGTTAGTAGTGTGGTCATCGATGATTATTTGTCATCACTGGTAATAAGTGTGGATATCGACATCATGAACAAATCCATTTTAGGTCATGTGACCTGTGACAGTAAACCTAACGAAGATGGTCTTGATCTTTCCACTGATGTTTTGGTCTTCCATGGTCCCTATGTCTAGTTGGAGTATATTGGAACGCCAGTTTTGGAAGTCTATTTCTTTCCATTCTTTTCAGATGATTTTTCCATTCTTGTTGGCATCTTTCTATATCTTCATCTAAACTTGCTACTCCAAGTTTTTCTCTGATAATAGTGTTCCTTTGGTGATACAATCTATTATTTCCTAACAGTGAATGTAAGAAGCTCATTTGGCTTACTCTAAGTTTATGAGAATTTATTTATTTAAAATCCAAATTTCACTTCCGTATTTTAGAGCAGCTTTTGATGTGATGTTATGAAATCTTAGTTTTCTGTCCTCATCTGTTTACCAAAATGTCCTATTTCCCCATTCATTTTATTATATTTTTTTGTAATGTCAGCCACGGTGGACTTGTGGTTAATTAGGTATTTAATAACTTATTAATATTCTTTAATTAATTAATTTCTAAAGTTTCTAAAAAATATGTATTTTATACATTGTTATATAATTTGTTTTGTCGGCTGCGATGAACTAGTGGTTATGTTCCTTGCCTCTGGTCCTGATGGTTGCAGTTTCAAACCTGCCGGGGTCAATAGATTTTTTAGGATGGAAATATCCAATGAACAACTCCTTATGTTATTAAATAATTAATTAATATATATATTCACTTATTTATGTGATTATAGTAAATATATTTGTTATTAATCCGTATTTAATTATATGACCTTATAAAATTTGCAATTATTGATATTTGCAAGCCGGATGTATTCCAACTTAAATCTACCCTGTGATTAAACACATTGGACATGAGGCCAAGAGCCTTCTAGGCCTGTCATGCTTGGAGTTGAGTTGAAGCAAGAAATTATGTTGTGATCATGTGTTTAAATTTTGGTTGGAGGATAGATACTGGAAACATGAGGCTAAATAATTGGGAGTCAAGGTGTGTAGAATCTTAATTAGAGAACTAAACAGTAATTTATTTTTACATTTAAGATGGAGCCATGACACTCTGTATAATACTGGATTAGATGATTCAAAATCAGTAAGAACAATACATTTTGATGTGACACATAATTATTATCATTGCTTTTAATGTTAATAGCTCCATCATTATAATGAACAAATTAGGATTAGGTTATTTTTCTTAACCAATTCCTAAGTCTTAAGATGACCTTCACAACCCCCCCCCCCCAATCATTGATTTAGTCTTCCTCTGCATCTGAATCTTTAGGTTGATACAATAAAACAACTTTTTTGATAGTCGTTTGGGTCCATTAGCTGTAGATGATCGTTCCATGAATGTCTTCTATAATAACCACTAACACCTACCGGTACAATGTAAAGAGTTTTTTTTTTCTTTCCCTAATGCCACCAGGTTCTTTTATGACATTTCTGACTTTCTCCTCTGGCATTGGCGGAATTGTAATTAATTTCTTAGTTGGGCACATCGGCCGCGGTGGATTAGTGGTTATGCTACTTGCCTCTGGTCCCGAGGGTCGCGGGTTCAAACCCGGCCGGGATCGATGGATTTTTTTAGGATGGAAAAATCAAAGGAGCAAGTCCTCCGGGAGGGACTTTAAGCCGTGGGTCCCGAGTCTGAAGATTTTCAGGCTCGTAAAAAATCCTTAAGTCTGAATTAATTAAAGGCCTCTAAGCAAAATTTACCGAATTTTCCCGTCCTAGTACTACCTTGGTTTCCTAGATGTCAGTATGAGGCGGTACGCTGACCACGGACCACTCAAAATTACATCTATACGAAAACAAGTGTAACTAAATTAGTATGGTTCAAATTCTTTCCTGTAGAGGGAGAGCGCCTAAATCTCTGTAAAGGGAAAACATGGGCTTACAAGATAAAAGAAAGAGGTTGGGGCACCTGGAAGGCAGAGTTACGTTACCCCGATGATATGATGGGTGATAAATGATAACGAAGCGCCAGGAGAGTTCTTAACCTAAATTCCAGACCATGGGCCATCACAGGAATAGTCTTATTTAAGGAATAATTCCTATAGTCCGACCGGGAATCGAACCCGGGACCTCATGAACAGTGGTCAGTAAAGCTGACCACTAGCCCAAGAGACTGGTCGCAATATAAAAAGTTACAATATAAAACGATGTCTCCCGTATGCAGTTTTCTCAATTATTAATTCCAAAAGTCATGCTTCAATACCGTACTCAAGGGAAAAGATCTTTGGGACATTCTAGTAAAAGATGGACCGAGAATGCTTCACTGAAACCGTAACAGGTTTCGGGCCTTAAACTTGTTAAATATGATATTGTGAGTAATCCACCGCTGTGGTCTTGGGGAGCCTCGTATGCCGCGGACCCGGGTACGATTCCCCGTCAGGACAGGTTTCCTGAATTTTTTTTGGGGGGGGGGGTTTCTCACCTGTAAGACAAGTGTCAGGAAACTTTAAGGCCCAAACGGTCCTCGAACACAATCTGGCTGGCATTATCAATATTATATTTACATCATTAGATTAAGTTTATTTTAAGGCCTCTCCTGGCGCATCATTACCGTCACCGCCACCTTTCATATCTTTGAGGCAGTATATACATTGGCCAGACTGCTAATGTTAGTCAACAGTTTTAAAATTCATATTAAAGCACCGTTGAGGTTATGTAATTAGATGCTAAATATAAAATGGTACCAATTTTATATTTAACATCTTATAACGTTAGTCAGTTGTTTATAATGAACACAAATATTTCCAAGAAAGATGTTATTATTTTACTATTATTTATTATTTTGAAAACACCATCGTGCAAAAAATAATGTGCAACACACGTTTGTGAAGTTTTTTTTACAGAATCTCTGAAATTAAAAACTTCGCTATCGCTCGGTTTTAATCATTTCCTCACTTCTATAAAAACCACTTCCCAATCTCGCATTGTAATGTACGATTTTGCGTTGTTTACATAAATGGTAATTCTGGAATATTAAATAGTATTAAGTTAATACTATTATAGTTACTTCTCCCTTGCTCTTCTAAGAATGAGTAGGGCTGCTAAGTTACGAAACAAATCCTCTCTCTCTTTCTTTTTCTCTCTTTCTTTTCTCTCTCTCTCTCTTTCTCTCTCCTCTCTTTTTTCTCTCTCTTTCTCTCTCTCTCTCTCTTTCTCTCTCTCTCTCTCTCTCTCTCTCTCTCTCTCTCTTCTCTCTCTCTTCTCTCTCTCTCTCTCTCTCTCTCTCTCTCTCTCTCTCTCTCGAGCAGTGCTAACAAATCCCCAGTTATATAAACAATTCAACAAACAGTTTATTACTGATTGTCAGTGTGTTCACATCGTTTATAAATCTACAAGTTGAAGATAATATGGGACAAAATAATAGCTCGTGTATCCGTGAAGCTTTCGATATATAAATTCTGAAGAAAGCACAAATAAGTACAAAAATTAAAAAAAATGCTTATTTGGTGCATATGTGTGTAACATGGAACACCACCTTGTCAAACTTGTCTAAGAAAAAAAGTTCGCTATTAAAAAGGTCAAACAAACTTTCAATATTTCAGACTTTAAGACATATTGCTCACAGGTGATCATTATTATTGATCGAAAAGATTTTCCTCAGAAATAATGATCAATACAGTAAAACCTGTCTATGAAGGAACATGACTGTTCCTTAAATATATTTCCTTCTTGGCAGTTTTCCTTCTTATAAAGGGTTCTCAAATTATAAGCTTGAATTTTCTCACGCAGTGTAAGGGTTTTACATGCACGCTTTAAATATATAACGTATTGACTGAAATACAGACAAAATAGTGTATGTATTACAGCTCAGTTTGCACTGCAATACAAAACAACTTTATTACACAAAAGTGAGAAGGAACTCAACTACAGGAAGACTGAAGAGTTTCCCAATTCCCTCGCAGGTAACGTAAGCAGGCAAGGAAAAGCGAGGGATTAAAAGCTGTCACACATATAAGCAAGGGTATCCCCGTAATACAATGGCAACACAAGAAGGTAAAACGATATAATGCAGAAAGCGTCATATGCAGAATTCTCACGTATGGTCATTAATACTGTAATTAGAACGTGCTTAAGAATAATTTTCCGTCTTACTGAGGTAAAAATTAACCATTGGTACTTTAAAAACCATTCCTTTTCCGCGTTATGAAGGTTTCCGGCTTATACAGGACGATTTTACGTATAAAATCGTACCATTCTGAAGATTTTTTCCGTCTCTACAGGTTTCCTTCTTATAAAGGTTCTGGCTAAGACACGTTTTACTGTATATGATTTTTTTAGCTGTTGATCGCAAAATAAAAATCACTCGATAAAAATCGTAAAATGGTTTTAAAAATTACCAGATACAAATTTCAATCTGATTTAATTTTTATTTATTTATTTTTAAATATTCCTTCCGGAATTCGTGTTGAGACGTGAAAGTAAAGTTGAGATTCCTTAGGACGGGTTACTGGGCCAACGCTGTTTTCCAGTGGTAGGGCTATTACCGTTTTAACCTCTGGACTGACATTATGATACCGCATTTACTCAGCGTAAAACACTGGCATTTCCAACTCTATTGTATGATAGCTAAGTATCGACATTGAAAAGAAGGATATACACAGACTTAGATCTGCCGAAATGATATACCTTCCAAGGACTGCTGGTTACACACTACTAGATTATATATAATACTAGAAGTCCCGGCCATGCGTTGCTGTGGTTAAGGTATACGTTAAAAGTTTAAATTAAGTTGCTGTCTTTCAGCCAGATTACTTAAAACTAATGCTTACACACGAAATCAATAATATTGAAAATAAAATAAACACTGAACACACTTAAATTATCAAATAATCAATATTTGTAATTCAATTGAAATTCGCGGTTGCAACAAAAAACACAGCCATCTGGATCTCTCTTTGTTAAATAATAAACCAATTACCTTACCAAATAACCTTACACCGCCATCTGTTAGAATTGTATGGAACTCACAGATAATTACACCGCCATCTGTTAGAATTGTATGGAACTCACAGATAATTACACCGCCATCTGTTAGAATCGTATGGAACTCACAGATAATTATAACTCTGTCAAATAATAAACAAATAATGTGCAATAAAAATAATGCGACTATAAATTTAGTTATAAACTACCCTAAGTCTCAAGTTGGACCAAACTGCACACAGTGTGCAAAATTTTATTAAAATCGGTTAAGTAGTTTAGGATTCCATCGCGGATAAACAACGTGACACGAATTTTTTATATATTAAGATAAGATATAAAAATGAATGTTTGTTTGTTCGTATTTTTTGCGCGTTCATCCGATTGTGATGGGGCTTTTTGCAAAATGTTCAGGAGTTTTCCGGGAAGGTGCAGGATATAAGAGTGTTGTAGTATTCAATCCTTTCACCGTTAAATCGCCCTTTATAGTGGAAAATGTGAAAAAAATCGGCCTTTGGACACTTAAATGGGATAAGCTGCCTAAACCATAACAAACACACCAAATTAATGTACACAGAATCGAATATCTAAAAAAACTACAAAAAAAAATCCGCGACAGCATGTTATCTTTCACGGACTATTTAACTCATGCCCCAAATGGGACTCAATGGCCAATCACGTTTCAATGATTTCTGTTTTACAACCAATCAGAGTCGTGTTTCACGAAATATTTATCAGTGTTATAATTACCATATTAAAGAAAGCTCCTCCTTTTTAATATTCTGAACAGGTCTGACCATTATTTTGCAGTGACTGAGCCTTTGAGAAATACGGCTACCAGATTGTATGTATAGTGCATGAATGTCAACACATGCCGCATGCGGGAGTTAATATAAACACATTTGTAGCAATTTATTATACCACCAAAAAAAGAAACCACTGTTTGCACTTTTTTAAATGTATTTTTTCCCAGGTAACAATCCAGAAAAATATAATTGTCATATTTACATCATACGACATCAGAAATGAATTAATATACAGTTTGATGTTTCATTTTTTCTCCACTAGAGAGCATTCTTACAATATTGCGTTCCTTTGGCAATAAATAGTATGATCTGGTTGCAGTGATAAACAAAAGAAGCAGATGAAGCGTACCTATCGCTTCTCATTTGTTTTCAAACATCGCCGTTTACATTAAATATATAAATATTTTAAAATAACTATAGTTAAATAATGATTTGTGAGTAAACAGCTTAATTTTATTCGTTAAATAATCCTAACAAATGCCACTCTTGATTTCCAAATTCTCTAGATAAATTCACTCCTCACTTCGTGAGTCGTGAATTTATCGATAATTTGGCAATCACTCGTGGCATTACTTATGATAACTCACAAAACCATTTTTGTCTTTCATTGATGCCAAGAGATCGGAATAAGCAGATTCCGGGCAAGTTTAGCAGCTACGGCGGGTTATTCTTTTGCGGACTATTTAACTCATGCCCCAAATGGGAGTTCAATGACCAATCACATTCAATGATTTCTGTTTTACAACCAATCAGAGTCGTGTTTCACCAAATATTTATCAGTGTTATAATTACCATATTAAATAAAGCTCCTCCTTTTAATATTGCGTTCCTTTGGCAATAAATAGTATGATCTGGTTGCAGTGATAAACAAAAGAAGCGGTAGAAGCGTACCTATCGTTTCTCATTTGTTTTCAAACATCGCCGTTTACATTAAATATATAAATATTTTAAAATAACTATAGTTAAATAATGATTTGTGAGTAAACAGCTTAATTTTATTCGTTAAATAGTCCTAACAAATGCCACTCTTGATTTCCAAATTCTCTAGATAAATTCACTCCTCACTTCGTGAGTCGTGAATTTATCGATAATTTGGAAATCACTCGTGGCATTACTTATGATAATTCACAATACCGAATTTTGTCTTTCAGATCTTTTATGCCAAGAAGATCGAGATAAGTAGATCCTCGGGCAACGCCAGGGAATCAGCACGGGGTATCTAAAAATAATTGCGATATAAATTTTTCCTTTTACTAATCGACTAGTGCCTGTACATAAAAACGTATTAATTTTCGTCCTTCATCCCATTTATGCCAAGAAGATCGGGATAAGTAGATTCCCAGACAACGCCGGGTAATCAGCACAGGGTATCTAAAAATAATTATGATATAAATTTATAAACAATTTTCCTATTATTCAACTAAACATAAAAACATCAATTTTTATTTATTTAGGCCTAGCAGCGTACTCCGGTTATTAGCTCGTATAAAAACATGACATCTTAGGAGAATTACACATGGAACTTTAGAAAACAAAATTTGTGAATTATAAGTCAAGATGGATACATGTTAATCGAATGAAGGATATCCAAGCAAATGTTAAGCTATCAACCTTCAGGAAGAAGATAAGGACATCCACTAAAATACTTTTGGATGATGTTTATATTGAGGTCGAAACAGGTTAACAAGTGGTCTGCATTCGTGAATGGACTATGATGAAGAGTTTTAATAATGGATTTCAAATCCTGGTTCTAGGTATCTTGTAAGAACAATGCATGTTCTCGATGTAGAAAGTGTTTCCCTGAAAAATATTCATTTTATACTTAACCGCAGATCTATATATGTAGATGACACTATTATGAACAATTACTAGCAATTTTCCTGAAGCATCCCAGAAATTAATGGTAGTAGTAATTTCCCAATATACGTGACTGACAGGAAATATGTCACTCGGAAATAACGTCATCCTGCCACGCACTGAAAATCCAAACTATTTACTCACGATTTTCTGACAAAAATTATTTCTCTGCAGGGAAATTCCCCGTTCCATCTTTATGATGGGGCTGGTACTCGTATATACATCATCATCCAGGGATTAAGCCTGTTGGTTCGTTCCGGTTCCATGAAGCTAGAATTGTTAAAATTGTCAGACCATCTTTCTTTGTGGCGTCCAACATTTCTTCCTGAGCCTCTTAATTCCCGGAGATTCCAGACAATCTTATTTTGTATCCTTGAAATAGAACATTTTATTGTTATTTTTCACTTTAGGGTGTATTGGCCTTACAGATGTAAGCTCTCCATACATCCTGATTCTGAGCTAATACAAAGTGCGTTAAAGTTCCAAACTCTCCAGGTTTTTCCCCCAAAAAAAACTTTGCATCATCATCTTATGGCACTTACTCAGTGGCACTATCGAACCCGTAGGTTCATGGCCGCGCGGACATAAGCTCTCCATACATCCCTATCCTGAGCTAATGTTTTCCAATTATTCCCTGAATAATCTACTTCCCTCAAATCATAGTTAATGTTATTCTCCCACCTCATTCTTGGTCTACCAACTGGGATTTTTCCCTCTAGCTTTCCTACAAGAGCGTTCCATGCGCGTCTTTCTTCCGCATACGCGCAACGTGTCCTGCCCATCGCAGTCTACGAGACTTAATTGTTCTTATTATATCTGGGTCGACCTTTTTGGAGATGGCGGGAGACCGTAACGGGCCACTGGGCCTAATACTTGAAAGGCAGATGATGATGATATCTGGCTTCCTATAAAGACCATGTAGTTCATTGTTATGTAGTCTTCTCCATTCATCTGTTTGTTCATCTCTCTTTGGTCCAAAATTTTTCCTAAGTACTTTATTCTCAAATACTCGTAATCTCCTTTCCTCCCTTAAAGTAAGAGTCCATGTTTCGCACCCATAATATAATTGGTAGAATAATAGTTTTGTAATCTTATGGCACTACAACTTCAAAATTGAATGTTTTGGCCTTCTCAATAATCTTCCTCCAGACTCTTCTATCTTCTGTCAATTTCAGGTTTGTCTCCCTCATCTCCTCCGAGTCCTCCCAAACATCATCCTGCCAACTCATCTTAGGTCTACCAACAGCTCTAGTTCCGGTAGCTTCCATTTATATAGTTTAACTAATCTCTGTTGTATTTGCAACAAACTTTTAAATCTATTGACTTGGCTTTCACGGCCGGAGTTAATGTGAAGATCTTGAAGATTTTCGGACTGTAGGCCGTGGTCTTGAGGCTTGAAGTTCCCCCGACGTTTCGCCAGAGATTGCGTCCGGCATCCTCAGAGGATGGCAATTTTGTCGACTGCCTGCCCTATTTATACAGTTCACTGTATAGAGCAGGCAGTCGACAAAATTACCAGTCTCAAGACAACCCTTGAGGATGCTGGAGAGATGAACAGGCAGGCGAATAGACAAAATTCCTAACAGTGAGCTACATGATCTTTATGGGAAACCAGATATAATAAGAAACAGTTTTAGTCTCGTAGACAGCGTGGGCAGGGAATTACGCCACAAATTGGGAATGGAAGAGGGGCAAGGATATTCCTTGTAGGAAAACCAGAGGAAAAGCGCCCGGTAGATGGGGCAGGAATGAGGTGACAGAATAACATTAACCATGATTTTGGGGAGGTAAATTATACAGGGGATGATTGGAAAACGTTGACTCAGGTTAGAACATGTATGGAGAGCTTTCCACGCGACTATGAGCCTGTAGGTTCGATAATGTCAGTGAGTTAATCTACGGAATCTATGATAATTATGCGTAATAACTAACGATTATATATGTGTGTGTGTGTGTGTTTTAATAGCAAAATATCGTTTTTTGTAATTGAAGTGTCCATACGTCATATTTACTACAGCTTTATTCCAAAAGTTCCAGAATTTAACGTCAAGGACCTTTATTTAGATGGAAAATGCAAATGAAGTACAAGACATTTTATTCTCAAGTTCTAATTGATCAAGTCATCAGAACATCAAGTTGAACATTTTATATTTTATGTCAGTGCTTGTTCTGGGGGTAAAGACGGCCGTCACGCAGGACTGACAACCCGGCTGACATAAAGTGCCGATTGTCTAGAAAAAGTGGGAGCCTTAACCTCGTACTACCCCAAGGGCCTCCGGGCCTGTTGTGGGATCACTTTACTTACTTACTTACTTATACAAGACAATGGCAGTGCCTATTATTACTTATGGATCCAAAACATGGACAGTGACAACACAACAGTCTGCCACAATACAAGCTACTGAAATAGACCAATAGCAGGATATCAACAGACAAAAAACATAACACAGATATAAGACAACAACTAAAAGTAGAGGAAAACTAAAAACAACAATAGAGAAATACAGAACAAACTGGAAATAACACTTGGCAAGGATGACTGAGAATAGAATATCAAAATCAGCATACAGCTATTCACCACGAGGAAGAAGAAGTTTGGGAAGACCAAAGAAAAGCTGGAAACAGCAGCAATTTGGAACCGGAACAGGCTAGTAAAAATTAGAGGAACTAAACACAACAATAGAGAAATACAGAAAAAAACTGGAAATAACACTTGGCAAGGATGACTGAGAATAGAATACCAAAAGCAGCATACAGCTATTCACCACGAGGAAGAAGTAGTTTGGGAAGACCAAAGAAAAGCTGGAAACAGCAGCAATTTGGAGCCGGAACAGGCTAGTAAATAAGCCTAAACCGTGAAGAAGAAGCTATGTCAGTATTTTTAAATGTCCTTGTTCTATATTTAATTAATTCTGACTGTATCCTCCTTCCCCACAAGCCATCCCAATTTTCTAAACTGCCATTTGTTTATTCCTACTGTCTGAATATTTAAATGTATACTCGTTCTGTTTTGATCATTTTTTTTCTACAATTCCACTTAAAAATTCCATATGATATTTAGTCACTAGCTTGTTAAAATACAATTTCCATTCATTTAAAGAAATTTCCTGAATATTTTATTGTGTCCTGGCTTCCATAAATTTTTCGAAGTCCCCCAGACCTCTGAATACCTTCCTAAAATATAATAATGCATTCTTTGACACGTTCTTTCCCAATACTTGTATTTTCTTCTGTCTCCTTCTTTCTTACCATTGCTTGAGCTTATTTATATCTTACTCCAGTTTGTTTGTCAAACCCTAATCTCCTTATTCCAAATTTCTTGAGGGGAGCAGCAAGATGTTCAAAATTGGGAAAACATAAGAAATAAAATCATACGAGAAAAAAAAAGAATATAAAATGTTCATTAGTAGATTGTATAAGATATTAGTAATTAAATTTGTATGGGCATGTACGACGAATGCAAAAAGAAAGGTTGCCCAAGAGGGCTGAAGGACATGGAGTAGCTGGATAGGGACGAGTGGAGAAGGAAAATAAAATTTAGGCACAAAAGGATGTGTAAAAATTGAAAAATCTTAATATAAAACTATTTAAAAAGTTGATTGCTTAAGAAATATAAAATTTGTAAATTTGACAGTTCGGTCCCGGAAAATGGCAGGAATGAGACGGTAACACGTACACAGCTACATGTTCATGGTAAGTTATTGTGTATGTTGTGAAAGTAGGCGCGGTCGATGCATGACATTTTGCGCAAATCATGAACTCAACTCTTTGAACAATGTAGTCATCTACTTGTGATTTATAGCTCTAGTACTTACTGTACATTGTTTCTTATCTACGTGTGTATTACCTTGCCAAACGAAGCTTGTTCCTAGAGTCTGGCAGCACTGTTGTGCGCCATATGTACTCAAGTCTCTGAACAATGAAGTCATCTACTTGTGATTTTGATTTATAATATGTAGTAATGTACATTGTTTCTAAGTGCATGTGTATAACCTTCCCAAGCGAAGCGTGTGCCTGCAGTCCGGCAGCACTGTTGCGCGCGATATGTATTCAAGTCTCTGAACAATAAAATCATATACTTCTGATTTATAGCTGTAGTAGTTACATTGTTTCTATCAACGTGTGTTTAATCTCGCCAAACGAAGCGTGTACCTAGATTCTGACAGCATTGGTTGCGCGCGATATGCACTCAAGTCTCTGAACAATGAAGTCACATACTTGTGATTTATAATCTGTAGTAATGTACATTGTTTCTATCTACGTATGTATAACTTCGCCAATCGAAGCATGTACCTGGAGTCTGCCAGCACCCTTGCGCGTAATATATATCCAACTCTAGTTTTTTTAACAACGAAGTCATATAAGCCTACTTGTAGTCTTTGAACAATTAAATAATCTTCTTGTGATTTATACATTTAGCCATATGACCAACCTCATGGGCTAGTGGTCAGCTTTTCTGACTACAGTTCATGAGGTCCCGGTTCGATTCCCGGTTTTTTTCTTAAAGGTAATTATTCTTGTGATTTACCATTTTCTGAAATTTAGGTTAAGGACTTTCTTGACGCTTCATTATCATTTATCGCCCACCATATCATCGGGGTAACGTAACTACCTTCTAGGTGCTCCGACCTAAGAAATTGATTACAATTCCGCCATTGCCACTGGAGAAATCCAGAAACGTCATAAAAGACAACCCGGTGGCATTGGACAAAAACAAATTAATAATATGTATTTAGGTGCACAATCTAGCTATTAGAAAATGTATAATACCACTCCTTCTAGCCGCGAGATCGAACATTTTACAATTCAAATTTCCAATCCACCCGGTATCGAACCCGAGATCCCCTAGTAAGGAAGCAGCTAAGCTAGCGCAATGGGTTAACTACTAACTCACTGGCATTATTGAACCCATAGCTTCATGGCCGCACGGATATAAGCTCCACACATGCATGTTTTCCAATCATCCCCTCTATTCATGGTTAGTGTTATTCTCCCACCTCATTCTTGGTTTACCACCTGGGCGTTTTGTCTCTGGCTTTCCTACGAGAAACTTCCATACCCCACTTTCATTTCCCATTCGTGCCACATGTCCTCCCCATCGCAGTCAACGAGACTTAACTGTTCTTATTATCTGGTTTCGTATAAAGATCATGTAGCTCACTGTTAAGTAGTCTTCTCCATTTGCCTGCCCATCTCTCTTTGGTCCAAAATTGTTCGTAAGTAAGAATTTGGAAATAAAGAGTGGAATTTGTTAGGACTGTTTAACGAATAAAATTAAGCTGTTTACTCACAAATCATTATTTAACTATAGTTACTTTAAAATATTCATATATTTAATGTAAACAGCTATATTTGAAAACAAAAGAGAAACGATTGTTATGCTTCATTTGTTCATCACTGCAACCAGATCATATTATGTATTGCCAAAGCATCGCAATATTGTAAGAATGCACCCTAGTGAAGAAATTTATAACCAACATTATAGGTATTAATTAATTTCTGATGTCCTGTGATGTAAATATGCCAATTATATTTTTCTGCAACGTCATTTCCTGGAAAATAATTCGTTTAAGAAAGTGCAAACAGCTATTTTTTTGTGGTATAATCAATTGCTACAAAATGTTTTTTTTCTATTATCTCCTGCTATCTGCTGACATTCATGCACTCTATATACAATCTGGTAGCCGTATTTCTTACAGAGTCAGTCACTGCAATGTTAAAAAGGAGGAGCCTTCTTTAATATGATAAAATTCAGTTGATAAATTCGAGGCGAAACACGACTGTGATTGGTTGTAAATAAAAATCATTGAAATGTGATTGGTCATTGACTCCCATTTGGGGCATGAATTAAATAGTCCTAGGAATTTTATTCTGAAGAACTCGTAAACGTTTCTCCTTCCTTGAAGCAAGAGTCCACGTTTATCGCAGTGGGTTAAAGTTAATGTAATATTTTTAGAGGTCAAGTAATTATCACTACAATAATAGTGAATTTGTATTGAGGTAAGAAGGTCCTCTGTCCTGGTGACCTCAGCTGATGTTGACCAGTACGAAAATTAGAAAGTGGTCCATTTTAGTCTACAATTGCATCTTTGTTAATGTGTTTTAACTTACTTACTTACTCACTGGCACTATCGAACCCGTAGGTTCATGGCCGCACGGACATAAGCTCTCCATACATCCCTATCCTGAGCTAATGCTTTCCAATCATTCCCTGTATAATCTACTTCCCTCAAATCATAGTTAATGTTGTTTCTCCCACCTCATTCTTGGTCTACCAACTGGGCGTTTTTCCTTCTGGCTTTCCTACAAGAAGTTTCCATGCACGTCTTTCATTCCCCATACGCGCAACATGTCCTGCCCATCGCAGTCTACGGGACTTAACTGTTCTTATTATATCTGGCTTCCTATAAAGACCATGTAGTTCATTGTTATGTAGTCTTCTCCATTCACCCGTCTGTTCATCTCTCTTTGGTCCAAAAATTTTCCTAAGAACTTTATTCTCAAATACTCGTAATCTCCTTTCCTCCCTTAAAGTAAGAGTCCATGTTTCGCACCCATATAATATAACTGGTAGAATAATAGTTTTATATATTTTCAGCTTAACGTTTTTTGAAAGGAGTTGGGACATCAAAGTCTCTGCAATGCATAATAGCACGCATTTCCAGAATTAAGCCTATGTTTAATTTCTTTGTGCATCTCATTCCTATTTGTGATTATTGTTCCTAGGTATTTGAATTCAGCCAATTCCTCAAAATTTCCCTCATTTGTCATTAGCTGTCCATTTCCATTATATAATGAATGTGTTTTAACAGTTTACATTATTTTCATTGTACAGTAAAATCTGTCTTAGCCGGAACCTTTGTAAGGAAACATGTAGAGACGGAAAAAAATCTCCCGAACGGTACGATTTTGTGTGTAAAATCGTCCTGTATAAGTCGGAAACCTTCATAACGCGAAAACGGAATGGTTTTTAAAGTACCAATAGTTAATTTTTACCTCAGTAAGACGGAAAATTATTCTTAAGCACGTTCTAATTACAGTATTAATGACCACACGTGAAAATACTGCATATGGCGCTTTCTGCATTATATCGTTTTACCTTCTTGTATTGCGATTGTTTTGCGGGGATACCTTTGCTTACGTGTGACAGCGAGGAATCCCTCGCTTTTCCTTGCCTTGCTTACGTTACCTGGACGGAGTAGGGAAACTCTTCAGTCTTCCTGTAGTTGAGTTCCTTCTCGCTTTTGTGTAATGGAGTTGTTTTGTATTGCCGTGCAAACTGAGCTGTGTTACATACACTATTTTGTCTGCATTTCAGTCAGTACGTTATGTCTTTAAAGCGTGCATGTAAAACCCTTACACTGCGTGAGAAAATGCAAGCTTGTAATTTGGGAACGCTTTATAAGAAGGAAAAATGAGGTGGGAGAACAACATTAACTATGATTTGAGGGAAGTAGATTATACAGGGAATGATTGGAAAACATTAGCACAGGATAGGGATGTATGGAGGGCTTATGTCCGTGCGGCCATGAACCTACGGGTTCGATAGTGCCAGTGAGTAAGTAAGTAAGTTTGTAAGAAGGAAAACTGCCAAGACAGAAATATATTTTTACTGTACTACTGAATGTATTATTTAATGCTAGATGCATCACAGCCAATCAATCGTAAACGTTTCCACTAGTGTCAGGCTCCTTACAGGGCGATTCATAATTCCTATTACAAACTTCTGGGGGTTGTAGAGGGGACTTAGTAGATAAAGTGTTGATAAGGAATCCATATCTGGAAACATACCATTTTGATGTAAAATAAGTGTGAAGATCGAAACACATTGGTCTGATATCGTGTCTCTTGCGTTTCAGAATAAGTATTACAGACTTATAGGGGTTGTACTACGCCTGTCGAGTCGGAGGAAGTTCTTCTTGCACGAATTCTGGCGATGTGTCGCGACAGTAGAAATTACTGATCGCACTCTGGGTCTTGTGTGTATGAAAACGTGCGTCGCATGTACACTTGTGCAATGAACAAGAGTGTCGCCACGTGGAACCACAGTTGCAGTACAGCCCATAGAAGTCTATTTAATACTTATTCTGAAACACAAGGCACACTATATCAGTCCATTGTGTTCCGATGTTAACTTATTTTACATCGAAATGGTACGTTTCCGGACATGGGTTCCTTATCAAAAGTTTATCTATTAAGTCCCCTCTACAACCCCTAAAATAGGAATTATGAATCACTCTGTATATCTAGTTTAACATTTAAACGTGTTTATTTTATTTTTGTACTGTATTTATTTCACATCTTTCTATGCCCAATTAATATATTGTCATTCTTCTCCACATTTCTCTGTTAGTCCGATATCCATCGTGCAATTCTTTTACCCTCTTGCTGATCAAAACACCACCAGTCCACATAATTTTTTGCCGTCTTCTTCTTCTGCCAAGTGACATCCATTCTAGTTTTCTTCTTGGGAATCTGTCTTCTGTAATTCTTTTGACATGACCATACGATTAATTTTAATTGTTTTTATATAAAATCCACAACTCAAATGTTAGCATTCATATTTTATTTAATTACGCTGTTTCTTATTTTATATCTTCTAAAACATCGTTTCCCAACATGTGGTTCGCGAGCAAAATATATCAAGGGGTTCGCCAAAACTTTTCCATAATGGCGGGTTTCGATGTTAGATCTATTATTATTATTATTATTATTATTATTATTATTATTATTATTATTATTATTATTTATTATTATTATTATTATTTTAAAATTAAATTAACCATATAATGACCCTTGTTACATATGTGTAATATCGTGAATCTATCACATGATTTGCACAATGAATTAATATTTGCCGCGAATGCCTGATTTACTGTTATGTAACAACATTAGGAATACATTTAATTTCACTACAACTAGACCTACACGTTGTATAACTTTTAAGCCCTAACTAGAGTAAATTTAGGTTTTAACCGTTAATGGTTGTTAATTTAAGGTCATTAAACCCTTTGCTTGGAATTAAATGTTATGCGTGTCTACTGTATGTATATTTAAAAGTCAGTGATTCACCCAACTCAGGTCGTTGTGGAAGGGGTTCGCAAGTCGAAAAAGATTGCAAACCGCTGTTCTAGAAATTCCAGCTGAACGCCTTCAAAAATACATTTCTGGTGCACTTAATTTACCTATTGTTATAGATTTTAATTCCCATGTTTCTGCACCTATGTCATTATAATCATTATTGTATTAAAATGTTTATTTTTGTTTTAGAACTTATATCCTGATCCCATAAAATACCATTTAATTTTGATATTGCAGATTTGCCCTAAGATGTTAATTATATATATATATATATATATATATATATTACCTGGTAAGTCAGTCGTCCTCAACTAAGTTATTAAACTTCAAGTTATTCTAATATGGAGGCCTTTCGAAAACAATGTTTCATCTTCTGCGTTTTAACTGGAACTAATGGTTGATTGTGTTGTATAGGTTGTATAATGGATTTATGTCTGCCGTTATGTACTCGTTCAGTAGGTCTTTATTCCTTGCTTCTTTTAGGATCTCTATGTATTCAAGGATGCTGATCCTTGAAGAAGTAATTTAGTTAGGTCTTCATTATGCCCCTCGTTGTGGCGACAATTTTGAAGAAGTAATTCTTTTCCCATATTGTGGCGATGTTTTGAAGCAGCTAACTCTCTTCATGCCCGATGTTGTAGAAACATTTTGAAGGATTAGTGTCCCAAACAGAATTACTGGTTCAGGTTGGGTTTGATTTTCGGTAGAGTCGGATTCTCTTCTCAAGGTCGAAGTTGGTACACAAGATAGGAAAACACTTTAAAAATCATTAATAACTGATTCTTGTAGAAATAGTTGTAAATTTATTTACTATTTAATTTCCCAGCAGATCAAGTTAATATAGGTGGTATTATTCTTCACAGTCAATTAAAATTAAATTCTTTTCTTTTCTTGAATGAACTATTCTTCTTGTATTAAATATCACATTTTATCAGGAGAGCTGTTATTGCTTCTATCCTTGATGACAGTTATATGCTGAATGACTAGAGTAATTCTGTTATAATTTTAAAGAACATTATTACATCACATGATTTTATATTTAAATTCTATTGGTTAATATAATGTTTAAATTTGATTTGTTAAATCAAAAAGTTAATTGTTTTAACATCCAATCAGAATTTAGTATACTTTTATTTAAAAATATTAAGTTAAGCAGGTGTTCTTATTACAGTTATAACAGAAAGCTTTATATTTCAGACAGCAGTGACTTAAAACACAATTTTAAAAGCATTATTAGAAAGACTGTTATATAATACAATTCTTTAATTGTTACTGAGACATTTTTATTCAACAATGAACAACAATTAATTATTTAGATGTTTTACTTTATTTAAGTTATATTTAAATATTAAAAGAATTTTAAAATATAAAATTATTAACTTAAACTTTCATATTTATTATGATATTAAAATCCTGCTATACCCTGTTGTTATTATACTCTTTGTGTAGTATTGACATAGTTATCGATTTGAAAAAAAATCGATAACTCGATGTCAATACTATACAAAGAGTATACTCGTAATAACAACAGGATCAGCATCCTTGAAGATATAGAGATCCTAAAAGAAGCAAGAAATAAAGACCTATTGAACGAGTACATAACGGCAGACATAAATCCATTATACAACCTATAAAACACCATCAACCATTAGTTCCAGTTAAAACGCAGAAGATGGAACATTGTTTTCGAAAGGCCTCCATATTAGAATAACTTGAAGTTTAATAACTTAGTCGAGGACGATTGACTTACCAGGTAATATATATATATAGGGTTTCCAGTATAAAACCGGACACTCTGCGGCTGGCAGAGTGAAATGCGGACGGGGAGAGAGCGCTGCCTGACGGGTGAAACCCCGTGAGGCGTGTCCGGTTTTATATTGGAAGCCCTGTATAATTAACGTCTTATTACATAACCTCAACGGTGCTTTAACATTAATTTCAAAAGATTTGTCCTATTTATCTTTTTATTGATTTCAGCATCATGACTTCCTAGTCCTCCAGATTTGGCTGTTATGCCATTTTAGATGTAGATATAGGATGTAATTAACAAAATAGAGATATATCTCCTAAGTTAGCAATATCACACCGTAAAGTGGACTTGCTGAGAGGAATTTGCCTAGTTAATGCAGTTCCTGAATGATGGACTATTGTTAATGGGATATTAAAAGGTGATTTTAGTAAAAAAATTATCAAATTTATTTATTTATTGTACTTTTAAATAGTTTAAACTATTCTGTACAAATTGATATGCATATTATTGATATATGCTCATTTTAAGTATTTAAAACAAATATATTTAAAAGTTGGTGGCTCCATGGCGCAAGCGGTTAGACGCTCGTCTCTCACCGCTGGCTGTCCGAGATCGAGTTTCTGTCATTCCATGTGGGTTTCGTGGTGGACGAAATGGAGCTTGGACAGATTTTTCTCGGAGTTTCTCCCGTTTTCCCCTGCCAAAAATTTAATTCCATCATCTTCATACTCTAATAAATATGTTCATCCATAGTAATTCTGCCCGAAGGCAGGTCCTTCACTGCAATCATAGCATTTTCATGCTATGCTTGCAGCTTTACTAGGGAATTGTAGGTGTGGTAGCTTCCCGTTGCTTTCCACACCGGTGAAGGGTGGTGATGATAATGATAAGGATGATGGTATAATGATGGCCATATGATTTCGGGGACCGTTTGGGCCTTAAAGTTTTCCTGACATTTGTCTTACAGGTGAGGAAAAACCCCGATAAAAACATCACCCAGAAAAACTGCCCCGACCGGGGATCGAACCCCGGGCCCGCTGCGTGACAAGGCAGCACGCTACCTCGAGACCACAGCGGTGGAAAGCAACGGGAAGCTACCACACCTACACAATTCCCTAGTAAAGCTGCAAGCATAGCATGAAAATGCTATGATTGCAGTGAAGGACCTGCCTTCGGGCAGAATTACTATGGATGGATGGATATCTTCATACTCTTCTCATCTATTTTCGTTTCATTTGCGTTCATCCGCCCCTGTGACGATGCGTCAGGAGTGGTCGGCCGGCCGGCACCCTGTAGTTCAGACCTCTTTAAATTTAGGTGCTTCATCTCATTCTTCGACCCGACCCTGTGTTGGACACAAGTTCAGGATATTTTATTTATATTTATTTAAAAGTAAAGCTGCATCACTAATTTGACACAAGGAACGTTTTACTTAAACTGGTTTTTTTTTCGACAAACTAATCCATAGTAATTCTGCCCGAGGGCAGGTCTTTCACTGCAATCATAGCATTTTCATGCTATGCTTTGCAGCTTTACTAGGGAATTGTAGTTGTGGTAGCTTCCCGTTGCTTTCCACACCGGTGAAGGATGATGATGGCCATATGATTTCGGGACCGCGTCGCGACAAACTAAAATGTTCATATAAAAGACCCGTTTTTCTCAGAAACTATAAGAGGTAAATGTATGAAAATGTTTGAGCATGTATAGTACTTGCATCTGTTGATATGGAACCACTTTGGCGCTCTTGCAATTATTTTTTTATTTAATGAAAACTAGCAAAAATAAAAAAAAATAAGTTTTAAAAATTATATTTTCAAAAGTAAGAAGAAATGTAACTCAAAACTGCTTCAGTAAATTTATTAAACATGTGTCTGAACAGTGTAAAAAATTCACATTTATACCTCAAATAGTTCCAGAGACTAGCCCAAATGGGAGTCAACGACCAATCACGTTACAATGATTTTTTATTTACAACCAATCACAGTCGTGTTTCGCCTAGAATTTACCAACTAAAGTTTATCATAATAAAGAAAGCACCTCCTTTTTAACATTCTGAATAGGTCATAGCATTATTTTGCAGCGACTGACTCACTAAGAAATACGGCTACCAGATTGTATATATAGTGCATGAACGTCAACACATACCGCATGCGGGAGTTAATATAAAAACATTTGTAGCAATTGAGTATACCACCAAAAAAAAAAACCACTGTTTGCACTTTCTTAAATATATTTTTTCCCCAGAAAAAATATAATTGTCATATTTACATCATAGGACATCAGAAATGAATTAATATACAGTTTGATGTTTCATTTTTTCTCCACTGGAGTGCATTCTTACAATATTGCGTTCCTTTGGCAATAAATAATATGATCTGGTTGCAGTGACGAACAAAATAAGCAAATGAAGCGTACCAATCGTTTCTCATTTGTTTTCAAACATCGCCGTTTGCAATAAATATATACATATTTTAAAATAAGTATATTTAAATAATGATTTGTGAGTAAACAGCTTAATTTTATTCGTTAAATAGCCCTAACAAATGCCACTCTTGATTTCCAAATTCTCTAGATAAATTCACTCCTCACTTCGTGAGTCGTGAATTTATCGATAATTTGGAAATCACTCGTGGCATTACTTATGAAAATGGGTATCAAAGTTTTACATTTTAACATTGTCGGGATAGGGCTTTTAATCTCCCCTTAAAGTTGTGAATATTTTAGCATTGATTGTTAAGTAGTTTACCTTCCTCTGGTGAATATGCTAATAGCGGAATGTTAAGCTGTTTGATTTCTATGCGAGATGTTGGGTTTCCTGCGAAGTCAATACAACAGATAATGAATTTCCTCTTGTTCTAGAGGTAAAATTAATATTTTCCGGTAGAGCAAGTTCTTACAAAGGCAAGTTACACCCTCTAAAACGGTGAAATTTCTGCATCCTACTTCTTGTCACATCTCAATTCGTCCTAGATACCAATCTTCCGTTAATTTACTTCATTTCTAACTGAAAATTAAGAAAGTTAACTGAATTACCGGCACTATCGACACCGGAGTTCATGTCAGCTCTCTCCATAACATCCCTCTTCCAATCAGAGGAATATACAGATTATTATTATTAATATTATTGTTGTCCACCGCTGTGGTTTCGAGGTAGCGTGCTGCCTTGTCACGCAGCGGGCCCTGGTTCGATTCCTGGTAGGGACAAGCTTCCTGGGTGAGGGTTTTCCTCACCTGTATGACAAATGTCAGGTGTTAAGGTCCAAAAGGTCCTCGAACATCATTATCTCCTTGACCGGTGTGGAAATAACGGGTAGCTACCACACGCATAATTCCCTAGCAAAGCTGCAAAGTATAGCATGAAAATGCTATGATTTCAGTGAAAGACCTGCCCTAGGGCAGAACATTATACAGTAGAATATTATTGTTGTCGTTATCATTATTATTGTTATTATTATTATTATTATTATTATTATTATGGGGAAAATTATAAAGCGAAATTGAAGATAAATCATTGGTACCAGAAAAATGTATCAACATTGTTAAAACCGGAAATATATTTTTATTATTATTATTATTATTATCGTTGTCATTATTATTATTATTATTATTATCATTATCATTATTATTATTATTATTATTATTATTATTATTATTATTATTATATTAATAGCAAAATTCCAGGGAATATGTGGTACGATAAAACGATCACTAAATAACAAAACAACAAGAGAGACCCAATTGAAATTTTACAAAACGTTGGCAGTACCGGTACTGCTCTATGGTTCAGAAGCCTGGATACATAAAAAACAAGATCTAAGTAGGATAACGGCGGCAGAAATGAAATTTTTGAGATCTGTTAAAGGGCGCACTAAGGAAGACAGAACCAAGAACACAGAAATAAGACAGGAACTTGAAATATTTGCAATAACTGATAAAATAGATACATATCGACAAAAATGGAAGCAGCACATAGACAGAATGAATGAAGATACATATCCAAAACTAATAAAATACAAATCTAAAGGCACCCGAGATGTGGGCAGACCTAGAAAGAGATGGGCTGAAGTCGGAACGGGTCAACAGACCTAGTCCATGAATGCAGATGATGATGATTATTATTATTATTATTAATTGGGTTATAATTTAACATTTCAAGATGAAACTGATATAGCAAAGAAAATAATAAATTTCACAAACACAACTGTGATAATAATTAATAGTATTGTGTAACGAACTTTTTAGTACAAAAGAACATAAGATTACGGCTTTATATGGTTATCGCAAGACCAGTATTAAGATATGGTAGCGAAGCATGGACAATACGAAGATGTGAAAGCGGAATAACAGCAAATGAGATACGATTTATGCGCCGTACAGCAGGTTATACAAAGTAGGATCGTAAAAGAAATGAGGAAATTATGGAAGAGTTGGATGTAGAACCCATTCTCCATTATATACAAAACTACCAGAACAACTGGAAAGCCCATCTTCAACGAATGCAATCTCACAGAATTCCAAAAGCTATGCTTCGTTACTGCCCGAGGCAAAATATCGCTAGGACGTCCAAAAAAAAGCGCTGGATGGAAAATTCCTCTTTGAGACCGTAACAGGTCACATGGCATAATACTTGCATGATTATTATTATTATTATTATTATTATTATTATTATTATTATTATTATTATTATTATTATTATTATTATTATTGGCCGCTGTGGACTAGTGGTTATGCTCCTTGCCTCTGGTCCCGAGGGTCGTGGGTTCAAACCCGGTCGGGGTCGATGGATTTTTTAGGAAGGAAAAATCCAAGGAGCAAGTCCGCCGGGAGGGACTTTAAGCCGTGGGTCCGGCGTCTGAAGATTTGCAGGCTCGTAAAAGATCCTTAAAAGCCTGAATAAAAGGCCTCTAAGCAAAATTTACCGAATTATCCCGTCCTAGTACTACTTTGGTTTCCTAGATGTCAGTATGAGGCGGACGCTCACCACGGACCACTCAAAGGACATCTATACGCAAACAAGTGTAACTAAATTAGTATGGTTCAAATTCTTCCCTATGGGGGAGAGCGCCTAAATCTCTGTTAAGGGAAACATGGGCTAACAAGATTACAAGAAGATTATTATTATTATTATTATTATTATTATTATTATTATTATTATTATTATTATTATTATTATTATACGTGGACGTAAAGCATAGAGGAAGCACATAAACTATTGGTGATAGAGATGGACTTTTGGAGGAGGGCTTCTAGAAATTCTAGAAGAGACAACATTAGAAATACTAAAATCAGAGAAATAATGAATGTTCAAAGAGATGTTCTACAAGTTATTGAAGAATGAAGACTAAAATGGTTTGGTCACGTAAAGAGGATGTCAGGTGACAGGATACCTAAGATGATGATACTAAATTTTGAAGCGGAGGGCAACAGAAGAAAGGGGAAATCAAGCATGGACATCCATTTGCTTCGTACATTTAGCTGCATTGCTGGATTTTGGCTTTTATTTCTGTGCCTTGCAGTTAAAAGCGGTAAATAATATTTTGGGCACACACTTGATATATCATAATGTTCTCTGGGAGAAATTTCAAGGAGGTTTCGGCATGCAGTGGTTGACAGTTTCTTTGTAAGAAAAATATATGTTACTATTCCAGAAAGAGGAGAATGGCGAATATGATACAGTGAAGAACTATATCACATAAATCATTGGACATTGTAACAGATATAAAAATAGCTAGATATCTAGAGAATGGATAATAGTGAGACAGTTAAAAATATAATAGTGGATCATCCAGATGGATGAAGAAGAGTTGGAAGACCTAAAGTTAAGTGGATGGATGGAGTTTTGTAAAATGTCGAAAGACTTAACATTCGAATTTGGTAGACAATATTGCCAGAAATAAAGAGGTCTGGAGGAGATTTCTAGGGAGGCTATAATGTAGTAACTGTGTGATAATAGACGCAGTTCGCCTGCAGTTTGTTAATTAACATACTCTAATTAACAAAAATGCTCTTCCTCAACTCACTGCTAATTTTACATAACTCTCTCTCTCTCTATCTATCTATCTATCTCGCTCTCTCTCTCTCTCTCTCTCTCTATATATATATATATATATATATCCATCCATAGTAATTCTGCCCGAAGGCAGGTCCTTCACTGCAATCATAGCATTTTCATGCTATGCTTGCAGCTTTACTAGGGAATTGTGTAGGTGTGGTAGCTTCCCGTTGCTTTCCACGCCGGTGAAGGATGATGGTGATGATGATGATGGCCCTATGATTTTCGGGGACCGTTTGGGCCTTAAAGTTTTCCTGACATTTGTCTTACAGGTGAGGAAAAACCCCGATAAAAACCTCACCCAGAAAAACTGCCCCGACCGGGGATCGAACCCGGGCCCGCTGCGTGACAAGGCAGCACGCTACCTCGAGACCACAGCGTATATATATGTGTGCCTTAATTTAACGTCTCTCTTTGTAGGTACTTTTACGTCTTCACGCTACCTGGGCCTCACAGAGACGCATGTCGCGAAGGGATTTTTTTATTATTTGGATCACACACTTTTTTTTTTGTAATATGAAGGCACGACGGTCCGCCTGGATGAGAAATAAGTTGTTTGCCAGGGTCAGTTATATATATATATATATATATATATATCGGCCTAAACTGTGATTTGTTACAGAGATTGCAGCGTGTTCATAATGCTTGCGTTCGATTTAAATCCGCTGTTATGATTTTTTTTTCCGAATACTTCAATAATCTCCGTCTTACTGATAAGCGTAAATTGGGCTCTCTTTCACTTATTTTCAAGCTCCTGAATTCCTAAACTCCTAGTTAGGCCTACCTGGCGTCTAGATTTGAGAAGTTATGTTTTTACCACAATATTAACACTAGGCCACAAGATAAGTCTGCTAACACAGCACTTCCTCTTATTCTACTTATTTCATAGTAGTCTCTGCCCGCTCCTGGAATTCTCTCCCAGGATATCAGGGGTTGCCGCACACTTGACACTTTTAAGCCAGGGAGGGGGCTCTAGGCCTTTCAATTTTAGTATCTATAATTCGAAGTTATGGAAATGATTTTTTTAATTCTTATAGAATATTACAATGTTAATAGTAATTTTTCCTTTAATTTTTTTAAAATTACAATCACTTGTGAAATAATTAATTTTTTCTCGAGAAATAAATTTTGTTCTATGTCATTAATTTTTTTTCTCCCCGTTTTCTATCTAGTACATTTTATATTTCGTTCGTAAAAATAGACAAAACAAATTATTTTGTATATAATAATTATATTGTAGACTTGCCATGTAATGTTTATGTTCGTTGTAATTTAGATGTAAGAATATTTTGTTGTATTTTTTAATCTGGTTGAGTGGTATACAAGGCCTTAACTCTGCCAAGTAAAATAAAGCTATTATTTTCACTTTTTTTTTGTTAAAAAATCAGCATTTATATTTCTGTCATGTCGTCCATCGCTGTTGGTCTCGTAGCATGCTGCCTTGTTATGCAGTTGACCCGGGTTCGATCCGCGGTCAGGACAAGATTCCTGGATAAGTTGTTACGGGATTTTTCCTCGCCTGTAAGACAAATACCAGAAAACTTTAAGGCCCTAACGGTCCCCGAACGTCACCTGGCCATCACCATTATCATTCGTCTAATTTAGATTAAATTTAGGATTAAGATCTCATTACCATAATCATCACCCTTCATATAATTTGGGCACCGTAACCCTACCTTCCATGCTCACCAACATCAGAAGTGTGGTACAATACTCTAATGCCAGGAGAGAATACCAGAATGTAGAAATGACAAACTGATGGCATTGAATAAAAAATTCTCTCTGGTAATTATCCACATATTGCAACAATAAATTTGGTGTTCCCGTTTTTCATTTCATTTTATGTAGGTGGCATAGAATCCACCAGATTTGTCTATAAGGGTGGAAACATAAAACATAAAGACATTATATACTATATATAAAACAGTAACAATAAATCGTGGTGTCAGACAAGAGTGCCCTTTATCACCTTCTCTTTTTAATTTATGTATATAGATGAAGTTATGTTAAAGTGGCAGATTAATATAAGTAAACAATTTAAAATAAATAATAAACTTAATAAACGTTGGATACAATATTAGTTGCTGATGATCCCAAGTAGTGATTTCCAGTTCAGAAGATGATCTACAAAGAGCTATTTTTAATTTGGAAAAAATAAGTGTCAATTACAATTTTAAAATTTCAAAGAATAAAACCAAAATTTTAGTATTTAAAGGACATGATACCTTAAGAGCAAAAATAGTAATTGATAATACAATTTTAGAGCAGGTGAACAGTTTTAAATATCTAGGTTTTAATTTATCATATGTTAAAATTGAAGATATTAATGACAAAATAAATAAATTTAATCTAATGTGTGGCACTATTAAAAGAACCCTTAAAAACACAAGAATATAAACAAAAATTAAATTTTATAAAGTAATGGCTGTTCCTGTATTGATGTATGGATCAGAATGTTGGACGATCACTAAAAGACAAGAACAAAGATTGGAAGCAGCTGAGATGCGATTTTTAAGAAATATAGCAGGATATACTCTGCTGGATAAGAAAAGAAATGAAGATCTAAGAAAGGAACTAAATATTTTCAAACTTACAGACCGAATAATTAAATATAGGAACGACTGGAAAGAACATATTGATAGAATGCCAGAAGGAAGATTTCCAAAATTATTGCTAAATTATAAACCGCACGGAAGGAGAAATGTTGGTCGCCCACACAGAAGATGGTCTGAACAATTTTAACAATTCTAGCTTTCATGAAACCGGAACGAGCCAACAGGCTTAATCCCTGGATGATGATGATGATGATGATGATATAAAACATTAAAGAACAAAACAAGAAGGGATACTAATTTGATGTTTTATAGGCCATTGGCAGTTCCTGCACTACTTTATGGAAGTGAAACTTGGGCAGTGACCAAAAAATTACAAAGTAGAATACAAAGTGTAGAAATGAACTTCCTTAGAAGAACAAAAGACTGCACTAGATTGGATCGGATAAATAACGAAGATAAAAGAACAGAGTTAAATATATTATATCCACAGAATGATAAAATCAAATAATATAGAGATAAGTGGTTTAGACATGTATAAAGAATTAATGTAACAAGATTACCAAAATCAGCATTTAACTACAAGACAAGAGGTTCGAGGAATATAGGAAGCCCAGTGAAAAAATGGACAGAACAACTGTGAGGCAGAACAGGCAATTTGCATAGTCCGTGAAGTGAAGAAGAAGAAGGGTGGAAACTTAAACCTCCTATTACCCCAAGGGCCTCACAATGCCTGTCTTGGGATTATTGTGTCTTATATCGGGTAATCAGATGTTGACAACAACTGATAAATACGATATTAACACAATGTAGACTCACACCTTCACAACATGCAGATAATCCTTACTTTTGTCTATATGCCTGTGGTGATCTTATCTAACTCATTCAATGGGACTATCGAACCTGGACGTTCATGGTCGCTTGGACGTAATCTTTCAACACTTCCCTGTCCTGAGCTATTGTTTTCCAACCATTCCCTATATCATTCACCTTCTTCAAATTGTGTTTAATATTATTCTCTCTTTTCAATCTAGTAGATGCTTTCGTTTTGGTTTTCCTGTAAGTTTTAATGTCCCTCTTTCATTCCCCAACCGTGCCACATGTCCTACCCATCGCAATCTACGAGGACTTAATTGAATCAGCCATTTCGAAAATGGATCATCTCCAATTTTTCTGATATTCACTTCTTTCATTATTCCATGTTTATATACCTACTGCCATAGTTTCCGTGTGAGAATGGATCAACTACACTATTCCTTTACCACTTTCTGACTTTATTCAGTAGCAATTTCAGATTCAATGCTTTATCCTAAACAAATTGAATCAGTTTTTTTTTCTCCTCTCCTGTAAAATTTGATCAGCTGTAGATGATCCGTTTTCGAAATAACTAATTCAATTGTTCTTATTTATATCTATGAAGATCCTATAAATATCACTGTTATTTTGTCTTCTACATTCACCTGTCTGCTCATCTCCCTTTTGTCCAATTTTTTTTATAACTTTATTCTCAAATACTTGTAATATGGATGTTTCGCATCTATATAACTGGGAGAGTAATATTTATATATTTTTTCAGTTTAACTTTTTTTTTAGAGAAGTTGGGACAAGAGTCTCTGTAATGCACAATATCATGCATTTCCAGAATTGAGCCTATAATTAATTTCTTTACGCGTTTCATTCCTATTTGTAATTATTGTTCCTACTTTTTTGAATTCAGCAACTTCTTCAAAATTTCTCATTAACTGTCCATTTCCATTATATAATGTATTATTCCTATGTGTGAACATACATTTAGTTTTATTGACGTTTATATCCAGTCCCAATTTCTTGTGTTACTCAATAGTGTGTGTGTGTCCTTAGTAGGGATTATCTTCTCGCTATCGCCAATTAATACTATATAATGAGCATAAACTAACAGTTTATTAATACCACTGAGTTGTAGGCCTTCTTCATCGTCTAGAGATTTGATGTCATGCTCTGGTAAAAAATTAAATAGTGGAAGAGATATTGCATCTCCTTGTTTTAACCCATTGTGAATTTCAAAAGTATCCGAAAACAGATTGCATGTGTATATATGCACCTTATTCTTTGTGCCATTTACACACATTCGATTTAGTCTTATTTTTATAGGAATTCCGAACTCCAGCAGGATACTATGTAACTTTCCCGCTTGATTGAATCGTACGCCTTTTTGAAGCCAACATACAGTTATATAATGCACTTATACGAATTAAATTAATATTTTGATTACCCCACCTCATATCCTTTATATATGAGGTAATCATCACCATCATAGTACATTCACGAATTTAGGCCATTTGTTGACCTGTTTCGGCCTCAAGAGTAACACCATCCAAAAGTCTTTTGAGTGGACGTCCTGGTCTTCTTCTTCGTGCAGGTTATCTTAACATTTGTTTGGGTATCCTGTGATATTCCATTCGATGAACATGTTGCATCCATCTTGACTTATAATCAGAAATGTTGTTTTCTAAAGGTTCCATGTGTAATTCTTCTAAGATGTCTTCATTTTTTTTTTTTTGCTGTGATCTAGTAGTGTGTATCCTGCAGTCCTCCGAAGTATCTCATTTCAGCAGTCTCTGTATATCCTTCTGTTTCAACGTCCATACTTCGCTACCATACAAAAGATTTGGAAGAGCTAGTGTTTTATACACCTTTAGTCTTGAATGTTTTTGGACTAACTGTGGTTTGAAGATAGAATTTATTAACCCTAAAATTCTTAAAAATTTAGATATGTTTGCATTTACATCCTTTTTTTCTTCATATGAGATATTGCATCCTAGATATGTAAAATTATGCACCTGCTCCAAAATTGTATTGTCCAGTACAATTATCCTTCTGACAGGATCTACACCTTGAATGCCAATTTTTGTTTTCTTTGTAGATATCTTCAATCTATATTCTTCTGTAATTTTGTTAAGTTCATACGGACCATTCTGTAGATTATCTTCTGAATTTGCTATTATTATTTGGTCATCTGCAAACAATAGGGTGTGTAATTTTCTACGAGGTAATAAAAATATTAGTTTAATCCTTGAATTAAACCTCAGTTTTTTTTCAGTGAAAGTTAAATAAGTACTTATGCGAGTTACCATATATTTAGTTTTATTGATGTTTACTTCCAGGCCCAGTTTCTTATTGTAATTTAACATATGTATATTGGCTGTTATATTTCCTCGTCATAGTCAACTATCGTTCGAAAATATAACTTGCGTTTAGATAAAATGGAGAATATGAAATGATAAATCAGGGTTTAACTCGTGTTGTAAGAGACGTGTATTGAATGGTTGATAAATAATTTACTTAATACCAGTGGAAGATTATAAAATGACAGTTGAGGCCACGCCTTATCAAGTTTTTCCATTCATTATCTTGGTATCAGAAATAAAGATAAATGTACTTAATGATACAGAGTGTTGCTTGCCAACACAATAATAAAAAATTCAATATGGTATTTGTTTCCGATCCTCAGTTCTATTATACAGCGTGTTTCAGAATTAGTGTTACAGACTTCTAGGTGTTGTAGAGGGGACTTAGTAGATACACTTTTGATAAGGAACCCATATCCGGAAACGTACCATTTCGATGTAAAATAGGTTTGAAGATCGAAACCACAATGGGCTGATATGTGTCTTGTGTTTCAGAATAAGTATTACAGATTCTAGGGGTTGCATTACAAGTGTGGTTCCACGTGGCGACCCTTTTGTTCGTTGCAGAAAGTGTACCTGCGACGCATGTTTTCATGCACATGCCCCACAAGACCTGGTGTGTGCTCAAAAATCTGCTGCCGTCAGAATTCGTTCAAGAATATCTTCCTACGACACGACAGGTGTAGTACAGCCCCTAGAAGTCTGTAATATTTATTCTGAAACACAAGACGCACAATACCAGCCCATTGTGTTTCGATCTTCAATATTATTTTACATCGAAGTATTATGTTTCCGGACATGGGTTCCTTATCAATTTTTTTTCTACCAAGTCCCCTCCACAAGCCCTAGAAGTCTGCAGTACTTATTCTGAAACACTTATTCTATATAATAGTCTTTGTTGAATAGTCTGCGGCCGCGGTGGACTAGTGGTTATGCTCATTGCCTCTGGTCCCGAGAGTCGCGGATTCAAACCCGGCCGGGGTCGGTGGATTTTTTAGAATGTAAAATCCAAGGAGCAAGTCCTCTGGGAGGGACTTTAAGCCGTGGGTCCCGAGTGTGAAGATTTTCAGGCTCGTAAAAGATCCTTAAGTCTGAATGAAAAGGCAAAATTTACCGAATTTTCCCTTCCTAGTAGCCTTCTACCATGGTTTCCTAGATGTCAGTATGAGGCGGAACGCTGACCACGGACCACTCAAATGACATCTATACAAAAACAAGTGTAACTAAATTAGTATGGTTCAAATTCTTCCCTGTAGGGGGAGAGCGCATAAATCTCTGTTAAGGGAAACATGGGCTTACAAGATACAAGAAGATGAATAGTCTGACAGTGTAGCCTTTTCGATGTTTGCAGGGGTGGGAATGATGCGCGCGCGTGTATATCTGCGTGTGTGTGGGGTCTATGAATGTGGCTTTTTCTTTTATTATTATTATTATTATTATTATTATTATTATTATTATTATTATTAATCTGTTCTGTAGCATTTTTATTGTTATACAAAGGATTGACTTTTTTTAACTACGGCATTCACTAAGTATGGCAACACTGCTGTAAAATCACAAAAAATATATTTAGGTTACTTTTTACATTACGATCTTCATTTATAGACTCTTGCCAGGTCAACTATACGTTGCCAAATCCTTGGAAGGCGGCGCACACCATCTGCAGCATCATTTCTGGATCTATCTATCATCTGATCGATCTAGAGCTTTCTGGATATCAACTCTTTATTGAAATTGAATGCCTCGTAGTGGTACTACGATCTTTATAAATAAGTCATAGTCACAAGGGTTTCTGTCTGGGGAATTTTGTGAATGTTCGAGTACTTCCCAATTCCACCTTCTAAACAAATTCTATTGAACATCTTTTTAGGACGGTATTACTTAATAGGTGCGAGAAACAGTGAATGTATTCACAAACATATTGCTATTTCGAGACTTTCATTATGTCCACCGCTTTGGTCTCCGGGTAGCGTGCTGCCTTGTCACACAGTGGGCCCGGGTTCGATCCCCGGTCGGGACAGTTTTTCTGGGTGAGGTTTTTATCGGGGTTTTTCCTCACCTGTAAGACAAATATCAGGAAAACTTTAAGGCCCAAACGGTCCCCGAAATCATATGGCCATAGCAATCATCATCATTCATATTCATCTTAGGTTAAGCTTAGGATTAGGGACTCTCCTGGCGCACCATTATCATCATCATCACCCATAATATCATCGGGGTAATGTAACCCCGCCTTCCAGGCGCCCCAACCTCAGAAGTGGGTTATAAGTACGCCATGTCAGGAGAGAAACCAGGAATGTCGAAAGACAAACCTGGGGCATTTGAAAACAAAAAATATACTTTCATTATTACAGATGGTGTTCAACAGCGCACCCGGGTATTAGCTAGTTTATCATAAAAATATTGAATGATACCGCTCACTGGGTCATGTGTTGTTACTGGTTTTGTTGGTTGAATTGTTGCCGTTTATGGTCAGCTTCTTGCATCTGTTGCCAGGAGACAGTATTTCAACATACATTGTGCTTTCAAAAACAAATGAGTCAACAAGGCTAGGCTTACGATTTTAATGGCTGTTCTCTTGATAAATAAATAATAGTTTAAAAAAAACTAAAACACGCTTTATTGGAAAACTGAACTAAAAAATGAAAAATAATTTTAATTTCCAACACACTTGTGATAAAATTAAAGTGGTCAACAAAAAAAAATCATCTCCAACACATCTAGAATAAAACTACAGTTATCTACAAAAAAAATAATTATGCCATCAAAAGCGTGGGGTGCTCTATATCAATTAATATATTTGATAATAAACATATATTGGTAAAAGTAAATTCTCTAAGGAGAAAACGTAAAAACCATAAAAAGCACCTCACGCTTTCGATGGTAAAATTATTATTTGTGTGTGTGTGTTGTGTGTGTGTATATATATATATATATATATATATATATATATATATATATATATATATATATATAAGCGATTGATTAATTCATTACAATTTATTTCCTTGTAACTGAAATGAGAACCAGACGCTTGTTCTGGGGGTAAAGGCGGTCGTCACGCAGGAGTGACAACCCGGCCTAATGTCTAGAAAAAATTGGGAGCCTTAATCTCCTACTACCCTAAGGGCCTCTAAACCCTGTAATGGAATTACTTTACCTTTACTTTATACATTTTTCAGAAAACAATTCTTTCTACGTGGCCATTGGCTTCAATAAATACCTATTATTTTTCAGGTATAAAATAGATAGCTGTTCTTCCTTTGTGTATATATTCTTTTATTAGTTTTAATTTTAATCACCTTTAACTTTATTGTATTATTAGATCTTATTGTTCAGTTCGGCCAGATAATCGTATATTACTGTGATTTTTTATTTGAATGTAACATATTATGTTTGTCATGGTGAATGGAAGAGAAGGCCACATGATCTTAATGCCACCAGACCAAATAAATAAAATTAAAATAAATATAACGGATTAAAAATACATTAAAGGTTACGATATAAATTTCATGTGCATACATTGTATACGATAAAATATTATTATTATTATTATTATTATTATTATTATTATTATTATTATTATTATTATTATTATTATTAAGAACAGTAGTAATACAATAAGTTAAACGGGAAACAACAATTAATACATGCACATTACACGGGGTAATGATCAAGCCAAACTTACGACTAAATATAAATTTAGATTTGTTTTAGTGCGAATGTATGAGTAAATGGCCTTCTTCTTCTTCCTCTTCTTCTTCTTCCTCTACGCATGAAAGCTGGCAGCTTGTCACGTGTTCATTCACTACAGATCCGGGGTATCGTGATGTCCTTCCATCGTAGTTGTGGTCGTCCTAAAGGCCTTTTCTGCTGAGGTGTCCAGTCACGTACTTTCTTCACTAATCTACTGTTCTCCATTCTTCTATGTGATCGTTCCAGTTTAGTCTTCTATCATTTATCCAGAGGTTCAATTTCACATTCTTCTCTAATAACAGAGCTGCGAATTTTCTCTCTCAGCGATTTTCCTTAAGATTTTCCTTAAAACCTTCATTTCGGTTGTTTCATTGATTTTTGTTTTGTTTTTTGAGTTTCTGTTCGGCATTCACAACCATATGTTAGAACTGGTCTTATGACAGATTTGTAAATTCTTTACTTTTGTATCTATTCTTAAATTTTTATTTTTCCAAACAGTATTGTTTAAGCATCCCGATATTTTTGTTTGCATTATTTGCCTGATGGAGGATTTCATCTGTTATTCTGTTGCTGCTATTAATTTCTATCCTAAATATTTTAATTTCATGACCTGTTCTATACTTTTCCCTTCTATTTCTAATTTAACATGTCGTGGGTCCTTGGATGTTGCCATTGATTTGGTTTTATTTGTTGAGATTTTCATGTTATGAGTAAATGATGTGTCTTATAAATGTTATCGTTGTCTCGGAGGAGGCCGTGGATTGAGCTGATCACTCATGCGGATTCCGTATCCTTGTGTGGTCAAAAAGTACGTATGTTATCCAAATTTTAAAATCCCTCAGTCCACAGTTCGTGCTACTGTGGAACATGCAAGTGCATTCCATCAATGGAGATGAACATATAAATGAATTGTGCAGACGGAGATGTGTTTCAGAATGAAAGACTAATTGGAAAAGCAACACGTCACGAGGACAAATTCCACAAGTTTATGCCAGTACCGTTTGTTAGGCTACTGACATGCAAACTTTCACGGTCCATGAGATTGCGACAGTTTGTATTCAGGAATTTGCTCTGTTCGTCTCTCTTTTTATTTAAAAATGTTATTTATTTAAGAAAGCAATTTAATTAATTTAATTTAATTAACTATTTAAATCCTCCATGGTATCTTTACCTTGTCGTGGTGAAATGAATTGCGTGCTTAAATCAGCGGTTCACAACATTTTTCGACTCGCGAACCCCATCCATCACTATCTGAGTTGGGTGAACCACCGACTTTTAATATACATACAGTAGACATGCATAACATTTAATTTCAGGCAAAAGGTTTAATAGCCTTAAATTAACGTAACCCTTAACGGTTAAAACCTAAAGTTACTCTAGTTAGGCTTAAAAGTTACACAACGTGTAGGCCTAGTTGTAGCGAAATCAAATGTATTCCTAACGTTGTTACATAACTCTAAATCAGGCATTCGCGGTAAATATTAATTTATTGTGGAAATAATGTGATTGATAACTAAAAGAAGGGACATTATAGGGTTAATTTCATTTAAAAATAATAATAATAATAATAATAATTATTATTATTATTATTATAATTATTATATTTATTATTATTATTATTATTATTATTATTATTATTATTGAGATGGGAGAATAACAATAACTATGTTTTGAGGGAAGTAGATTATACAGGGGATGTATGGAGAGCTTATGTCCGCGCGGCCATGAACCTACGGGTTCGATAGTGCCAGTGAGTATTATTATTATTATTACAATGCTGCAGAAATTAAGGAAACAATAATAGACCTAACCTCGAAACCCGCCATTACGGAAAAGTTTTGGCGAATCCCCTGGGGGTTCGCGAACCACAGGTTAGGAACCGATGGCTTAAATGATTCCGAGAGCTATGCCGGCGGTAGCATTGCTGCCGATATTTTCACCCATGCCGGACTGGTCGAAGGTTTAAGCCAGATGAAAAAAGTACCTTGGTCGAAAGAGTGACGATCTTTCACCGTAAAAATACAACCGTCAAGAAATGCGGACATGAATTTCACTGAGGTAAACATTTTCCGGAGGTCAAATAGTACCCCATTCGGTTCTCCGGGCGGGGACTACTTCAGGGAACCCAAGGAACGTGGAATGTTAGGACTTTATATAATAGCGGGGCGATAGAGGTAGGCCTATTAATGTTAGAATTAGATAAATCACCCTTGGATATAGTCGCTTTACAGAACTACATGGTCTTTATAGGAAGCCAGATATAATAAGAACAGTTAAGTCTCCTAGACTACGATGGGCAGGACATGTGACACGAATGGGGAATGAAAGACGTGCATGGAAGCATCTTGTAGAAAAACCAGGGGAAAACGCCCAGTTGGTAGACTAAGAATGAGCTGGGAGAATAACATTAACTATGATTTGAAGGAAGCAGATTATACAGGTAACGATTGGAAAACATTAGCTGAGGATATGGATGTATGAAGAGCTTGTGTCCGCGCGGCCATGAACCTACGGGTTCGATAATTCTAGTAAGCTAGTCTCTCTTTATTTAAAAATGTTTATTTATTTAAGAAAGCGATTAATGAACTCTATTAAATCAACTGTTTAAATATTTTAAAAGGCAAATAAGTTGTAAGCTAATTTGGTTTATATTATTATTTCCTGGGCACGCCGTAGCGTAGTGGTTAAGGCACTGAGCTACAAGCCGGAGAGTCGAGGGTTCAAGTCCCGTTGGGGTCAGGATTTTTAAACTGACCCAAACCCTCTGGCGGCACTACGGCCCTGAGGTCGACTCAGCCTCTAACGGAAATGAGTACCAGATACTTGTTCTGAGGTAAAGGCGGCCGTCACGCAGGGCTGACAACCCGGCTGACATAAAGTGCCGATTGTCTAGAAAAAGTGGGAGCCTTAACCTCCTACTACCCCAAGAGCCTCCTGAGGCCTGTTGTGGGATCACATTACTTTAATGTATATAATTACTTTCTTCAGTTTGGTATTAATATATTGTATACTATCTAATACTCGGCGTGCGCTGCTACGCCTAGATAAATGAAATCTGGTTTTATGTTTAATTGAGTAAGTAAAAAGTAAAGTAATTATAAATTTATATCGTCATTATTTTAGATAACCCGTGCTGATTACCCGGCGTTGCCCGGGAATCTACTTATGCAGATCATCTTGGCATCAATGTGCTGAAAGACAACCTTGGTGTCTTTGATTCAATGAGTTAACCACTTCTAACTCGCTGGCGTTTTTATGAAAATAAGTTTAATTAAATATTGAGTAACTCTCTTATCCCGAGTGGCACGTAAAGGTAGAAAGTTGTAGGTTTACACAAATTCCTAGCTGAGTTCCAGTTGTACTGTAAACAAACTTGTATTAGGTGTTACTACCCGACTCCCGTCTATTGGGGGAATCGTGGTGCTACTTTTCCCACTACATGACTGAATTGCTTATTGAACAAGTATCCCACTTTAAATATTTAGGATGTGACATCAGCTATGGGTATGATAAAGATATTGAACACAAAACACATCAGTTTCAAGCTATTTGTGGTACAATAAATAGAACATTGAATAATAAAGCCCATAACCAAACAAAATTAAAATTTTATAAAACAATGGCTGTCCCTGTCCTTTTGTATGGGCGTGAATCTTGGATTACCACTACCAAACAAGAAAGTAAAATCCAAGCAGCCGAGATGGAATTTTTAAGAAGAGTAAAAGGCTGCACTAGAATGGACCAGATAAGAAACGAGGATATCCGTGAAGAACTGCAGATCTACTCCATAAAAGAAAATATATTTAACAACAAGATACAGTGGAAAGAACATGTAGAAAGAATGGAAGAAAGAAGATTACCAAATAAAATCTTCCATTATTTTCCAAGAGGAAGAAGAGATGTCGGACGTCCTCGGAAGAGATGGTCTTAGATCTATTAGTGAAGACGGAACAGGCAACTCTTGCCTAAACCAGGAAGTGAAGAAGATGACTGAATTGTGTACGGAACTGTAATCGATAGAAACATTGTTCTTGGGCAACATCGTATTTTACGGAAAACGAGATTGAATACAAGGTAAGACGGTGCCAATAATTGGGAACATCCTCCATTTCTTAAATATTTTTGACAAAAAAATATTTATGGGCCTACCTAATCAGATGTTTACACTTTTTCCATGATGTCGATAGATATCCTTTACTTACAATTTTATTACGAGGAGAATGCTAATTCGCCAGTAAACTCTGCTGTTATATTTTTGCTCTATGTAACTAATATTGTATACTCTCTTACTGTTATTGCTGATGTGCATCATAATTTGACATTCCCGCATACAATCCTGGTTGCTATGAAAACAAAAGAAATCTCTTCTTCCTTTCCAGGATTAAGTCAATGAGACCTATTCCGGTCTCAAGTCGATCGTTTCCTTGGCCGTCCCAAAGATATTTTTCCATGTGGTTTGTAGGTGTTGATCATTTTGGGTAATCTTGTATTGTCCATTCTGTCTAAATGTTCTTTCCATTGGTATTTGTGATCTTCTAGTTTATCGACTATTGAAAATATCTCCAGTTCATTTCTTACTGATTCATTGTGTAATCTATTCATTCGTGTACATCCTTTTACGGATCTTAAAATTTCATTTCCGTGGCTTGAATGTGTGAGATATCCTTTTTTGTAAGTACCCAAGATTCAGATCCATACAAAAGAAAAGGAACAGCCATAAGTTTATAAAACCTGCAAAAGAAATCTCAATACTTTAAAGATGACCAAAAGCACTAGTGCGGTAAATAAAAACAACTTTGAAAAAATGATAGTGATACTGCAATTTGTATTAATTTCCGTATTAATTCATCGCATCCAGCTTTCCACGCATCTTCTATTTCATCATCACTGCACACATCGTTAAATTAAAACTTTCTCCATAATCAGAAATAAATCCCAAATCAAATTGGTTTTACAAATATAAGATGGCGATATGACCAACAATACTTATTATTTCTCCTTAGCAACACATTTAGCTGATTCACCTTCTGATATCTAACATTTTTCTTCAATTATATTTATTAATATTTCACCTAATACATTAATTACTAAAATATACACATAGCGCAAAAAGTGCCTCGATGATGATGCTGAAGCAAAAAGTCGAGTGGTTAAGGCAGGAAGCCTTGGCGCAGAGCTACGGGACTTGCGCTGGTTCGAGTCTCCATGGGGGAAGAAATTTTCTCATGGTATTTCGGCCAGTATGGGACCGGTGCCCACCTAGCATCGTGAGGCTTCTGGGTAGCTATAATAAGTAGCTGCTCCAGGTTGAGAAAACCAGCTATAACGGCTGGGGGACTGTACATGGTGGCCACACGTCACCCCTACACTGGCTGTTGATCATCCATCCCTGTGATTGACACATGTGGATGTGAGGTCAGCATCCGGCTGGTAGGCTAAAGGCCTTCTAGGCCTGTCGCGCTAGGAGTATAGTGCAAAAAGTAGTATGCAATACTCATGTGGTAAACACATAACGGAATCTTACTTACTTTTTACTTTTGAGGGCCTCTCCACTTTTCAGCGGTTACCTGTATTCCCATTCGCCATTCTTGCCGATCACGCCATTCATCCTCCTCCAGACCTCGGTCGTTCATCAATCTATGGATCTCTCCTCTCCAAGTTGTTCTTGGCATGCCCCGTTTCCTTCTACCAGAAGATGACCATTCCAAAAGAGTTTTGGGCCACCTATCATCCTCCATTCTCCTGACATGGCCATACCACTGAAGAGCTCGTCTTTCGATCCTTTCCACCACTGTCTCCTCCATATCCATCATCTGCATCACTTCTTCATTTATTCTTCTTTCCAACCTGGATACCCTGGCACCGCGTCTTATTCCATCCATCTCCACTGCCAAGATCTTAGTTTTTTGTCCCTCTACCAAAGTCCATCCCTCAGCACCATAAGTCATTATGCTTTCCACAACAGAAGAAAAATAACGGAATCTCGGAAATTAAAAAAAAAAAAACTCGCTGCAAGCGCCTCTTTTTTTAAACGTTTTCTCGATCCGTATAAAGTATTTACCACACTCGTATCGCAATATGCTATAACCACATCCTCAATGACTAATGTATGATATTTTTACTGAACTGTTTGAAAACATTCAAAATAATTTGTTTCTCTGCTTTACATAGGTTTCCTATCTAATATTTTAAGAAATTCTACAGAAGCTGCCTTTAAAACAACCTCTATCACAACGTATTTTTCATAGCGCGTGCGTAAGATTAAAACTATACATATTCAAACTATTAAAACTGTCCTCTCTTCTTCTTACAAGGCTCCAAGTATCATAACTGCTGTGTCCATCTCTTTCGTGGGCGTCCCCGATCTCTTTTTCCTCTTCTCGGTCGATAATTATGATTTATCCAAGGCAATCTGTTGGTATCCATTCTGCAGACATATTCAAATTGTAATTGCATATTTTAAGATTCTATATAACTTATATAGACACTCGTCCGATAATATTTACTTTTCAAGCTTCTGAATTCCTACACTCCTAGTTACCTGGCGTCCAGATTTGAGAAGTTATCTTCTTATCACAATATTGACACTAGGTCACAAGATAAGTCTAATAATCCCTCTTCATAGCACTTCCTCTTATTCTACTTCCTTCACAGTAACCTCTGCTCGCTCCTGGAATTTCCTTCCTCAAGATATCAGGGGTTGCCGCACACTTGGCACCTTTAAGTCACGCTTATAAGTTACCTGTTTTCTAATAATTAATTGTTCTCTATTTATTTAAATTTATACTATGTCATTAATAATTTTTTTCTCTTTTTAATATATATCTTGTACATGTTATATTTAATTCGTTAAATCTAGAGTAAATTAAAATACATTATAAATAATAATTGTATTGTATTTATAACATGTAATCGTTTATGTTTATTGTAATTTAGATGTGATACTATTTTTGTACTTTTTAAAACCTGGTTGAGTGGCAGGCCTAAAGGCGTTAACTCTGCCAGGTAAAATAAAGCTATTATTATTATTATTATTATTATTATTATTATTATTATTATTATTATTATTATTATTATTATTATTATTATTATACTTCAATTATTTTTATTTCATTTATTTCGAGTGGTAGAGAACGAAGTACGTTTTCTTACACACTTAAAGGTAAAACTGTAATTCTACCAATGAAAATGCAGTCATACATTTGGTTTGGATACATTAAACTGGAACTTAGCTCGGAATAAGTATGACGAAGGCAGTAACACGTGCAGAGGACGTGAAAATGTATTCCCACTGTGAGACGATTGCTTACCGATACAGTTTGCAGGCCGGTGCATGTTTGTTTCCGCAAGTCGGAATCTCTCGAAATAGTTTGTTATAGTCTACTTCCTCCTTCTATTTATAGCAGTGATCTGGCTCCATCTTACACATTCACTTCACCGAGTTGATAACATTATTAGAATTTGGGCAAAAGCGTTTTGAAGGATTTTTAGATCCTAAATTTGAATTATGGATGCAGAGTGGAAGGAAATGTGTAAAGCTTTAATTTATCATGAAGAGAAATAATCTTATACGTTTCCATGTATTGGGTGTTATTTTTGACATAGACTATATAGAACTAAAATTCCCACTTGAGTATGTTTTGTCGTGACCTGGCCCTCGGATAGATCAGACAATTTGAAGGTAGGATTCGTTGTGAGTCCAAGAACTCCAGTGAATGCAGAACTTGATTTAATATATTTATTAAAGACGATGATTAAAAAGTTACAATATTGTGTCTCTAACTGTCATAGAGACGAGGTCGGAACCATGAAGAATAAGCCCTGATGCCAAGGGCATCAGCCGTTATAAACCCTCTGATAAGCGGGCGTGGCATGGACGCTGAGTTGGAATGTATCACCCTCATTTCCAAATAAGGACATATCTCTTCTAAGGTTACGTATGAAGACGGAAATTTACCAGCCATGTTATCTTACGGTATTCAACTAGGGGATGGAGAGTAATCTTATCTTGACTCGACGCCCCTGTATTAGACTGGGGGATGGTGAGTAATATTATCCAAACTCAACGCCCCTGCCTGTTTCAACTTGAATATCCACATGTAATTATTATTATATATTAGAGTGTCCAGTACGCAATTTCCCTTCATAATATAATATAAATACATTCTGATTGTTAATTCAATACTTTAATATATATATATGGATTCTATGCTATTGGCTAACAGTGCAATAATTAATTAGTATATGCGGTAATAATGCTACAGCCAGCACAGTTTATAATATACCAATACAGGGTGTCACTTCCCATATTTTGATTAATCATTGTTATATTGAATATTAGAGGACATATTGCACCATATGGAATTACTTGATGAAGTTTGATAATTTAGTTGAGGACGACTGATTCACCAGGTACCAATTTTGTATTTAATATCTTATTACATAACCTGAAGGGTGCTTGAAAATGAATTTTAAAAGTGTTGATTGCACCTTCTTGCTAAAAACTCAATGTGAATTTCAGAAGTATCCGAAAATTAATAACACACAACAACAAATTTGAACTTTTTGTCGCTCGCAGAAATGAAAATAGGTGATTATAATTAATTGGCTTGCGCTGATTTCGAATTTGAAGTCCGTTTTTCTTATCACCTAACAGTTCTTTTGCGAGGACGTGTTGAACGTTTTTCGTTATATTTCACATATTGCTTATCTGCACTTCGTTTCAATTTTTTTTTGCAATAATATTGCTAGAAGCAATTGATCTATGTAAAACCAAATCATATAAGATCCTAAAAGTTAAAACATTTTTTTTTCTAAGAAGGATAAATAAGTAGTTACGTTACAACACATGCTTAAATTGTAGCAAAAATCTCACCTTTCAAAACTTCTTCCTGGATGACTTAAGCCGATAAGATGGCTCCAAAACGTCTGTGATAAGTTTCCAGCAGTAATCAACAAGCATGTTGGTCACTGATTTCCCTTTATAACGCCTTTCCATTTCTAAAATGTCTTCGTGGAACCTTTCGCCATGTTCATCACTGACGTCACCCAAGTTCGGTGAAGAATCACTATGTTTAACAGGTCGCATGGCTGACTGCAAATTTGGATACTGAAGAGGATGCTTATTTTTTAAGTGAAACCAGATATATTGATCATATAGAAATAAGTCAGTGATGTGGTCCGTAGATTCCCTCCACAACATTGGAATGGCAAATGGCATGCACGAATACGAACCTTTTAACCACCCTACTAAAATTCTTTGGCAGTTTGTACAGCAAATATTGGGGGCCCAATATTTATCAGTATCTCCAAATTTACTCTAGTTCCCGAAAAATAAATTGCACGCCTTTATAACTAGTTCTGCGCTGAGATTTTGTACAATACTCTTCACATACGTAACAGAATAAATTAGGAGAATTTTTACAGCGGCGAGACATTGCAAAATTATAAAAAACACTAAAACTTACTTACTTACTCACTGGCACTATCGAACCCATAGGTTCATGGCCGCACGGACATAAGCTCTCCATACATCCCTATCCTGAGCTAATGCTTTCCAATCATTCCCTGTATAATCTACTTCCCTCAAATCATAGTTAATGTTGTTCTCCCACCTCATTATTGGTCTACCAACTGGGCGTTTTCATTCTGGCTTTCCTACAAGAAGTTTCCATGCACGTCTTTCATTCCCCATACGCGCAACATGTCCTGCCCATCGCAGTCTACGGGACTTAACTGTTCTTATTATATCTGGCTTCCTATAAAGATCATGTAGTTCATTGTTATGTAGTCTTCTCCATTCACCTGTCTGTTCATCTCTCTTTGGTCCAAAAATTTTCCTAAGAACTTTATTCTCAAATACTCGTAAACTCCTTTCCTCCCTTAAAGTAAGAGTCCATGTTTCGCACCCATATAATATAACTGGTAGAATAATAGTTTTATATATTTTCAGCTTAACGTTTTTTGAAAGGAGTTGGGACATCAAAAGTCTCTGCAATGCATAATAGCACGCATTTCCAGAATTGAGCCTATGTTTAATTTCTTTGTGCATCTCATTCCTATTTGTGATTATTGTTCCTAGGTATTTGAATTCAGCCAATTCCTCAAAATTTCCCTCATTTGTCATTAGCTGTCCATTTCCATTATATAATGTATTTCTACGTGTGACCATATATTTAGTTTTACTGATATTTACTTCCAGTCCTAATTTCTTAGTGTTACTCAATAGTGTGTGCGTGTTGGCCTTTAGTATCTCCTCGCTATCGGCCAGTAGTACTACATCATCAGCATAAACTAACAGCTTATTAATACCATTCAGTTGTAAGCCTTCCTCATTCTCTAAAGATTTAATGCCATGTTCTAGTACAAAATTAAATAGTAGAGGAGATAGTGCATCTCCTTGCTTCAACCCATTAAAACTTACGTATTAAAATATATTATAGTAGATTGTTTTAACTGAGTTTCTTTACAATGATACACAATAATGCATATATCGACCCGTTCACAATCACAATGATGTAATGCAAGACGAACTGCACAGGACGAGGTATTACAAGCCATTACTTCACGTATTTGACAGTGGCAATCAGGAAATATATACCTGTGTATTCCTGAGGGTTTAACAATCCCTAAGAGTAATAAACCCGCGCAAAAGAAAAAGAAGGGTGACCAATTTGAGAGACAACAGCGCCTGCGACTCTCACGGAAACGATCACTTCTGCTAAAGATTGTCATCGAAATATCTGACTCCGGTTAGGTGATTGGAAAATACTAATATTTTCGTCTTCTGCGAGTCCGAAAACCTAGTTATTGATACATTTCGAGCCTGCGAGTAATTCTTTGTTGTATGTAATCTACACGCACTCTACTCTTTGTGTCATTTAGACACATTCGAATAAGTCTAACTTTTTAAGAATTTCGAACTCCAGCAGAATATTATATAACTTTTTTTGCACGATATTGCGTTCTGTCACAGGAATGACGATCAGAATTGAAAGTTCTTCTTCTTCTTCCTTCCTTCCTTCCAAGTATTAGGCCAAGGCCTGTTACGATCCTATAGAAAATTTTCCCTCCAGCGTAAATAGTTTGATCCTTCCGGAAAATTCTCATATACGATTTGAAAGCATAATAATAGTCCCTTCGATTGGTTGCTGGCCAAAAGAAGGCAAGACCAGTGATGGGGCTGCCATCTTGTAGCCTCTGGTCAGGCTTTTCTGGAGAAGAAAAGAAGAAATGGAAGAAAGGAAAGACTCCCTAGCCCTCGGATGCCCTAATAGCGTCGGGGTCGAAAAAACAAGAGTTAACCAAGGGAGGTTAGATAGTAAAGTTAAAAGAGTGCAAAACACAAGTAAGTGGAAGAAATGTTTTGCTCAGCTTGGGCACCTTGTGGTCGCCATCCACATATCCTCTAGATGAGGACCCCTGAGGGTTAAATTTCCTAAATTTCTGGGTTGCCAACCTGTAAATAACTAAATGACTTCACTGTAATATTACAAATTATCTATCTAGGGCGGAAAGTAAAATCACTGCCCTTTTACATGTACTACGTACAATGTATATACACAAATATATCCAAAAGGTAGTGTTAATATGCATTATACGAAACAAATCACTGCATTTTAAATGAACTGAACTTTATTCGAAACAATATAAAACAAATTCGTACTTGCCGCCATTTTATGTCTGATTGGTGTCATAGCCTTTTGTAGTCCCAATTAAATTATTTTCGGCATTTATCGTATATACATTTACCAGACTGATAACGTTTGTTGTTTATAATGAACGCAAATATTTTTTAACAAAGATGTTATTAGTTTACTATTATTTATTATTTTGAAAATATCATCGCTCTCGATCGGTTTTAATCATTTCCTCGCACTGTAATATACTATCCCCTCTTAATTGAATCGTATGCCTTTTTGAAGTCTATATATAATTAATGCACAGCGACATGTTCCCATTATTTTCTAAAACCTGTCTTATACCAAACATATCTGTTGTGGACTGGTCCAAATGCTTTCCTTCCAAACATATCTAACATATTGCAGTCCACGTGGCGACAGTCTTTACTAAATTAATTATTTTCTTTTATTTTTCTACACAGGGGCACGCCGTAGCGTAGTGGTTAAGGCACTGAGCTACAAGCCGGATGGTCGAGGGTTCAAGTCCCGGTGGGGTCAGGATTTTTAAACTGACCCAAACCTTCTGGCGGCACTATGGCCCTGGGGTCGACTCAGCCTCTAACGGAAATGAGTACCAGACGCTTGTTCTGGGGTAAAGGCGGCCGTCACTCAGGGCTGACAACCCGGCTGACATAAAGTGCCGATTGTCTAGAAAAAGTGGGAGCCTTAACCTCCTACTACCCAAGGGCCTCCGGGCCTGTTGTGGGATCACTTACTTTTTATTTTTCTACACAGCAATCTGGATTTGATTAACTTAATGAGACCATTGTATCACGTATGGGCACCCTGTATCCTTGAGTTAATTAATGTAAGGCCTGTAGTGGGTGAAAAAAAGTCATCTTATGTTCTTTATAGGTATTTTTTTAAACAACATTAGGTAATACAAGTCTAGGTTATAGTAATGTGTATTCTTGTATCGTTGGTTATGATTTTGTAGTTTTGAATTTGAATATATTATATTCGACAACTAGTTTGGAATGCAATAGATGTATGTTTACGTCAGAAGGTGATATTCAGTGAATCACAGTTTCCAAGGCGAAACTTACTGGGTCACCATGACCTCACTCTACAGGCCCATTACTGTATTTATTATTTTTTATTAGGAATATTCCACAATAGTGTGTGTCTCCTTCAACACAAAGTGATTTGTCGCCAGAGGTTCCTGTTTAAAGCATCTTCTTCCCTCAAATCTTTAGCTTCCATACTTCTCCATCTACCCAATGTTCTCTAGGTCTGTCTCTTCCACTTCCTCCATTAGCTTTCCAATCAAGGATCTTCATTGGCATTCTTTCTTCTTCCATTCTTATGAGGTTTTCATGCCATTTGAAAAGTTTTTCTTGTATTCTTTCTAATGCTTTTTTCTTTAACTTGCATAATTTCCCTTATTGTGCTGTTTCTGACTTTATCCCTTTTTGAAATTCTTGTCGATATCCTCCAAAAAGTCCATTTCTACTGCTAACAGTTTGTTGGCTTGTTTTCTACTTACTGTCCACGTTTCGGACCCATATAATAAAATGCATTATTATTATTATTATTGTTGTTGTTATTATTATTATTATTATTATTATTATTATTATTATTATTATTATTATTATTAATTATTATTCATCCAGGGATTAAGCTTGTTGGCTCGTTCCGGTTTCATGAAAGGTAGAATTGTTAAAATTGTTCAGACCATCTTCTGTGTGGGCGACCAACATTTCTCCTTCCGCACGGTTTATATTTTAGCAATCGTTTTGGAAATCTTCCTTTTGGCATTCTATCAATATGTTCTTTCCAGTCGTCCCTATATTTAATTATTCGGTCTGTAAGTTTGAAAATATTTAGTTCCTTTCTTATATCTTCATTTCTTTACTTATCCAGCAGAGTATATCCTGCTATATTTCTTAAAAATCGCATCTCAGCTGCTTCCAATCTTCGTTCTTGTCTTTTAGTGATCGTCCAACATTCTGATCCATACATCAATACAGGAACAGCCATTACTATATAACATTTAATTTTTGTTTCTTTTCTTGTGTTTTTAAGGGTTCTTTTAATAGTGCCACACATTAGATTAAATTTATTTTATTATTATTATTATTATTATTATTATTATTATTATTATTATTATTATTATTATTAGGCTGCTCCTTGGCGCAATCGGATAGACGCTCGCCTCTCACCGCTGGGGTCCCGATATCCTGTCTCGGCCACTTTCCATGTGGGTTTCGTGGTGGACGAAACGGAGTTTTGGCAGATTTTTCTCGAGGTTTTATCCCGTTTTCCCCTGCCACAGTTTCATTCCACCATTCTCTATACTCATCCATTTCGTTCAAATGCTACGTCATGGTGCGTCAGCCACTTCCTCAAAATTTCCCTCATTTGTCATTAGCTGTCCATTTCCATGTGGCCATATATTTAGTTTTATTGATATTTACTTCCAGTCCTAATTGCTTAGTGTTACTCAGTAGTGTGTGCCTGTTAATTATTATTATTATTATTATTATTATTATTATTATTATTATTATTATTATTATTATTATTATTATCATCATCATCATCATTATCACCGGCTGAGTTCAAATACTTACGAACAATAATCACAAATCGGAATGAGATGCACAAAGAAATTAAGCATAGCCTCAATTCTGGAAATGCGTGCTATTATGCATTGCACAGACTTCCCAGCTCCTTTCAGAAAACGTTAAACTGAAAATATATAAAACTATTATTCTAGAAGTTATATTATATGGATGCGAAACATGGACTCTTACTTTAAGGGAGGAGAGGAGATTACGAGTATTTGAAAATAAAGTTCTTAGGAAAAATTTTGGACGAAAGAGAGATGAACAGATAGGTGAATGGAGAAGATTACATAACAGTGAACTGCAAGGTCTTTATAGGAAGTCAGATATAAGAACAGTTAAGTCTCGTAGACTGCGATGGGCAGGACATGTGACACGTATGGGGAATGAAAGACGTGCATGGAAGATTCTTGTAGGAAAACCAGAGGGAAAACGCCCAGTTGGTAGACCAAGAATGAGGTGGGAGAATAACATTAACTATGATTTGAGGGAAGTAGATTATACAGGGAATGATTGGAAAACATTAGCTCCGGATAGGGATGTATGGAGAGCTTATGTCCGTGCGGCCATGAACCTACGGGTTCGATAGTGCCAGTGAGTAAGTAAGAGTACGTACTATAACTAGGGCAAGGCATTTAATGACCTATAAATTGGTAAAAAATGCAGAATCAAAAATGCATTTACGATCTAAAAAATGCAAAAAATGACCAATAAAATAAAAATATGAATAAAAGTTAAGAATTACGAATAAAAATGCTATTTATTAGATTAAGTACTCACTTGATTACTGAATTACATAAAATTTAACTTAACATCAAAATATTAAAAGAAAAGTATTAAAATTATACATATTACAGTACCTTTTATTGCAGAAAATCCATTTCAATTACATAGTACACTTTACAGCAATTTTGAATTGCAGTTAACAATCAGAATAAGGGTAGAAGCTAGCATAATCTCTAAGAAATTGAATAAAATTCCTAGAAGTGGGCAAGTTCATTATGCACATACCTTGAAAAATAGGGGTAGTAGTTAACAAAACAACTACTTAATTCCGCGAAATTGTATTGACAAGGAAAAATACTGAATTATAATAAAAATGTTTAATCAAATACAAATAATGTCACAGCCTTCCGGAAAAGTGTAAAAAATGCTCAAAATAACCTAAAAATTGCCAAAAAAATGAACTATCCCTAAAAAAGTTAAGAAAATGCAAAAAAAAATGATCTAACGAATTGCTTTTATTTAATCCGTTTTTTAATGACGTACATTTTCATATATGTAAGCAATGTTTCAACCTTCATAAGAAAAATATGCAAAATCATCAATTGCCTTGCCCCAATTATAACATTAACGGATTATAGTACTGAAATTTAGGCACGCTGTGTACAATATGTCTGTATGGAATGAAATACCGTTTATGGAATGGAAGTTGACAAGTGAACTGGATACGGTAAATGCAGGATGTTCGTGAAAATTTTAATGTGTCGGTTACAATTAAATTATTTTACGTAAATTTCTTATTAAAACGGATACAGAAAACCCGGTCTCGTCATTCCTAATTAAACATGACATGACCAGAATTCAAGAACGTGAGAAGTGAAAGAAAAAAAAAGTTTTATGCCTTATTTGGTTTGGCAGGAAATATTGAGGTCCTTTGTGAAATGTCAATTAAGTCATGTGAACTGTCATTAGTTTCCTGTCTTGTGGTGACCACGTTGTTTTCAGGACATACGTAGCCTATCTGAATATTCTGCATCCCGCCTCATAACTGTGAGCTACGTGATCTTAATGGGAAATAACTTGTAATAACTTTCTCCTAGCTTTTTAGTAATAGAAGATTCATCTGGCCGCCTTACAAGGGCTGCGCAGATATCAAGGGATAAAAGCAGGATTACAGACTGCGGAAATGCTATTTTTACGTAATGTGAAGGGATGCACAAGAGCGGATAGGATAAGGAATGAAACTATACGAGAAGAATTAAATATATATAAAATTGAAGATAAAATCAGCGAAAATAATAAGAAATGGACAGAACACTTAATGAGAATGAACAACGAAAGAATACCAAAAAGAACCTTCCTGTATAATCCCAGAGGAACAACAGATGTTGGCCGACCACGTAGAAGACGGGCTCCACTTTTAACTTCGCCGGAACAGGCTGCATAGCCTAAACCTTGTAGTAGAAGAAGAAGAAGAAGAACTTGTAATAACTAACTAACTCACTGACGCTATTAAACCCATAGGTCCATGGCCGCACGGACATAAGCTCTCCATACATCTCTATCTTGAGCTAATGTGAAATCATCCCGGTAATCCTCTTCCCTCAAATCATGGGCAGTGTTATTCTCTCACCTCATTCTTGGTCTACCAACTGGGCGCTTTTCCTGTGGTTTTCCTAAAAGTAGCTTCCATGCCCTTCTTTCATTCCTCATTCGTGCCACATGTCTTATCCATCGCAGTCTACGAGATTTAACTGTACTTATTATGTCTGGTTTCGTATAAATATCATATAGCTCACTGTTAAGTGGTTTTCTCCATTCACCTGTCTGTTCATCTCTTTTTGGCCCAAAAATTTTCCTAAGAACTTTATTCTCAAATACTCGTAATCTTCTTTCCTCTCATAAAATAAGAGTCCATGTTTCGCATACATATAACTGGACAGTTAAATCTCGGAAGATTGCCATGGGCTGGTCATGTGGCACGAATGGGGAATGATAGACAGGCATGGAAACTTGTAACGAATGCAGGAGGAAAGCTCCTAGTAGAATAAGTAGGGGAGAAATATTATCCATGATTTATTTTTATAATGTTCCGCCCTAGGGCAAGTCCTTCACTGCAATTAGAGCATTTTCATGCTATGCTTTGCAGATTTACTAGGGAATTATAGGTGTGGTAGCTTCCTGGTGTGGTCAAAGTCTCATCTCAAACTTAAATTTTAGCCTTTGTTACTTTTCAGCAGGACATGTGGAACGATTGGGGAATGAAAGAGGGGCATGGAAACTACTTGTAGGAAAGCCAGAAGGAAAGCGCCCAGTAGATAGTAGAAGACCTTGATGCTGCCCATATTTGAATTTAAAAAAAGCTAGATATTTCTTAAAATATACAACCAGACACTCCCCCCTCCCAGAAATAAACTCATCTCCAATTTGAATTTTAGTCTCTGTGTCTTTTCGGCAGGCTACGAATGGGAGCATGGAAAATTCTTGTCGGAAAACCAGAAGGAAAACGCCCAATAGATAGAGGAAGACCTTGAGACTGGTCATGTTTGAATTAAAAAAAAAAGCTAACTTCCTTAAAATATGCAACCGTAAACCCCCCCCCCAAAAAAAGAACTCACCTCAATCTTGAATTTTAGCCTCTGTGACTTTTCAGCAGTACATGTAGGACGAAATGGGACTGAACGAGGGGCATGGTATCTTGTAGGAAAACCAGAAGGAAAGCGCCCACTATACAAAAAATACCTTGAGGCTGGTCTTTCTCTTAAAATATACAACCAGACAAAAAAAAAACTCATAATACTTCAATTCTGGCCTCTGTGGCTTTTTGGCAGGACATGGGGCACGAATGGGGTCTGAAAGAGGGGCGTGGAAACTTCTTTTGGGATAACCAGAAGGAAAACGCCCAGTAGAAAGAGATGGGAGAATAACATGATTCGAGGCAGGTAAATTATAGAGGGAATAATAAATTGGAAACTATTATTCAAGATAGGGATATATGGAGAGGTTATATCCATCCGCGTTGGCATCATTCTTTGAGTTCTGTAGTGCCAGAGAGTTAGATTTTTGTCAAATACTGTAGATTTAGCACCTTTTCTCTAAATTAGCAAGACTGATAGCTATGACAAGAACTAAATTTCTGGACATATGTTACAGCTATTTATATTAACCGTGACAGTGTAGTAACTGTTTGTACTTCACAGTTTGAAGAGATAATGGTACAGTACGTGGTCCAACGCTGTTGGCCTGTTCGACAACGGGATTTGAACTCTTGAATGTAGATTCCAAACGTTATTATTATTATTATTATTATTATTATTATTATTATTATTATTATTATTATTATTATTATTATTATTATTATTATTTACGCATAAGTGTCAGAAGTCAAAATTAGAACATGCCACAAATAAAAAAATTAGAAACGTAATGGAATTAGAAGAAAGCATAATTGAAAGAATTGAGGAGAAGGAATTAAAATGGTTAGGGCATATTTTAAGAAGGGCAGTTGAGCGATGGCCGAAAATACTATATCACTGGCAACCGACCACAAAAAAGGAAGACCAAAGTTATCATGGAAGAACGCATGAGGATAGCAATGCAAGCAAGAGGGTTAAGCATTGAAGATGTTCATGATCGTAGGCTTTGGAAATTTGGCACGGGAAGACGGCAGCAGCTGTAAGAACTTGAAGATAGATTATTATTATTATTATTATTATTATTATTATTATTATTATTATTATTATTATTATTATCGATATTTATAAACCCTGTTTCACCTAAGGTATATTAGAGTTATAGTTTGTGTCAAAGTTATGATACATTATACAGGGTGATTCATACATACAGACTTCTAGGGGTTGTAGAAGTAGAGGGGACTTAGTAGATAAAGTTTTGATAAGGAACCCATGTCCGGAAACGTACAATTTTGATGTAAAATAAGTTTGAAGATCGAAACACAATGGGTTGATACCGTGCCTTGTGTTTCAGAATAAGTATTTAAGATTTTTTTTAAGATTTTAAGATTTATTTAGCCTGGTGGAGTTAAGGCCATGTGGCCTTCTCTTCCACTCACCAGGACAAACATATATTACATAAGAATATAACAATCTTAATTAACTCTAATATTAAACACTAAGTAAAAATTTGATCAAAAGATAATATCTAATATACATATTACGATCTATTATACAACCAGTTAATATTAGTTAAAATTAAGACTAAAACTAATAATAAAATGTATACAAGCAAGACATATTAAATTGTCCCTGTCTAGTGTATATAAAAAACAGGAAAATAATGAGATATAGAAAACTAATTTTACGATTATACAATATTTAAAACAAAACAAATAAAAATATTTGTTATTCTTAATATTATTTACATAAATAATTAAATATATTAATATTGCTAAAAGAATACTATCAGTGAGGTGTATAAGTTAGTTTGTTATTAAATAATTCTTTAGTTTGTTTTTGAAGGATGTTATAGTTTGACAGTCTCTGACATAGGGTGGAAGGGAATTCCATGTTTTGGTAAGTGACACCGTAAAAGATAATGAATAATATACAGTGTGATGAGGCGGGATATAAAGGACAATGTGCTGATGGGATCGAGTGTCAAGATTATGTGTGTCGGATAGTCTGATGAAGCGGCGTGATAAATAATTAGGCGATGATGTGTGAAGTATTTTATAGAGAAGGGATAGGGAATGGATTACAGACTTCCAGGGGTTGTACTACACCTATCGAGTTGGAGAAAGATTTTCTTGCACGAATTCTGGCGGCAGCAGAAATTATTGATCACACACCAAGTCTTGTGGTGCGCGTGTATGAAAAACGTGTGTCACAGGTACACTTTGTGCAACGAACAACAGAGTCGCCACGTGGAACCACACTTGTAGTACAACCCTTATAAGTCTGTAATACTTGTTCTGAAACACAAGACAAGAGATATTAGCCCATTGTGTTCCGATTTTCAAACCTATTTTACATCGAAATGGTACGTTTTCGGACATGGGTTCCTTATCAGAACTTCATCTACTAAGTCCCCTCTACAATCCTTAGAAGTCTGTAATACTTATTGTGAATCGCCCTGTGTAATTGGGGGTAAATAATGATAACCCACTTTTTTTATGTATTCGATGTTTTTGATGGAAACAATTATTTCTGATGTGATGTTTCATTTCCTTTATGTAGCATATAAACCTACTGGGCAATGATAGCATAATGCAGGCTTTATTTTATAACAACCTTGCAATAGTAAATCTTCTTGTATCTTGTAAGCCCATGTTTCCCTTAACAGAGATTTAGACGCTCTCCCCCTACAGGAAAGAATTTGAACCATACTAATTTAGTTACACTTGTTTTCGTACTGATGTCATTTGAGTGGTCCGGGGTCAGCGTTCCGCCTCATACTGACATCTAGGAAACCAATGTAGTACTAGGACGGGATAATTCGGTAAATTTTGCTTAGAGGCCTTTCATTCAGGCTTTTAAGGATCTTTTACGAGCCTGCAAATCTTCAGACGCCGGACCCACGGCTTAAAGTCCCTCCCGGCGGACTTGCTCCTTGGATTTTTCCATCCTAAAAAATCCATCGACCCCGACCGGGTTTGAACCCGCGACCCTCGGGACCAGAGGCAAGGAGCATAACTACTAGTCCACCGCGGCCGATATAATTTGTAAAAATGCAATACTCATAAGTCTTGAATTTTATAAATGTGCGTTATCATTATTTACCCCGAAGTCTTCAATTTGATCTAAAAACCTTATTTATAAAGACATTAAAAAGTGTAGTTCTTTTCTGTCAAAAGCACCTCCGTAATGGATGGTTCACCTAAACAGGCGGTATTATTTAGAAGACAGGTGATTTCAAACCTTTCATTCCAGAACAAAGGACAATCAAAGATGTTTAACTAAAAACTAAACCCCGCGGCGCGACAGGCCTAGAAGGCCTTTGGTCTACCTTTCGGCTGCTGGCCTCACATCCACATGTGTTAATCACAGAGGTACACAATAATCCAGCCAGTTTAGGGGTGACATGTGACACCATGTCGGGTACCGCAGCCATTATAACTGGTTTCCTCAACTTGGAGTCTCTACTTATTGTAGCTACCCAAATTCCTCACGATGATGGGTAGGCACCGATCCCATACCATTCGAAATTCCATGAGAAAATTTCTTCCCCCATTGAACCAGCGCAAGTCCCGTAGCTCTGCATCAAGGCTTCTTGCCTACCACTCGGCTACGGCGCGGGACAGTATGTTCAACAGTTTGGCTTTTGACACAACTTGCACTCTCTCTGATGTTAAATCTCTGGAAGTATTGGCCGAATTTTCCGTGACCAGTGAGAAATTGTGTTAAATTCCAAATGTTACATCTGACCCAATCGCTGTTGTTTCGACGACTGTTTATAAGAATTCGAGAGAAAAGAAAATGAAGTCGGTCTGTCACTTGGTTGCAAGGAGTGTGCGTCACTAACCGGATTCTTGTGACGTCATCTCCACACTTTCTTGCACACGAATTAATGAATGTGGGTTGATCAATGAGGCGAACTCAAATTGCTATTTTTATACTGTTTCTTTCTTTTTTTTTTTAGCTTAAAACAGCTTTTTTTACTTCTTTCGGCACTGTCCATCCTGGTGTCTAGTGAAGTCCTGGTCGATTTACAGCCCCAATTTGTTGACACATGAGATGTGTATTGACACCATTGAACCCGGAGATACATGGTTCCGCGGACAATAAGGTCTACATACATCCCTATCCTGAGCTAATGTTTTGCAATCATTTCACCTCTTTCAAATCATGATTGTTATTTTACGCCTTATTCTACTCTGATTTTTCACGTCAGCTAATTATGCAATAAATAGTCTTTATGATGGTACATCATTCTGTATTGATCATCATCCGTCACGAATTAGTCCTTTGTAGACCTGTTTCGGCGACATCTAGCAATCTTAAGAGGTCTTCCTGGTCGACGATTTCCTTTAGGTTTATATCCATAATCATTTTTGGGATTCTTGAATTACACAGCTCTACAAAAAAAAAGTTTTTTGTTGCCCTGGATATCTCAGCGAATTTTTATGTTTTCAAGTGCACAGTTTACGAATATATTCATGAAAGTGCTGAATGTGCTCTAGTTTTTATGATTTTTGCGTATCTTATATCTTAAACAGTAAATGGATTGTTACTAATAAAATGTATGTTTCCAGTCATGATTTGATTTCTGCGCATTTTTTTTTTCGCATATACAAACATAACGTGATCCCCACTCTCAAATCCCTCACTCTGCACATCGACCGTGATCTCAGATTATTTGACAAAATTAAATTATTCACGACGTGCATCTGGATATGATAAAACAATTCGTCAAAGCGTTGGACAAGGAAGGAAAATGTTTCAAATACATTTGTAGAAAATTTCCTAAGCTCAGTATGTAAAAGTTAAAAGGCGGAATATTTGATGGTCCTCAAATTCGGCAATTGATGAAAGTTGCGAATTTTATCAAAGTTATGACTGTTCCGGAAAGTGAAGCTTGGAAGGGTTTTGTATTGGTAATATAAAATTTCCTAGGTAACTATAAAGCACCAAATTATAAAGAAATTGTGCAAAACATGTTGATAAGTTTCAAGATTCTGGGAGCAGATATGAGTTACACTTTCTTCACAGTCACCTGGATAGATTTCCGGATGATTTAAGAAATTACAGCGACGAACAGGGAGTGCGTTTTCACTAGGATCTAAAAGTAATGGAGGAAAGGTATGGGACCGTCACATGATGGCAGATTACTGCTGGTCTTTAAAAAAAGATTGTCCTCTAAAAAATTATAGAAGAAAATCTTATAAGAGGCGTTTCACTGAAGTATAACATGGGTTTTCGATATTTTTCTTTCTGCTTACGTCAGTGCATACTAATTTTTCAAAAAACAATTGACATTATAAATATATCTGTTATATTTTTTTCATAGTTTCCGATTTTTTGTAATATAAATGAAAATAAAGATTTAAAAAAAACCAGAGCAAATCTTCCGAAATCATTGATAGTTTCATGAGTTGTGAGCATAAATATATCCGAAATTAATCTTATATCAAGGGCAACAAAACCACTGTTCACCAGTGTTATCCATTATTTTTACATGGTCTAGACAGTTTAATTTATATCTGTTGAGTTTTTCTTCCACTGGTTTATATCGAAAAGGGGATATCTCGTACAGTAAACTAGTAAAATGTGTATTTTGTAGTGCTTATAAAATGCCACTTTACTGCTTTTGTTTCTGGATGGTCCGCTTTTTTTTTTTCCTTCTCATGTTTAGTGGTCCTAAGTTTCATTTTAAAACCAAAATTATCTCTAAATTCGGATGTCCACTTTTTGCGCCGTAACTGATTCTACTTCTAATTGTTCTAAAATTCCTTCAATCTTTTTTCGATCTAAAAAAATGTATCCTGCTGTCCTTAAGCAATTTCATTTCCGTTGCGTTCATTCTGCTCCTGTCTATTTTTCTTAATGTCCATATCTCACTTCCGTATAAAAGGGAGGGCATTATATTTTTATTCTTGTGGATTTTTGTACGAATTTAGCTTTTAATGTATTATTATTGATATTGGATATACAATTTGGAAAAATTCACTTCCATAAATCAAGGAGTGAGGAAAGGCTGTAATTCGTCAACTACTCCCTGCAGACAGCAAATGCACTAACAGGCTATTCAACTAAGACTACTTATATAATGCAATTGAAGTTCGGAAACAAATACAGTAAAACCTGTCTTATCCGGAACCTTTATAAGAAGGAAACCTGTAGAGACGGAAAAAATCTCCAGAAAGGTACGATTTTATATGTAAAATAGTCCTGTATAAGCCGAAAACCTTCATAACGCGGAAACGGAATTATTTTTAAAGTAACAATAGTTAATTTTTGCCTCAGTAAGACGGAAAATTATTCTTAAGCACGTTCTAATTACAGTATTAATGACCACACATGAAAATTCTGCATATGACGCTTTCTGCATTATATCTTTTTACCGTCTTGTGTTGCCATTGTATTGCGGGGATACCCTTGCTTATGTGTGACAGCGGGGAATCCCTCGCTTTTCCTTGCCTGCTTACGTTACCTGCGAGGGAGTTGGGAAACTCTTCAGTCTTCCTCTAATTGAGTTCCTTCTCGCTTTTGTGTAATAAAGCTATTTTGTATTGCCGTGCAAACTAAGCCGTGTTACATACACTATTTTGTCTGTATTTCAGTCAATATGTTATGTCCTTAAAGCGTGTATTTAAAACCCCTAAACTGCGTGAGATAATTCAAGCTTGTAATTTGGGAACCCTTTATAAGAAGGAAAACTGCCAAGACGGAAATATATTTAAGGAACCGCCATGTTCCTTCATAGACAGGTTTTACTGTAATACATATTTCCTTATTGATCTCCAATTCTGCTAACCTTCAGTTTTCTTGCTGTGCCCAAAAATGTGCATGTTTTCACCTCACTCTTGATTAGTCCTAAAAGTTCCCAACATGCCATTCTCCCACGATTCGACCTGAGAAATCTCTCCGGTAGTAAATAACCCTATAGAGACGACACATTTATGCTGCCTATAGTACACACGTGTATTGCTAACCGGTCCATCTGAATCTGGATGTTGCTGGAATTGAGCGAGTTCAAGGTACCGACAGGTTTAAAACTACTTTTTTCAGGCATTTTTATGTCCTCTCTTTTGTTTCCTTGTTCATTTAGCTACTTTCATTCTTATTTATAAACGCTTCTATCCTAGGTCATATCACCTGTCGGTGCCTTCTGATGTATCCAGTAGGCCTATACCGTCTTTGTGTGGTTAGTCATCATCATCATCATCATTCCAGGGATTAGGCAATTGCCCGTTCCGACTTCATAATGCATCAGCCCAACGTCTTCTAGGTCTTCCAACATCACATCTTCCTCTTGCTTGATAATTTCTTGCTAACAATGGATATCTCTCCTTACTCATTCCATCCATATGATCAATCCATTTCTGTCTGTAATTCGTGACCTTATCCAATAAAGGCTGTACTTTCAATTCTTCTCTTATATCCTCATTTCTTATTCTATCAAGTCTTGTCTGGGGGTAAAGGCGGCCGTCACGCAGGGCTGACAACCCGGCTGACATAAAGTGCAGATTGTCTAGAAAAAGTGGGAGCCTTAACCTCATACTAACCCAAGGGCCTCCGGGCCTGTTGTGGGATCCTTTAACTTGTCTTAGGAACCTCATCTCCGCCGTCTTTATTCTATCCTTCTGTTTTTTCATTGGAGCCCAAGTTTCACATCCATACAATATTGTGGGAACCGCCATAACATTATACATTTTTATCTTGGTTTCTTTTCTAATTTTATTTTTGAATGTTCTCTGTATTGTTCCACACACCGTCTGAAATGTATTTATTTTGGAGTCAATATCTCTTTCCACATTGTAGCCAACATCACAGCCCAAATATTTGAAACTAGACACCTGTTCTATACTTTGATATAGCCACTTGGTTAGTCACGTGTTTAAATAATTCCGAAGGAACGTAGCTATTGAGGTTGTTCCAAATACCAGTATGTATAAAGCAAGGGAGCCCTGCTCTAACTGAAGCACAAGAACTGTGCAATAAAACACAGGTGTCAGTTTGTTGCCGAGATAGGAGAACTTGCTATTTTTTCTATGCTTGATCGACTTGAGTTATTAGAAAGCTGTTGAAGATGGAATCTCAAGTGCACACTGCGATGTGGGGCAAATCGGCTGCAAGAAAATGAAAGGACGCCCAGCCGGTGTCGGTGAAAGTTAATTCAGGCTTTTACTGTACTTTGTGGGTTAGTATTTATTGCACTGACCTCATCTACAGTCCCAGGTTTGGTTCCTGTAAATGGAATAAAAGACAATAAAAAACTCGGCAGTTCAAACAAATGAATAAAGCTCACTGGTTGTATCGAACCCGTAGGTTCGTGGCCGCGCGGACATAAGCTCTCCCTCCATACATGGTCATCAACAATCACGGATTAAGTCCATGTGGTTTGTTCCGGTCTCATAGATTCTCATTCAGAAAGTTGAATCCATCTCTTTTTCGGTCTACCAATGTTCCTGTCTCCTCTTGGTTTGTAATTGAGTATAATTTTTGGAATCCGATCATCTTTCATTCTTTGAACATGTTCTTTCCAGTTTTTCTAGATTATTTTATTTTATCTAAAAGTTTTAAAATATTTAGCTCATTTCTAATATCTTCACTTCTTTTATCTAGAAGTTTGCAGGCAGCCACACTTCTCAGAAATCTCATTTCAGCTGCTTCTATGATATTCTCTTCTCTTTTAGTTAAAACCCAAAATTCACTAACATACAATAGTAAGGGTACTGCCACTGCTTTATAAAATTTTAGTTTTGTTTCCATTATTGTGTTTTTAAATATTCTTTTAATTGTGCTACATATATAATTAAATTTATTAAGTTTGTTAAACAGATCTTCATTTTTAAAATACGAGATTTCATAACTCAGGTATTTAAAATGGTTCACTTGTTCAATGGATTTCCCCTCCAGAATTAATTTAGCTCTCGCGGTATCTGATCCCTTAAAAGCCAAAATGTTCGTTTTACTTATTGATATTTACAAATTATAATTCTGTAGCCTATAATGTTATTTAATTGAAAGAGTGATTTCTGTAGACCATCTTCTGAGCTAGATATTAGAACTTTGTCGTCTGCAAAAAGTAAATATCTTATTTCTTATTTTGAAATGTGAGTCCATACTTACTTACTCACTGGCACTATCGAACCCGTAGGTTCATGGCCGCGCGGACATAAGCTCTCCATACATCCCTATCCTGAGCTAATGCTTTCCAATCATTCCCTGTATAATCTACTTCCCTCAAATCATAGTTAATGTTATTCTCCCACCTCATTCTTGGTCTTCCAACTGGGCGTTTTCCTTCTGGCTTTCCTACAAGAAGCTTCCATGCAAGTCTTTCATTCCCCATACGTGCAACATGTCCTGTCCATCGCAGTCTACGAGACTTAACTGTTCTTATTATATCTGGCTTCCCATAAAGACCATGTAGTTCATTGTTATGTAGTCTTCTCCATTCACCTGTCTATTCATCTGTGGTCCAAAAATTTTCCTAATTACTTTATTCTCAAATACTTGTAATCTCCTTTCCTCCCTTAAAGTAAGAGTCCATGTTTCACACCCATATAATATAACTGGTAGAATAATAGTTTTATATATTTTCAGTTTAACGTTTTTTGAAAGGAGTTGAGACGTCAAGAGTCTCTGCAATGCATAATAGCATGCATTTCCAGAATTGAGCCTATGTTTAATTTCTTTGTGCGTCTCATTCCTATTTGTGATTATTGTTCCTAGGTATTTGAATTCAGCCACTTCCTCAAAATTTCCCTCATTTGTCATTAGCTGTCCATTTCCATTATATAATGTATTTCTACGTGTGACCATATATTTAGTTTTATATATGAGTCCATACATGGTTAGAATGATAAAACTAACACCTGAAGTCACTGTCGTTCTTAACGATAAAATGCGTTTATAATATTGTAAAGCTGAATGTTTCTAGAAGGCATTTGCGGAATCGTTGTTCCATTCTCAACAGCTGGAGTGGTCTCTCTTTCACCCAAAAAGAATAATCCTAATAACTTTATTCTCAAAATAAGGATCTTGACTCAAATTAAATAACGTTGAGTGATTCCGGGCCATATGGCCGTAGTCCATTACTGATAGCGTCTCTCCTTCAACTGCGGAGGGCATCTTCAGTGACGAGTATTTCTAGGTGGTGTTTGCTGTTCGGAGGCTCGACTATGTTAAAATTTCTTGTTGTTTTGCCAATGTAAAATTTAAAATTAAAGTATAAAATTATGGAATATTCATAATTTTGTACTATAATTTTAAATAATACCTCAACGGAACACATCATGAATCTTATAAAAGTTGATTAATGTAAAATTTGTCGCAATTATTGCACCTGGGTTTATAAACGCCTTTATTTTTGTATTTGTTAGTTTCTTCAATTTCGTTTGATATGACGTTAAGTTTGTCTTTTTTTCTGACCACGGACCACTCAAATGACATCTATACGAAAACAAGTGTAACTAAATTAGTATGGTTCAAATTCTTCACCGTAGGGGGAGAGCGCCTAAATCTCTGTTAAGGGAAACATGAGCTTACAAGATGAAGAATTCGCCTTTGAAACTAACAACAAACTTAACAACCTCAATATGGTATTTGTTTCCGATCTTCAATTGGACGATATTATGCATCAACCGGCCAAGCGCCATTTAAAAAAAATAATATTTTGATGTCATCCGTTGCACTGGCTCATGAAGTAAATGTACGCACGCTTTTAGCGTCAATCTCTAAATACAGCCTTATTATTATTATTATTATTATTATTATTATTATTATTATTGTTATTATTATTATTTATTATTATTATTATTATTATTATTATTATTATTATTATTATTATTAAAGAAAAATGTAAACGCTATCAGTGATTGTGTTTTGTAACAAACGGCTATGAAACCAGATCTTCATAAATGCTAATATAAATGTTGCATCATGCAGTTAAGCGCCAAATGTTTCCGCTCTTAGATTGTTGATGCATAACAGTCAAAAAAGGAAAATAACTTGCAATATCCAGTATTCTTAGTTTGGCGTTACAATAAATAGTTAAGATAGACTTAAACTTTAAACGTATTTTTTCTCGAAACTTGCATAATGGTGCATAACCGGTTGATTCAATTCCCTTTAAGGGTGAATTTCATTTTTTTTTTTTTTTTTTTTTAGTTTTCATCTGATTGTTTTAAAAATGTTATCACATACATTATGTGCTTATAGTAGCCTTTCTGTAAAGTTTGGTGTTTATAAGTGGGATAATTTCAGAATTATGATTTTTTTAACAATATTTTTAATATCTTCTAAAAATGCTCCTTACGATGCATTCTTAAATATTTTCTGATGAAATTTGAGATTCAGAGTCTTTATGATTCCATTAAACACATTTGCTATGCAAAAATATTCATAAAGGGATGATACTGCTTATTTTTCATTTTTTTAAATATTTTTTATTACTCTCAATATTTTTTCATCTCAATTTAAAAGAACACATGTATCTTAGATTAGTAACTACATATCAAATTTCAATTAGCATATATTGGGGTGGGGGCACGCCGTAGCGTAGTGGCTAAGGCACTGAGCTACAAGCCGGAGGGTCGAGGGTTCAAGTCCCGTTGGGGTCAGGATTTTTAAACTGACCCAACCCCTCTGGCGGCACCATGGCCCTGGGGTCGACTCAGCCTCTAACGGAAATTAGTACCAGACGCTTGTTCTGGGCCGTCACGCAAGGCTGACAACCCGGCTGACATAAAGTGCCGATTGTCTAGAAAAAGTGGGAGCCTTAACCTCCTACTACCCCAAGGGCCTCCGGGCCTGTTGTGGGATCACTTTACTTTTTATATATTGGGGTGTCTAACCTCAAAATTTCACTTTGATAGCATAAAAATTGCATCTTAAGGAGCATTTTAAGTTTTGGAAAATGTCAAAAAATGGAAACTGAAAAAACGCATGTTAAAATTTAATTAATAATGCTGACCATATGTGTAAGGGTATTTACTCTTACGTCACGGACTCAATTTTGCTCCTACATGAAAAATGACCCTAAAGAATCAGAGTTATTAAAATGCAAATAAACAAAAATGCATTTTTTGCTCATTTTTTTAGCATTTTCACCAGTCGGTCCCCTTAAGGAAAATCCCTATGGTCTGACCGAGAATCGAACCCGGCACCGCAAGAACTGTAGTCAGAAATACTATTAGCCCGTGAGGCTGGTCACATTTGAGGATATAAAGGCATAAATATTAAAGGACTTGCCATATGTGGCCTACTTGAAATTGGATTGAGTTCATGACCGAGATGAACGTACATGGCTGTCTTCCAGCAGGGTAACGCCCAGTACAATGTCTAATAAACTCATTTTCAATTGTAGTGCAGATATCTGGTTACTACAGTAGCTCGTCACAAAGGAAATGCGTAAATTAGGCAAATTCCTCAGCAATTCAAATGTATGGCTCTATTTTGCTGGACTATTTAACTCATGCTCCAAATGGGAGTCATTGACCAATCACGTTTCAATGAATTTTTGTTTTACAACCAATGACAGTCGTGTTTCACCTCGATATTTATTGAATTCTGTTTACCAAAATAAAGAAAGTTTCTCCTTTTTAATATTCTGAACAGGTCAGAGCATTATTTTGCAGTGACTGAGCCTGCAAGAAATACGGCTACCAGATTGTATATATAGTGCATAGATGTCAACACATAGCGCTTGCAGGAGTTAATATAAAACATTTGTAGCAATTTATTATACCACCAAAAAAAAGAAACCACTGTTTGCACTTTCTTAAATGTATTTTTTCCCCAGGTAATAACATTCCAGAAAAATATAGCCTAATTGTCATATTTACATCATACGACATCAGAAATGAATTAATATACAGTTTGATGTGTTTCTTTTTTTCTCTCCACTAGAGTCCATTATTACAATATTGCATTCCTTTGGCAATAAATAATATGATCTGGTTGCAGTGACGAACAAAAGAAGCAAGTGAAGCGTACTAATTGTTTCTCATTTGTTTTCAAATACCACCGTTTACATTAAATATATAAATATTTTAAAATAACTATAATTAAATAATGATTTGTGAGTAAACAGTTTAATTTTATTCGTTAAATAGCCCTAACAAATGCCACTCTTGATTTCCAAATTCTCTAGATAAATTCACTCCTCACTTCGTGAGTCGTGAATTTATCGATAAAATGGAAATCACTCGTGGCATTACTTATGATAAACTTTACTTGATAAATTCGAGGCGAAACACGACTGATTGGTTGTAAATAAAAAATCATTGAAATGTGATTGGTCATTGACTCCCATTTGGGGCATGAGTTAAATAGTCTAAAATATTGTATTCAAAATGTAAGAATGTGTATCAATAGTACCCATAATACGAGGGCGGATCGGAAAGTAACGCACAATAATTTTTTTCTGCCTTGGTATTGCAGCTAGAATGTTGAAATTTCACAGAGATATAGTTTGAAGTTTTCACTACAGATGGTATTTTTTTCTCAGGTGCTCCTCTTGCGAGAGAAGCTTGAACTATGCAACAAAGATGGCGCGCATGCTACAGTCGTCCACCTGTGAGGAAGAGAGAAGTGTTGTTCGATTTTTGTGGGCCAAAGGGCATAAACCCAGTGAAATTCACAGGAACATGCGTGGCGTGTATGGGGATGATTGTATGGACCGTAGCAATGTCTCCAGGTGGTGCACATTCTTCCAAGAGGGACGCGTGAACCTTAGTGATTCGCCACGCTCCGGCCGGCCGACAACAGCAGCTATCCCGCAGAATGTCAGAGGCATTGAGGCGGCAATTCTGAACGACCGGCCTACATTAAAACTTTGGTGAAGTTGCGTCGTGCCATTCGTGACAAACGTCACAACATTAACGTTAAACTTCTTCATGACAATGCTCGCCCCCATGTTGCTGCTGTCGTTCGTCAGAAAATCGCCGAATTTGGTTGGGAGGTGCTCCAGCATCCACCATACAGTCCGGATCTTGCACCATCGGACTTTCATCTGTTTGGTCCCATGAAGAAATTCCTGGCCGGCAAACGCTATGAGACAGATGTGGAAGTGAAATCAGCAGTGCGCAGATGGCTACACTCCAACCAAACTTCTACGAACAGGGCATATTGAAACTGGTAACACGATGGGAAAAATGTGTTGAGAAAGTTGGTGACTATGTCGAAAAGTAGGTAAAAGATGTAAGTTCATTTGTGATTTTTTTCCTTTTTTTTTACTATTAAACTTTTTTAAAAAAAATATTGTGCGTTACTTTCCGATCCGCCCTCGTAATTAAACATTTACATTTTTCAGTAAAACTATAAAACTGTGGATAATTGTTGAAACATTAATAAACATGCATTTTAAACAATTTGTTTTGTAAGAAATAATTTAAAGCCCATTAAAGTCCGTGCCGCATTGTTCTAGAACAGGCGCGACATTGAAAAGAGCATATTGATAAAAATGGTAATGAATTATAATTACTTTCATTAAAACAGCTGTATTTGAATACATTTATTAATTAATTAATTTTGTTTAGGACAATAATGTGTGTGTGTGTATATATATATATATATATATATATATATATATATATATATGGTATGATAAGAAAAATAAATGCCTGGACGGGATTCGAACCCGGATCTCTGAGTTATATATATATATATATATATATATAAATAAGTTTGAATTGGATTCGCCTGGTGGTGTAATGGATAACACGCTGAGGTACAGACTCAGAGTTCCGGGTTCGAATCCCGTCCTGGCATTTATTTTTCTTATCATATCATATTAAGCTTGCATTGCTCAATGTTAAACATTTAATTATAACACACACACACACATATATATATATATATATATATATATTGCTACGCCTAAATAAATTAGACTTTTTTTTCCTAGTTGAATAAGTAAAATTGAACCTATATGTTAAATTAAATTGTAAGGTACGTTGTATACATGGCGACGAACCAAATATAATTTTTACTAGAGTAATTTTAATTTCGTATTTCAGGTATGTCGGCCGCGGTGGACTAGTGGTTGTGCTCCTGGCCTCTGGTCCCGAGGGTCGCGGGTTCAAACCCGGCCGGGGTCGATGGGTTTTTTAGGATGGAAAAATCCAAGGAGCAAGTCCTCCGAGAGGGACTTTAAGTCGTGGGTCCCGAGTCTGAAGATTTTCAGGCTCGTAAAAAATCCTTAAGCCTGAATAAAAAGGCCTCTAAGCAAAATTTATCGAACTTTCCCATCCTAGTACTACCTTGGTTTTCTAGAGGTCTGTATGAGGCGGAACGCTGACCACGGAGCACTCAAAATGACATATATACGAAAAAAGTGTAACTAAATTAATATGATTCAATTTCTTCCCTGTAGAGGGAGAGCGCCTAAATCTCTGTAAAGGGAAAACATGGGCTTACAAGTAAGTAATTTCAGGTATACCCACTTCTAATTTATGGTTGGATGCCACTATCTCTGTATATTTTAAAAGCATATACTGAGTTTCGTTGTGAATAATCGAAAATCGCGACCGCTATAGCGATTTTTAAATGTTTGTTCCGAGTGAACTCCTACGCCTTATGGTTTAGAGCATAACACATAGCGGCTGAAAACTCGCTGTGTCAAGAAAACTGTATATACAAATGTTCATGAAGATCTATCGAGCGGTTTAAATCACAAACATATTTATATACAGGGTGTTTCAGAATAAGTATTACAGACTTCAAGGGTTTTTAGAGGGGACTTAGTAAATAAAGTTTTGATAAGGAACCCATATCCGAAACGTACGATTTCGATGTAAAATAAGTTTGAAGATCGAAACACAATGGGCTGATATCGTGTGCCTTGTGTTTCAGAATAAGTATTACAGATTTCTAGGGGTTGTACTACAAATGTGGTTCCACATGGCGACCCTTTTGTTCGTTGCACAAAATGTATCTGCGACGCCACACAAGACCTGGTGTGTGCTCAATAATTTCTGCGCCGCCAGAATTCGTGCAAGACGATTTTCCTCCGACTCGACAGGTGTAGTACAACCCCTAGCACTCTGTAATATAGTAAAACCTGTCTTAGCCGGAACCTCTATAAGAAGGAAACCTGTAGAGACGAAAAAAAAATCTCCAGAACGATACGATTTTATATGTAAAATCGTCCTGTATAAGCCGGAAACCTTCATAACGCGGAAACGGAATGGTTTTTAAAGTAGCAATAGTTAATTTTTACCTCAGTAAAACGGAAAATTATTCTAAGCACGTTCTAATTACAGTATTAATGACCACATGTGAACATTCTGCATATGACGCTTTTTGCATTATATCGTTTTACCTTATTGTGCTGCCATTGTATTGCGGGGATACCCTTGCTTATGTGTGATAGCGCGGAATCCCTCGCTTTTCCTTGCCTGCTTACGTTACCTGCGAGGGAGTTGGGAACTCTTCAGTCTTCCTATAGTTGAGTTCTTTTTCGCCTTTGTGTAATAAAATTGCTTTGTATTGCCGTGCAAACCGAGCTGTGTTACATACACTATTTTGTCTGTATTTCAGTCAATACGTTATGTCCTTAAAGCGTGCATGTAAAACCCTTACACTGCGTGAGAAAATTCAAGCTTGTAATTTGGGAACTCTTTATAAGAAGGAAAACTGCCAAGACGGAAATATATTTAAGGAACCGTCATATTCCTTCGTAGACAGGTTTTACTGTACTTATTCTGAAACACAAGACACTCGATATCAGCCCATTATGTTTCGATCTTCAAACTTATTTTATTTCGAAATGGTTTCTGGACATGGGTTCCTTATCAAAACTTTATCTACTAAGTCCCCTCTACATCCCATATAAGCCTGCAATACTTATTCTGAAACATCCTGTATATATTGGATGTTTAAAACAAGATGCTGCAAGCCGGAAGGTCTCGGGTTCGATTCCCGATGGATGCCAGTTTTTTTTAACCGGTGAACGTTCTGGGAGCATCATAGTCCCGGGATCGTGAAATCAAGGCTCTCATTTGTCTAGACAATCGGCAAGCTATTTCAGCCTGGTCTACCTTTACGTATGAAAAATGTTTATTTCCGTAAAAATCCATTCCTTACTGATGACTTTGCTGTTGGTTTTGCATTATCATATCAGTGATTCATACCACTCGCTGATATAACATCATATGGTTCTCTCAGCCTGACTTTGGTCTCTGGAATGGAATGATCTCACCTGTAAGTAAGGGGCACCAACCTCACGAGATAATGCATTGGCACTATCAAAATCAGATGTTTATGACCGCGCGAATATACCTGGGGTGATAGTATTCTAAATTAGCACACAGCATCGTGAGGGAGTCCACCGCTATGGTCTCGAGGTAGCGTGCTGCCTTGTCACGCAGCGGGCCCGGGTTCGATCCCGGGTCGGGGCAGTTTTTCTGGGTGAGGTTTTTATCGGGGTTTTTCCTCACCTGTAAGACAAATGTCAGGAAAACTTTAAGGCCCAAACGGTCCCCGAAACCATATGGCCATCATCATCATCCTTCACCGGTGTGGAAAGCAACGGGAAGCTACCACACCTACAATTCCCTAGTAAAGCTGCAAGCATAGCATGAAAATGCTATGATTGAAGTGAAGGACCTGCTTTCGGGCAGAATTACTGTGGATGGATCGTAGCGGCTCCACGTTGAGAAAACCAGCTATAACGGCTGGTGGACCCGACATGCCGACCCCTACATCTGCAGGATAATCGTCTACCTCTGTGATTAACACGTACCTGTTTTACTCCTCTATAGTTTAAATGGGAGCTTTGGCGCTGGATTTTAGCGCCTTGCGGTTAAAAACGGCAGATATTTTTCTGACATGGCCTTTGTACATCATATGCTTATGTGGAAGAAATTTAACTCTTGCACCATGGAGATTTTGTATAAACACTGCTTGCAGTTGAAAACGACAGAACTGTTTCCAAAATGTTTTTTATCGATAACACTAAAGCACGTCAATAGCTACCAAAAAAAATCTGTTGGCAAACAGAGGGGAGAAAGGTACGTAACTGTTTCATCTTAGCCTATTTGTATATAGACTAGCAAATACCCGGCATCCGCTACTATGCCTAAAGCCTAAATAAATGTGTTTTTTATGCTTAGTTGAATAAGTAGAAAATGTAACTTTATATCATAGTTAGACAAGTAAAAGGACGTACAAGACTTGATAGAATAAGAAATGAAGATATAAGAGAAGAATTGAAAGTACAGCCTTTATTGGATAAAGTTACGAATTACAGACAGAAATGGATTGATCACATGGATGGAATGAGTAAGGAGAGATATCCATTGTTAGCAATAAATTATCAAGCAAGAGGAAGACGTGATGTTGGAAGACCTAGAAGACGTTGGGCTGATGCATTATGATGTCGGAACGGGCAGTTGCCTAATCCCTGGAGTGATGATGATGATTATCATCATCATAGTTATTTTTAGATGCCCCATACTAATTAACCGGCATTGCCCGAGAATTTGCTTATCCCGATTTTCTTGAAATAAATGATTGAAAGAGAAAAATGATTTTTGAGAGTTATCCGTGAAAGAATACCCGCCGTGCGCTGCTACGCTTGTCCGCAAATGAATGAACTGAAAGATAAAAAATTATTATTATAAGTTATCATAAGTAATGCCACGAGTGATTTCCAAATTATCGGTAAATTCACGATTCACGAAGTGAGGAGTGAATTTATCTAGAGAATTTGGAAATCAAGAGTGGAATTTGTTAGGAATATTTAACGAATAAAATTAAGCTCTTTACTAAAAAATAATTATTTGAATATAGTTACCGGTGGTTTAAAATATTTATATAGTTAATGTAAACGGCGATGTTTGAAAACAAATTAGAAATGTGAGGTTATGTATATTCACTGCAACTCGATCATATTATTTATTGCCAAATAGGATCGCAATATTGTAAGAATGCACTCTAGTGGAGAAATAATGAAACACATCAAACTATTATATTCAACATTATTGGTTAATCATTTATATTTTGAATAAACAACTCAGCAAAATCACTGAATCTATTCAATATTTGCTATATTCAATGTATTTGTTCGAGAAAAATAATGGTCTAACCTGTTCAGAATATTAAAAAAGGAGGAGCTTTCTTTATCACAAAAGCAGGAGCTGATAAAGAGAAATCGATAAAGAGCGAGGTGAAACACGACTGTCATTGGTGTAAAACAGAATTCATTGAAACGTGATTGGTCATTGACTACCATTTGCGACATGAGTTAAATAGTCCGTAAAAGATACACATATGCTGTCGCGGACTTTTTTTGTAGATTTTTTTTTCAGATATTCAATTCTGTGTACATTAATTTGGTGTATATGTTATGGTTTAGGCAGCGTAAGTCATTTAAGTGTCCAAAAAAGTTAAGAAAAACGCGTTTTTCACTACAAAGGGTGGTTTTTAAGGGTGAAGGAGTTGAGTATTGCAACTCTCTTATAGCCTAAAATCTTCCCGAGAAAAAGCCCCAATCGGATGAATGGTGTAGTAATGCATTAAGGATAAACGGACAGATATTCGTTTTATATATATTATCAAAGGTTTTGAATTTTTTTTTAGTGTACAGTGCGTAGTGTTCTATAAAAATGTGGCCATGTATAAAACGTCTTGTAAAGAAAATGAACACACCGTGCTCTGTGTCGACCTTCATTCCAATCGCTCTGACTCACACTTTGCCTACGCAACCATCTTCACATTAATATTTCCAAAATGAGACTCAGTAAATGAAGACTTACAAAATTCCGGCTAATACAATAGTCTGAGATCCGGCTGCAAGATTACTACGTTCATCGAGTGTATGAACAAATTTTTTTTTCATAAAATTGTGAATGACTGAATACATTTTTGCTGAGGTGCCTATTTGTTTGTGCCAGTATGTTTAATCAAAATATAATTTATTTATATTGCATGAAAAACATATACACTCACATGTAATACGAGCCATACAAAGATTATATCAAAATTCTAAAATCAAAATTAAATTACCAGATGGAGAAATAACAGAACACATAAACACAAGCAAAGGTGTTCGACAAGGATGTGGACTATCTCCACTCTTATTTAATATATATATATATATATATATATATATATATATATATATATATATATATATTAACAGAATAGTGCAAGAATGGAAACAAACAGTAAATAGTGGAATTTCAATAACTAGGAATAAAATAATTCAAACTATTAAATGCTGATGATCAAATAATGTTATCAGATTCCGAAGATAGCTTACAAATAGCAGCGTATCAATTATTCAAAATTGCCAGCAAATATAATATGAACATTTCCACTTCAAAATCCAAAACAATGGCAATGTGTGGAAAAAGCATACAACGGGTGAAAATTGAGATTGATGGAAATATTATAGAACAAGTGTCAGATTTCTCTTACTTAGGAAGTGTATTTGCAGAGTATAAGAGTGGCATTGATTCAAAATTACAAAAATATAATAAAATGAATGGGGTAATACGAAGACATTTTGGTAAACAGATGAGGACAGACAAAACTAAGATTACATAACATCACATCAGAAGCTGCTATAAAGTACGGAAGTGAAATTTGGATTTTAAATAAAAGAAACTCTCATAAACTTCAAGTAAGCCAAATGCGCTTCTTACGATCGTTGTTAGGAGTTAATAGACTGGATCACCAAAGGAACACTACTATCAGAGGAAAACTTGGAGTAACAAGTTTAAATGAAGATATACAAAGATACCAACAAGAATTGAAAAATCATCTGAGGAGAATGGCAGGAAATAGACTTCCAAAATTGGCATTCCAATATACCCCGACTGGACATAGGGAGCAAGGAAGAGCAAAACATCGGTGGAAAGATCAACACCATCTTCGCTAGGTTGACCGTACAGGCCACATGGCCTAAAACGAATTTGTTCATGATGATGATAATAATTTATTTATTTATTTATTCGAAATAATTTGATTCACTTGTTATTAAAATAAATTATAATCCAGTTCGCAGAAATCGATGTATAGAGCTTGAAAAGTTTTGGTTGCCATTACACACTTGGCCGTAATCCTCGCGGCTACAGCAGGCTGTGACATCAATCGGTAATAAAATGGCAGTAAGTGCGTATTTATTGTTTTATATTGTTACCTCGCAGCGGGAAGTAAAACCACTGCCCTTTATGTATACTACGTACAATGTATATACAAAAATATATCCAAAAGGTAGTGTTAATATACATTATACGAAACAAATCACAGCATTTTAAATGAACTGAACTTTATTTGAAACAATATAAAACAATAAATATGTACTTACCGTCATTTTATTACTGATTGGTGTCAGTCTGCTGTAGCCGCGAGGAGGTTTACGGCCAAGTGTGCAATGGTAACCAAAACTTTTGAAGCTATATAGGCCTACATCGATTTCTGCGAACTGGATTATAATTTTTGTTAATAACAAGTGAATCAAATTATTTCGAATAAATAAATTAATTAATTATACTTTAATAAACATACTGGCGGCCGAATTTTAATAGGCAACTCGGCAAAAATGTATTCAGTAATTCACAATTTTATGAAAATTTATTTTGTTCATACACTCGATGAATGTAGTAATCTTGCTGCCGGATCTTGGACTACAACAACAGTTTTTCTTACTCCATTATTATCATCCTTAACTAACTCCTGGGACTATCAAACACGTATGTCCTGGTCGCACGGACTCTCCACACATTCCTATCCTCCCCTATATAATCTACTTCCCTCAAATCGTAGTTAATGTTATTCTCCCATCTCATTTTTGATCTTCCAGCGGGCGTTTTCCCTCTAGTTTTCCTACAAGAAGCTTCCATTCTCCTATTTCATTCCCCATAGCCCTGATCTTGCGCCTTCAGATTACCACCTGCTTCGATCCATGGCGCATTTCTTCCGTGAAATTTCGAAAACATTTAAATTGTGGAAGCGAATCTAAACTAATTATTTGCATCAAAACCAGAGACTGATACCGTCGCGGGATAGTAAACTTCGCTGAAAGGTGGCTCAAGACCGTATGATATGAAGATCTCTACTTTGAAAAGTAGTTTTAATTTCTTATCAGAAAACAATCCAAATAACACTGAGCAACAAAAATAAACTATTTTTATCGAAAGAAAAATATGTGATTCTGATAGTATTTTTCTCCTGAATTCAAATATAATATCGGTTTTTCACCATCACGCAAGGTTTCCGAGAGACAGGAATTTATAATTTCAAACACTTTAATATTTTCTACATTCGTAGCTACACAATATTCGAACATTCGGACTCATCTAGAAAGTAAGAAATGACGATTTTCTGCTATATTTCGCCTGTGGATCATCCCTCTTGATGGTCCAATAATAATCGGCCAGCATATTAGGATTCCTTTTGTCTTGATTTCTCTTTTCCATAGCTGAAATCTCCTGATGAAAGTGTTCCCCGTTTTATTTTACAATGGACAAATGGACGAAAAACGTTTATTAAAAAATAATTATTTAAATCCATTAATTGAAATTGAAATAAAAAGAAAACTGTGAGCGATGGAGAAATTCCGAATACTTATTTGAAAACACTATAAAAAACTGCATTAAGTACAACTATTGGTACTCATGAGACAAAAATCATGTTGACCAGTGTAATCTGTTGTTTAAAATAACGATATTACTTATGAGATAGTGTCTGTATGAGTAAATGGTGTATATTTTCTTAAATGTTTGTGTTGTTTCGGAAGTGACCCTGCCATTGAGCTGATATCAATCAAGGGAATGTCTTTTTGTGTGGTCAAAAAAGTGTGTGTTACATGGATCACAGACGTGGATAATTGAAAGGTGCCAAGCTAACAAGTTATTAGCAACAGAGGTGAATTACTGGAGGTCACCGCGGAAATCCACATTAGAAAAATTGTAAACGTTGTAATTAGGAAAAATATGAGAGTTGGAAGAGAGACGATTAAGATAGTGTGGACATCTCAAGAGGATGACATCTGATAGAATCCCTGGAGTGGAAAATAGAAAGGGAAAACCAAAACAAGGTTGGATGAACATTGTGAGAAGAATTATGAGTGTAGGCCTTCATGGGGCTTGCAGATGAGGATGTTCAGGACAACTACAACTGGAGAAGGCGGATTTCTTGAGAGTGACGGAAAACCACTGTATTGGGGATAAATACCGAAAAATTATTATTATTATTATTATTACTACTACTACTACTACTACTACTACTACTATTATAGATGTCTTTGACGTCGTCCGATTCCTAATAGCCAATTTTGTCGGTCCATCCAATCTCCTGGTTGTAGATGTTTCTCCTGCATGTATAAATATATTCCCTGACTCCAAGAGGTTTAGGTCTTCCTCTGCCTCGTCTTCACTCAGGTTTCCATTCCAAAACACATTTTGGTAGCCGATCCTCTTCCATTCGCTGGACATGTCCGTACCATCTTAATGCTGAGTTTTAATATAATCTAAAATAGCGTCTTGAATATTCATTTTCTCCCTTATAACTGAGTTTCTAATTTTTTTTCTCTTCTTGAAATTCTTGCTGCCCTTTGTATAAAATCCATTTACGTTGCCAAAAGATGCTTATTTGTTTTAGTTGTTAATGGCCAAAGTTCTGCTTAATAAGTAATCATGTTTTTAACAATTGTATGATATACATAATTTTATTTTTATTGCTTATTATTATTATTATTATTATTATTATTATTATTATTATTATTATTTATTATTATTATTATTATTATTAATTTAATTATATGTTTGGCACCATAAAACGAAATCTCAAATGAACTAGAAAGGAGACACTTAACATTCTATAAAACAACGGCGGTACCAACACTGTTATATGGATCGGAACACTGGGTCTTAACCAAAATCCAGGAACGAAGTATAGAAACTTAGAAATTAGTTTTTTGAGGAGTGTGGCTGGCTATACCAATAGCAGATCGAAAACGAAATGAAAATATACGAAGACAACTAAATATATTCAAACTATTAGATTGGATTGCACAATTCAGAGGTGAATGCATGGACCACATCAATAGAATGGATAGCAACAGAATCTCATAACAGATTCTTCATTACAAACCACTTTGACGAGAAAATGTAGGAAGACCCAGTAAAAGATGGACAGACCAAGTCTAACATGAGTTCGGAACAGACCTTCACGTCTAATCCTTGATGCTTATTATTATTATTATTATTATTATTATTATTATTATTATTATTATTGCGTGTTAAACATGTTACGTAATAGAGTATGTATGTATAATCTTAGCACTTTGCCCTGGTTAGATAATGGTATTGGATCTGTTTCATTGCAGATGCTTCTGTTTATGTGTTGTGCAATACATCTTAACTGCTAAATATCCTTATCTAATTAGTGAATTTCTCTTCCTTAAAAGGCAGATAATTTGCACATGACTCAATTTAAAGTAAATTTCAAAACTGGCGAGAAATTCTAAATTCTAAACGCATGTGCTCGTTCCGGTTTAATTCTTGCAGCGAGCATCTTAACTACCGGACCAGAGAATGGGGCATGTGAGGCATAAACTATAGTTTTTCTAAAGTAAGGTATTCTAAAAATATGCACTAGGGCATACCATTTTACATAATTAATTTATCATAGTTAATGACAAATGAGGGAAATTTTAAAGGAGTTCTTTGAATTCAAATACCTAGGGACAATAATTACAAATAGGAATGAGATGCACAAAGAAATTAAGCATAGGCTCAATTCTGGAAATTCATGCTATTATGAATTACAGGGACTCTTGACGTTACAACTCCTTTTAAAAACACTAATCTGAAAATATATAAAACTGTTATTCTCCCAGTTATATGGATGTGAAACATGGACTCTTACTTTAAGGGAGGAAAGAAGATTACGAGTATATGAGAATAAAGTTCTTAGGAAAAAATTTTGCCCAAAGTGAGATGAACAGACAGGTGAATGGAGAAGACTACTTAATAGTGAGCTACACGATATTTATAGGAAGCCAGATATAACACTGGTCAATTGATTTTTGTCTCATGAGTACCATTAGTTGTACTTGATGCAGTTTTTTATCGTGTTTTCAAATATGTATTCGGAATATCTCCATCGCCCACAGTTTTTTTATTTCAATTTCAGTTAATGGATTTAAATAATTGTTTTTTTAATAAACGTTTTTTCGTCCATTTGTCCATTGTAAAATAGAACCAAATGAGCTAACTCAAATGGTTTCAGCTATGGAAAAGAGATATCAAGGCAAATGGTATCCTAATATGCTGGCCGATTATTGTTGGACCATCAAGAGGGATGCTCCACAGGCGAAATATAGCAGAAAATCGTCATTTCTTACATTCTAGGTGAGTCCGAATGTTCGAATATTGTGTAGTTACGAATGTAGAAAATATTAAAGTGTTTGAAATTATAAATGCCTGTCTCTCGGAAACCTTGCGTGATGGAGAAAACCCGTGATGAATTCAGGATAAAAAATACTATCAGAATCACATATTTTTCTTTCTGGGACAAAAAAAAAGTCTCTTTTTTGTTGTTCAGTGTAATAAGAACTGTAAAGTCTCATAGACTGCGATGGGTAAGACATGTGGCCCGAATGGGGAATGAAAGAGATGTATGGAAGCTTCTTGTAGGAAAAACCAGAGGGAAAATGCCCAGTTGGTAGATTAAGAATGAGGTGGGAGAAGAATATTAATCATGATTTGAGGGAAGTAGATTATACAGGGGGTGGTTGTAAAACATTAGCTCGGGTTAGGAATGTGTAAAGAGCTTATGTCCGCGCGGCCATGAATCTACGGGTTCGATAGTGCCATTGAGTTATTAGAGATGTTACATCAAAACGCTTTTTAAAAACAAAAATAAACCATATATGAATCAATGACTTACCTTTAATTTGCTATAATTTTCAGCTTCAGTTTCTCCATCAGATTGTAGTAAATTACACTGAGCAACAAAAAAGAAACTTTTTTTGTCTCAGAAAGAAAAATATGTGATTCTGATAGTATTTTTTCTCCTGAATTTAAATATGGTATCGGTTTTTCTCCATCACGCAAGGTTTCCGAGAGACAGGCATTTGTAATTTCAAACACTTTAATATTTTCTACATTCGTAACTACACAATATTCGAACATTCGGACTCACCTAAAAAGTAAGAAATGACGATTTTCTGCTATATTTCGCCTGTGGAGCATCCCTCTTGACGGTCCAACAATAATCCGCCAGCATATTAGGATTCCATTTGCCTTGATATATCTTTTCCATAGCTGAAACCATTTGAGTTAGCTCATTTGGTTTTATTTTACAATGGACAAATGGACGAAAAAACGTTTTTTTTAAATAATTATTTAAATTCATTAATTGGAATTGAAATAAAAAAAACTGTGGGTGATAGAGAAATCCGAATCCGATTGAGGGTCTTTCCACTTTTCAGCGGTTGCCCTTATACCAGCCGGCTGCTGGCCCTTCACATCCACATGTGCCAATCACAGAGGTAGATGATCAACAGCCAATGTAGTGGTGACATGTGGTTAGCATGTCGAGTCCCCCAGCCGTTATAGCTGGTTCCTCAACCTGGAGCCGCTACTTATTGTAACTACCCAATTGCCTCATGATGCTGGGTGGGCACCGGTCCCATACTGGCCGAAATACCATGAGAAAATTTCTTCCCCCATGGAGACTCGAACCAGCGCAAGTCCCATAGCTCTGCGCCAAGGCTTCCTACCTTAAAACACGATAAAAAAACTGCATTAAGTACAACTATTGGTACTCGGACAAAAATCATGTTGGCCAGTGTAATTAATTTAGATATGAACTTTGATGTAATAAAAATATATTATTATTTTCCGATCTCAAACTTCTCACCACAAGAGATAAAAAAATGAATATCCTCAACTCGTGTCCAACTGAAGAGAGTTGAGATGAAGCCCCTTATACTGTATAGAGGTCTGTGAATGACAAGGGTGCCGGCCGACCGACCACGCCTGACGCACCATCACAGGGGCAGGGGCAGATGAACGAAATGAAACGAAAATGGGTGAGTATGGAGAAATGGTGGAATGATATTGTAGCAGGGGAAAATGGGAGAAATCCGAAAAGAAAAAACCTGTCCAAGCTCCGTTTCGTCCACCACGAAACCCACATGGAGTAACTGAGACTCGATCTCGGGAGCCCAGCGGTGAGAGGCGAGCGTCTAACCGCGTGCCATGAGAGATTAACTATCTCACTGCCACTATCGAACCCGTAGGTTCATGGCCGCGCGAATATAAGCTCTCCATACATCCCTATCCTGAGCTAGTGTTTTCCAATCATTCCCTTTACAATATACTTCCCTCAAATCATAGTTAATGTTATTCTCCCATCTCATTCGTGGTCTACCAACTGGGCGTTTCTCTCTGGTTTTCCTACAAGAAGCTTCCATGCACTTGAGCCTTTGGCATGGTTCCCTGAAGTAGTCCCCGCCTGGAGAAGCGAATGGGGGACTATTTGACCTCCGGAAAATTTTACCCCAGTAGAACCCATGTCCGCATTTCTTGACGGTTGTAATTTTGACGATGAAAGATTGTCACTCTTTCGACTAAGGTACTTCTCTCGTCTGGCTTATCACCTTCGACCAGTCCGGCATGGGTAACCCTATCGGCAGCAATGCTACCGCCGGCATAGCTCTTAGAATCATTTAAGCACGCAAGCCACTCCACCACGACAAGGTAAAGATACCATGGAGGGCCATAAGATACCATGAGGGTTTTTTATTGATCGATTAAAATAAAATTGAATTTTCTCAATGTACGATTGAAATATTAATCAATTTAATTAATGTAAATATATCTTATGGATATTAATTAAATTGATTAATATTTCAATCGTACATTGAGAAAATTCAAATTTATTTTAATCGACCAATAAAAAACCCTCATGGTATCTTTACCTTGTGGTTGGAGTGGCTTGCGTGTTTAAATGACCCCGAGAGCTATGCCGGCGGTAGCATTGCTGCTGAAAGAGTTACCCATGCCGAACAGGTCGAAGGCGATAAGCTAGACGAGAAAAGTGCCTTGTTCCAAAGAGTGACGATCTTTCGCCGTAAAAATACAACCGTCAAGAAACTCGGACATGGGTTCCACTGGGGTAAAATTTCCCGGAGGTAAAATTAGTCCTTCATTCGGTTCTCCGTGCGGGAACTACCTCAGGGAATCCATGAAAAGCTCAAACACAGTGGCATGTTCCTAGGAACGTGGAATGTTAGGACTTTATATAATAGCGGGGCGCTAGAGGTATTAACGCGGGAATTGGATAAATCATCCTTCTAAATAGTCGCTTTACGTGAAGTTAAAATGTCAATGAGAAGGTAGTAAGGAATCAGGAAACTTTGCATTATACTACGGGGGTTCAGCAAGACCTGAAATTGGAACTGTTTTTTTAGTCCGAAGGAGGATTCTCTCCGCTAACCGAGATATTAAGTTTGTCAGCGATAGGATTTCATGTATAATTCTAAAGGATAAACGACATGATTTTGTAATCGGCCAATAAGAAAATTAAAGCTTAGACATAGAAGAAGTAATTCCTCTGTGGCTTAGAGTTGACTGCAACGCCATCTGAAGATGATCGGAGTACTATATGGTCAAAAATTGTTTCCAAATCTCCCTAAAAAGATTCACAGGCCTGGATCAGAACCGACTGCGCAGTTTCAATTAGTTGTATTTTCTTTGTATGATGTAAACTTGTACATCCCTGGAAGTGGGTCGTTGGTCTCTCCGTTTGAGAATGATTCTTAATTTAATGAGCTGCAGTATTTCAAGGTCACCGAGTCCAACAGCTGTCATGAAGCTGTGTCCCGAATATCTCTAACTTCCTGACACCTTCCAACATACAGGGTGTCTGTCTTACTCAAATTATTTAATCTTTATTTGATCTCCCGACTATTTGTTTATCCCAATCGTAGGCGTGAATAAAGTTCTTAACCCATTCGCCTCGAAAGACGAGGTGGACTCGCCGGCAGTTAAATGGCCTTCAACTCAAAACACGAGGTACACTCGCTTAACTCTGCTGTTGCATATTTAGCAATATTTTGTACATCCCTTGGCAGGGTAATCTATTGTTAACATTTATGAACATTAGAGGAAATGTATTTTGGCCTTCGCCTTTATTGTGATCTCATGTACCGTTATCTTTTGTTTGTCTTGAATGTCTGAAAATAGACAATATAATTTACGGTAACTTAAATCCGATTTCTGGGGAAATGCATTGAGAATTTAAACCTGGAGGAAATGGGTTAAGAAAATTCTTTGAGCGAACAGAGATGAACAGGCAGGAGAATGGAGAAGATTACATATTGTGTAGGCCATGCTTTAACGGCCTTCTCCCACCCCCTAAGAAACCTAAGCTAATACAACTACCATGTACCAATGGTTCCACTTTGCAATGTTTTCATGTCCACATTACTGTTTAAAAATAGGATTTTATTCTCTCATTAGATTAATTTTAATTGTATTTAATTTTATTGTATTATTAGACAATATTTTCATTATTGTTCAATTTGAGAGATAATGAATTGTTTAGTATGTACTACAGGGTGGACCGCTCGAATGGACCTAATTTCAATTGCTTGTTACTGGCAAACGGTTGAAGATAGAAACTTAAAACAACGTTCATAGTACAGAAAAACTCACCAAGTTTCGAATCCTGTCGGTAGATGGCACAAAGATACGTTTCTCGTTCTTAGATTTAATTGTTTGTGAAAATGGCGACTCCGCAGATGAAAGCGCAAGCTGTTTTGTGGTATGCGGAGTTTAAATCAATCATTAGAGTTCAAAGGGAGTTCCGGCGTGTGTTTAAACCGTGATGCTCCAACTGCTAGAAGCATAAAGAAGTGGCGTGATACATTATTAGCTACAGGATCTGTGTTGAAGAAGCATGGTGGTGGTCGCAGAGCATCCGATGAAATGGTAGCAAATGTTCAAGCCGCATTTGAGCGAAGCCCCCGGAAGTCATTAAGAAGAGCTTCGCGGGAACTTCAAATACCAAAATCGACATTACAACGGATTGTCCACAAACGCCTCAAACTGCACGCATATAAAGTGCAGTTAGTGCAACGTCTGGAGCCGAATGACATGCCGAAACGAGTGGAATTCGCCAATACGATGCTGGACCGTCTCGGCGCTGATCCTGACTTCATGACCAAGATTTTCTTCTCGGACGAAGCCACTTTCCATTTGTCAGGCAAGGTAAACCGGCATAATGTGCGGATCTGGGGATCGGAGAATCCTCACGCTATTCAAGAGCATGTTCGTGATAGTCCGAAGATGAATGTTTGGTGCAGTTTGTCACATAATAAGGTCATTGGACCGTTTTTCTTCGCCGAGAAAAACTGTTCGTGGTACCACATATCTTGACATGCTGGAGCAGTTCTTCTTTCCACAAATTGAACAACTGCAGCCTAACATCGTTTTCCAGCAAGATGGTGCTCCTCCCCACTGGTCCAATGAAGTTCGTACGACTTTGGACAACATTTTCCCTGGCCGTTGGATTGGTAGGGGAGGACCAATCGCGTGGCCCCCGAGATCTCCCGATTTAACACCACTGGATTTCTTTCTCTGGGGCTATGTCAAAGATAAAGTTTACACCACCCCAGTCAAAGACCTTCGTGATCTTCGTGAGCGCATCATAGAGGCTATTGAGAACATTCCAGAAGACATACTCCAACGTACTTGGCAAGAAATTGTTCATCGCTTTGATATCGTCACAGTGACTGCTGGGGCTCATATAGAGATGTGGTGATCTGGATATCAAAACTTGGTGAGTTTTTCTGTAATATGAACGTTGTTTTAAGTTTCTATCTTCAACCGTTTGCCAGTAACAAGCAATTGAAATTAGGTCCATTCGAGCGGTCCACCCTGTATTATTGTAATTTTTTGTATTTATATGTAACATATGTTTGTCCTGGTGAGTGGAAGAGAAGGCCACATGGTCTTAACTCTGCCAGGCTAAATAAAATCTATTCTAAAAATTCTATTCTATTCTAGATAATTCTATGCTATATTAACATGGCACATACCTGTAAAAAATTGGTTGGTTGATTTGACAACTACGGAATATATCCGTTTCTTTCTCTCTTATGAGGGTTGAAAGGCGGTCGGCTTTTGTTAAGTGACACACATGAGGGTGGTTGAAATCAAAAATGTTTGCCAGTTCCAGGAAATGAGGCCATTAAAGCATGACACTAACAATAAGTGAGTTATTGTCTAACCATCAGATCTATGCCCTGTAAGAAATGCAAACTGAACCCTAATTCCCATTTTTGCTTCGGTAAATCATTCCCTCTCCCTGCATTCCTATCTCTATCTTTTCTCTCTCTCCCTTTCTCCCCACTACTACTCACAATTTTGAGCCTTCTTGCAGGACAGATTATTTGCACCTGCAGTCCAGTGTTGTCAACTCAACATGAATCTGTAGCACAGAGAGGTGAAAGAAATATTACTAAGCAAGTATATGGCGGCAACGTGAATAAACATGTTGGTAACACAAGCTGAAACCAAAGTTAACTGAGAAGTTTCTCTATAGTTAGAAACTTGTTTTTACTGTCATTTGAGCTACAATAACCAAAAATTGTCAAGGGAGGGAGGACTTATATGTTTATTTCCCGTTGTGGCGAGGGACATAATATATTATGTCATTGAAAAGACCTGGGTTATTAAAATAAATACTAATGAAGTTTGTTCTTGTTGCAGTGATGGTTTGCTTTTTATACTTCAATCTGTTTCTTAAAATGTTTTATTTGTTGTTTTCTAGGCACATCCCAAAAGCAAAGGCAACTACTATGGCAGAGACTCCAGAACTCAAACGAATCGCAGAGAACACAAAAATACAATCAAACGTAAGTAAAATCTCTCTATTATCAATAATTGTCATTCTGACATCTCTAAAAAAAATATTAAACTAAAAATACAAAAAAAAAACCAGTTGTAAAACATGGATGCAAACATAGACTCTTACTTTAAGGAAGGAGAAAAGATTACCAGTATTCGAAAATAAAGTGTTTAGGAAAATTTCTGGATGAAAAAGAGATGATCAAACAGGTGAAGAAAAAATCCTAAGAGTAAGCTACATGATCTTTATGGGAAACCAGATGTAACAAAAAAAAAGTCCCACACCGTAGCTGAGTGGTTAAGACAAGAAGCCTTGGCGCAGCGCTATGGGACTTGTGCTGGTTCGAGTCCCAATGGCAGAAGAAATTTTCTCATGGAATATCAGCCAGTATGGGAACAGTGCCCACCCAGCATCGTGAGGCATTTGGGTAGCTACAATAAGTAGCGCCTCCAGGTTGAGAAGACCAGCTATAACGACTGGGGGGTCCAACATGCTGACCACATGTCACCCCTACACTGGCTACATGGTCTACGTCTGTGATTAACACATGTGGATGTGATGCCAGCAGCTGGATGGTAGCCCAAGGGCCTTCTAGGCCTGTCACGCTTGGAGCTTTTTTTTTTTAGATGTAACAAGAACAGTTAAGTCTCGTAGACTGTGATGGCCAGGACATATAACATCAATGGGAATGAAAATAGAACATGGAAACATATTATAGAAAATCGGAGGAAAAAGTCTCCAGTAGAATGAGATGGGAGAAAAACATGATTTGTGGGAGGTGGATTATGCAGGTCCAAACAGATCTATCTGAACTCTTAGACACATGAAATGGACTAAGACGATGGAACTCCCTATCATGTTTATTATGTAATTTAGCACTAGAAAAAGTAGTGAAGGATTCAGGCATCTAAATGCAAGGAACAGTATTCCACAAATACTAGCATACGTAGATGATGATGATATAATCAGTAGGTCTGAAATTAGCTTGAAGAAAACATTCTTAGAATTACAAAACTCAGCCAAAAAAAGGGATTAAACATAAATGAAGAAAAAACCAGATATAAGATCACCACTGAAAATAGCAAATACAGAAAAACTGAACAACATATTCCATCCATCCATAGTAATTCTGCTCAAGGGCAGGTCTTTCACTGCAATCATAGTATTTTCATGCTATGCTTTGCAGCTTTACTAGGGAATTATAAGTGTGGTAGCTTCCCGTTGCTTTCCATGCCAGTGAAGGATGATGATGGCCGGATGATTTTTGGGGACCGTTGTTGGGCCCTAAGTTTCCGACATTTGTCTTACAGATGAGGAAAACCCCCAAAAAAAATCTCACCCAGGAGCCTGTCCCGACTGGGAATAGAACCTGGGCCCACTGCATGAAAAAATCACACTACCGAGACTACACTACTGGACAACATATTAAGATACAGAATAATGTATTTGAGAAAGTAAATAATTTCTTATACCTTCTCTCTATCTATAATGTTCTGCCCAGGGCAGGTCTTTCACTGCAATCATAGCATTTTCATGCTATGCTTTGCAGCTTTATTAGGGAATCATAGCTGTGGTAGCTTCCTGTTGCTTTCCACACCAGATGATAATGATGGCCAGATGATTTTCAGGGACCGTGTGGACCTCAAAACTTGTTGACATTTGTCTTACAGGTGAGGAAAATCCCCGAAAAAACCTCACCCAGGAAGCTTGTCCCGACCAGGAATCGAACCCAGGCCCGCTGCGTGACAAGGTATCATATACCTTGGAGTTTTAATAAATAAATAAAACAATATTTAGGAAGAAATAAATATAAGAATACATTATTCTAATAAATGTTATTTTGCAATACTAAAGTATTTGAAAATCAAAATCTCTGACTCGTGGAACAAAATTCAGATTTATGAAACACTAATTAAACCCATGCTGACTTACAGGAGTGAAACCTGGGTTCTGATTGAATATGAGAAATATCGATAGGTTGTTTTTAAAAAAAAAGATCCTCAGAAAAAATATATGAACCTGTTAAGGAAAATGGAGAGTAGCAAAAGAGATATAACAGGGAATTATATGAGTTGTATAAATCATTAGATATGATTACAGATATTAAAGTAAACAGACTAATATTTAACTTTTATAAAAATTAATCACTATGCGGTTTAATTTATGGTGAAATTAAATGTTTCTTACCTCTCCTCATATATATTTTTTAAGTTGATCGCGATTTCGAGACTATAACTGCTGTCTCATCATCAGAACTTTGTTGGCGACTAGTGTTATGTCGATCGGAAGAAACTCTTCTTCTTCCCTCTGTTGGTGGACTGATGAACATCTGAATCAGGTCAAAATTTGCGGGAATTTCGAAGTTCATAAGAACTAAGCAAATTTTGACCTGATCCAGAGGTTCATCGGTCCACCAACAGAGGGAAGAAGAAGAGTTTCTTCCGATCGACATAACACCAGTCGCCAACAAAGTTCTGATGATGAGACAGCAGTTATAGTCTCGAAATCGCGATCAACTTAAAAAATATATATGAGGAGAGGTAAGAAACATTTAATTTCACCATAAACAGACTAAATTGGAAAGAACATATGCAGAGGATGACTAAAAATGAAGTATTAATAAAATAGTAGGATCTTCTGGGTGATAAATTTGTATTATATATAGTCAATAAAAAACCAAATCACCAAATTAAACCGCATAGTGATTATTTACTGTGTATAATAAAAATGAAGTAGTTAGAAGAATTATAGATAGTAAGCCAGAAGGAAGACAGAGAACTGGAAGACCGAATTTGAGATGGATGTATGCAGTACTATCATCATCATCATCCATGCAAGTACTGCATATTAGGTCATGTGGCCTGTTATGGTCTCAAAGAGGAATTTTCCATCCAGTGCTGTTTTGGGTGTCCCAGCAATTGCCTTGGGGGCAGTAATGAAGCATAGCTTTTGGAATTCTGTGAGATGACATTCGTTGAAGATGGGCGTTCCAGTTGTTCTGGTAGTTTTGTATATGATGGAGAATGGGTTCTACATCCAACTCTTCCATAATTTCCTCATTTATTTTATGATCCCACTTTGTATAGCCTGCTGTACAGCGCAAAAATCGCATCTCATTTGCTGTTATTCAGTATTCATCTCCTCTTCATGTTACCCATGCTTCACTACCATACCTTAATACTGGTCTTCCAAGAACCTTATAAAGCCGTAATCTTGTGTCCTTTTGTATGGAGTTCTTCAGGATGTCAAATCTTTAAAACTCAAGAATTGATGGATGATTGCCAGAGATAGAGAAGCCTGGAGAAAAATTATCTAGGAAGTCTTGATCTACCCAGGGTTGTGGTGCTGATGATATGATTATGAATTATGCTGGGAATTTACAACAATGGCGAATACTGGTGCTGAGCGAGCTTTCTGCATGTTACAATTTCATACAAACAAGAGTGCTACCGATGTGCAACGGAAATTCCAGACCAAATATGGAAAAGAAGCACCAAGTAGGAAGGTAATTTACCGTTGGTATTGTAAATTTGAAACCATGGGTTGCTTGTGTCCACAAAAGAGGAGTGGCCGTCCCGGGTGAATGAAGCGAACGTTGAGCGAGTCAGAGAAGCATTTGTAAGGAGACACTCATATCTGTACATGTTCGAGCAATGGTTGGTGCCTCAACTTAGACAAGATCTCGATGACGATTTTATCTTTCAGCAAGATGGGGCTCTGCCACATTTCCACAATGCAGTTCATGCTTACCTGAATATGGAGATGTCTGATTGTTGGATAGGACATGCTGGAGTAAGGGACAGATGTTTCATGACATGGCTACCAAGGTCACCCGATATGACTGCATGTGACTTTTTTTGTATGGGGGTATCTAAAGGACTGGGAGTTTGTATTGCCTTTGCCACGTGATTTAGAGGAACTAAAAAACCAGAATTCGGGAAGCTGCCGCCACAGTCACAGAGGATATGTTGATAAGGGTATGGGAAAAGCTTGATTATCGTTTGGACATCTGCCGAGTAACTCGTGGTTCACACATTGAATCTCTGTAAGGTGTAAACAAAACTTTGAGAGCTTGACTTTAAACTGACGTGTGTTTGAAAGTGTTATCTTTTGTAGTTTTTGTGTAATAAAATTTTGAGTGTTACCGGACTTTTGATATGCCCTGTATTTTGGTTGTGATTGATCTGTGTGTTTATGTTTCCACAGTAGTACAGTATTGTACATTTTTGTTATAGGTGCTGTACCATGCAGAATTTGAAAAAGCAAAAGGAAAATTTACACAAGTGGCAGATGATCCTGAGACATTAAGAATTAAACAGAATTCAAAGATTATCAGGTAAGACAGTAACTGATGTTTTCCTATTTCCCCTGACATCACTGCAATAAATAGTAGTGTAGTATTTTCCAAAAATTAACAATATTATATAAACATCACAATAGAAGTAAAAGTAAAGTAAAGTGATCCCACGACAGGCCTCAGAAGGCCCTTGGGGTCGAAGGAGATTAAAGCTCCCTCTTTTTTTTTTTTAGATAATCAGCACTTGATGTCAGCTGGGTTGTCAGCCCTGCATGATGGCCGCCTTTACCCTCAGAACAAGCAGCTGGTACTCATTTCAGTTAGAGGCTGAGTCGACCCCAGGGCCATAGTGCTGCCAGAAAGTTTGGGTCAGTTTAAAAATCCTGACCCCAGCGGGACTTGAACCCGCGACCTTCTGGCTTGTAGCGTAGTACCTTAACCACTACGCTACAGCGAACATCACAATAGTATATTGCAATGCAAGATGGAAGACAGTGTTTTACATATGAGTAAAAATCTTTAAGCCCAATTTTATAGATGAGGCCATAATTTTTCAATGAATACGTAAAAGTCTTCCATCCTTGTATCATATTTTATACTAGCTAATACCTGGCGTGCACTGCTATACCTAAATAAATTAAATGTGTTTTTATGTTTAGTTGAATAAATAAAGAGAAAAATAATTATATATATCATAATTATTTTTAGATACCTTAAGCTGATTACCCGGTGTTGCCCGGGAATCTACTTATCCTGATCTTCTTGCCATCAATATGCTCAAAGACAAAAATAGTTATTGTGATTACTTATTTTAGGAATTCTCACTATGAGGTATATTCATTAAGGTAGAATTTTTTATCACTCACCTCATATTGTTCTTCTTATTTGACTATAAACTAGTTTCGGAACATAGTTTCTGTTCCATCCTCAGTATCGTCATGATGAACTTTGAAATTCCCGGTGAGAATGACCTGGTTTCGAGGTTTTTCAGTCAGCCAATGGAAGTAGAGAAGGACAGCTCTTCAAGACGACAGAACAACGGTCTTGACGATACTCAGGATGGAACAGAAACTATGTTCCAAACTAGTTTATAGTCAAATAAGAAGAAAGAAGAATATGAGGTGAGTGATAAAAATTCTACCTTAACTCAATGGTTATTGTGAGTTAGCCGTGAAATAATACCAATGCACCGATGCCTTTTTTTTTTTAAGTTCTGGCCCTATAGTACGTAGGATAATGTGTTATATACATTAATTATTCCAGAAAATTTCTCGGTAAAGTGATGAAAAAATCACATTCAAATCAGTCAAGTAGTTTTTTGAGTCATTAAAGACAGATAGACAAACACTTTTACTACATAAAAATCCTTGCCCAGAAAAACAATACGTTATGATATTGGTATTCTTGTGCTTGCTAAGTGACAAATATTGAAAGTTTTTATTTTGTTGCAGTAATGTAGCTTACCATGGAGAATTAGAAAAAAAGGCAGCAATGGAACAGAAGAGAGTAATGACTGGTGAGAATGGAGAACCACTTCCTGATGGTGAGTAACATTCCTCTTCCCAGTCAAACCATTACAAGTATTAATTAAATATTTGATTTTCATTAAATTAATATTAAGAAGCTAAAGCTGTTACTATCATTGAAATAAGTAAATTAATGTACACAGCTAAATTATTGTAATCAAATGGTAAAGAAAAATTTATGCCTGAACCGGGAATCAAACCCCGAACCTTCAGCTTTCCGTGCTGAAGGATTTATGCTTGGATAGGAAGGAAGCCTGAATTAGCTCAATGGATAGAGCATCAGCACGGAAAGCTGAAGGTTCGGGGTCGATTCCCGGTTCAGGCATAAATTTTTCTCTTTACCATTTGATTTGATTTTCATATTCATAAAACTACGTTTTATTTTTATTTAATTAATGAATATGGATTTTCATCAAGTAAACACCAGCTCAATTGCTCATTACAAGTATGTTCCAACAAAGTGCTTATATAAAATTGTAGGCTATCATATCCAGTTCTTGACTCGTGTTAAGTTGGTCTTCTGAGCTCAATGGCCGTGGACCAGTTTTGTTGAAACTCAATGTTTTGTCTACTACTGTGGTAGACATTTTCAGAAAATTTGTGTGCTCTCTATGAACTCCTCAAGAGACTGGCTGATGGTTGGAAATGGTTTCCCTACTTATCTCTAATCTACAATGGCTTAGCCCTTTGTTGAGCCATAGCCTCTCCTTTGTAAGGAGTTACTAGATAAAATTAATTTTTAGTTGCTCAGAGATGTCATGAATGGCATGCGTTCAACACACCGACCCAATGAGACATCTAACAGGCAACTACGGTATTACTAGGCCATTGCTCCTGCTCCATGGCGCGACATGCCTAGAAGGCCCTTAGCCTATCAGCCGACTGCTGACCTCACATCCATATGTGTCAATCACAGAGGTAGATGATCATCCAGCCAGACATGTGGTCAGCATGCTGAGTCCCCCAGCCGTTATAGCTGGTTTTCTCAACCTGGAGCCACTACTTATTGTAGTTACCCAAATGCCTCATGATGCTGGGTGGGCACCAGTCCCATACTGCCCGAAATACCATGAGAAAATTTCTTCCCCCATGGAGACTCGAACTAGCGTAAGTCCCGTAGCTCTGCGCCAAGGCTTCCTGCCTTAACCACTCGGCTACTGCACGGGACATTATTAGGCCATTAATGTGGGTAAATTTTACTTAGAGGCCTCTTTATTCATGCTTAAGGATATTTTTAATGAACCTGAAAACCTTCAGGCTCGGGACCCATGGCTAAAGGTCTCTCCCAAAGGACTTGCTCCTTGGATTTTTCCATCCTAAAAAAAATCCATCGAACCCAGCAGGGTTTGGACCCATGACTCTCGGAACTATACTTTATCCACTCTTAGAGTGATCATAACATAAATAAATGCCAATTGTATCCTTCTGTCAATCTCGCCACAATTACTATCACTTTTGACAGGGAGATGACGACACAGCAACAGAAGTCTCTCGACACTTCTAGCCATTTTGTTTCATGAGAATCGACTGAAGAATGGCTCAAATGCATCACCCATATGTAATAAACTATTTTAAGTTGTAATTATTGATTAGGTATATTTTAGAATATTTTCTATGTTTTGAATATTATTATTTTCATTCATGAAGAAGAACAAATATAGTCAGAGGACATATTTTTAATTTAATGAAGGGAACTACTTTTTTGCATATTTATTGCTTCTACATCGTACGTCGGTGTTAGGTGTTAGAGAGCAAGCTACATTTCCTTACGAACTTAAAGGTAAAACTATTACTTGATCAATGAAAATGCAGTCATACATCTGGTTTGTTCACATTACAATTGAAACTTAGCTCGCTAGAGGTGTAACAGTCTGTTAATCCCACTCTAGTTGTTTGAAAGTATGTGATGTGCTGTTTACTGTTTCATGCTGAACTTGGATTCCCAGGATAACAGGTAAAATATCATGACATAACCACTGTTTGAAGTAAAAGTATCTCAATAATCTTAAGTATACTTTATTGGCATTTTGAATTCTCCTTCCAATTTTGTACTTACGTTGTTTGATTCATTAATTAAGGAGCCAAGATATACAAAGCTAGAAACCCTCTGAAATTTACGAGGGTCATACTAAAAGTCGTGAGCAACCCATTGTTAAAATTCAAATTTCAACAATGTAACAAAAAACAACTGCAGGATCGTAATCTACAGACTTTATACCACAACATTGCCGTTTTGTGACGTCATAGCTTCTATCATGTGACCACACGCAGTGTTTCCAAAATGGCAGACATCAATGTTTCGTTTCGACAGCACGCTGTCATTGAATTCCTTGTTAAAGAGGAACAATCTGCTGTTGATATTCACCAAAGACTTCAATGTGCTTACGGAGATGCCTGCATGGATGCCAGCAGTGTTAGGAGATGGGTGAAACATTTTAAAGATGGGAACACGAGTATCAAAGATGAGCCTCGTAGCGGTCGCCCATGCTCTGTCTCCACAGATTGCAACAAGGAAAGAGTTGATGCGCTCATTAGAGACGACAGGTGTATCGCAGTGAATGAAATCGCTACAAAACTTGCAGTAGGACACAGTGCAGTGCAAGAAATGATTCACAGCTTAGGTTACCGAAAAGTTAGTGCCCGTTGGGTTCCACGTTTATTGAGTGAAGACCACAAACTTCAGAGAAGAACCATCACCTATAACCTTCTTCAGAGATTTCGAAATGAAGGTGATGATTTTTTGACGAGTATTGTGACAGGTGACGAAAGCTGGTTTCATCGCTACGAGCCTGAAACAAAACACCAGAGTATGGAATGGCACCACTTGAATTCGCCATCAAAGAAAAAAGCGAAGACAGTGCAATCTGTTTAGAAAGTTATGGGCAGCGTCTTCTGGGATGCGTAAGGTTGCATTCTGGTTGAATTTCTTGAACCTGGACAAACCATAAATGCTGCCCGCTATATACAGACACTTGTGAAGCTTCGTCGTGCATTGCACGACAAACGCCCTGGAAGGAAGATCATTCTGCAACACGATAACGCACGTCCTCACACTGCTTGTGCCACTGTGGAGAAGATCAGGACATTTGGGTGGGAAACTCTTCCACATCCTCCCTATAGTCCCGATTTGGCACCCTCCGACTACCATCTTTTCGGTTCTGTGAAGGAGCAGATGAGAGACCAACGCTACGAGACGCTGGAGGATATTCGGAAAGCAGTGCGTCAGTGTCTTCGAAAAAATGTTGCTCATGACTTTCAGTATGACCCTCGTATATTGGTTGGTACTTATATGGACCAGCCTCCTGGGCTAGTGGTCAGCGTTTCTAACTACAGTGCATGAGGTCTCAAGTTCGATTCCTGGTGAGACCATAAGAATTTTTTCTTAAAGAGAATTATTCCTGTAGTTGCCCATGGTCTGGAATTTAGTTTTAAGTTTAGGTTAAGAACTCTCCTGACACTTTATTATCAATTGTAACCCATCATATCATCGGGGGTTAACGTAACTCTTCCTTCCAGGTGTCCCAACCTAAGAAATGAAATACAATTTTGCCAATGCCAGGAAAGAAAGACAGAAATGCCATAAAAGACAATGTGGCGGCATTGGACAAAATAAAATATATGAGTTATTCATGTTAATCTCTTTTTTGATTTTTGTTAGCAATAATAATCTATCTATCTCTCTCTCTCTCTCTCTCTCTTTCCCCCTCTTTTTTTTTTTTTTTTTTTTTTTGCAAATGCCCCAGGTTGTCTTTCGACATTCCTGGTGTTCTCTTGTGGCATGGTGTACTTGTAACCCACTTCTCAGGTTGGGGCGCCTGGAAGGCGGGCTTTACATTGCCCCGATGATATGAGTGATGATAGTGGTGCGCCAGGAGAGTCCCTAATCCTAAGCTTAATCTAAGATGAATATGAATGATGATGACTGCGATGGCTATATGATTTCGGGGACCATTTGGGCCTTAAAGTTTTCCTGACATTTGTCTTACAGGTGAGGAAAAATCTCACCCAGAAAAACTGTCCTGGCCGGGGATCGAACCCGGGCCCGCTGCGTGACAAGGCAGCACGCTACCTCGAGACCACAGCAGTGGACTACAATAATGATATATTAAATATGCTATTCTCACCTAATATGTTTCTAATTCATAACTTGCTGCTTAGTTTCACTTCCATTAAATTTTTGTTTAAAAGAAGTGTATTTGAGTTTTGATATATTTAAATGTTAATAATTTCCAATTCTGGACAATATTATTAGGAAAAGAAAAATTAACGCTTGAACCCTGGACCTCTGGTTCCATATTCCAGTGTGCATTCCATTACACCATTCAAGACACAATACAAACCTCAACATTTCTTATGTGTCTCGAATGGTGTAATGGAATTACATAGAATTATAGGCCTGGGGTTTAAATTCAGGATCAAGCGTTAATTTTTCTTTTCAAAATAATGTTGTCCAGTATTGGAAAATATTAATATTTAAATGTAATATAAAAATTGTTGGTAGAGCATTTGGCCTGGCAAGCCAAAGGTCCCGGGTTCGAGTCTCGGTCTAGGCAAAAATTTTTCTCTTCAAATATAATTTATCTTTCAGTGAGAAATGTTAAATCAATAATAAAAACATCATTAGAAGCCTTACTAGCTTTATAAAGTAATGTTAAATTCCCAATAAAATGTCTTCTTAACTAAGAAGCCGCCATTTGCAAAGATAGAAGCAATGGTTTCAAATGCATTTGGTGATAGGGAATTACAACTTATATAAGAGAAAAATTTGCATCTAGATCGCAACTCGCCTCGGTAGCTCAGTTGGTAGAGCATTTGACCCAGCAAGCCAAAGGTCCCGGGTTCGAGTCTTGGTCTAGGTGGAAAATTTTTCTTTTTTTTGTCCCCCACCCACCCCCCACCCCCCCCCCCCCCCCCCCCCCCCCCCCCCCCCCCCCCGCCCCCCCCCCCCCCCCCTCAAATATAAATTTATCTTTCAGTGCGAAGTGTTAAATCCATAATCATAACAATATTGTGTGTTTGAATATTTGTAACAATGTGAATTAGTTTAAGCTATGTTTGTTTTGTGGTGTGAGGTGATATGTGCTTGCTTATGTGTGCTTGGTTATGTGTAGCGGAAGATATAAACATGCCCCCACCCCCACAAGTGCCTCCCCCTGCCGAGCCCATCAATCATCATCATCACCACCATCATCATGCGCCTGGCAAGATAGCAGACTACGACCCATTGGTGGAGGGCCCCCGTAATTCCCCTTACTCGGCGAGACAGAGCGCCACTCTCATCTACACGTCTGACAGAGGACCAGGTACATCATCACATTATCTTTATGAAATCATGCTATTTTATAGGTTATTGTTGCATGCATGTGCATGTTAACATGGACCACAAGTAACAGACTACAGTAAAACCTAAAATTTAAAATAAAATTCTTTTTACCTCACCTCATATCCTGTATTCTAATTAAACCGATTTCATTCACCTGGACAACTGAACATTGGTCGTGAAAATGTAACCACTAAGGTTACAAAACCGGTCTAATTAGATTCTTTGCAACATGTGATGCAACTTTTTCAATTCCTTCATATACTCCTGTCAAATTTTATTCTTAGATTATATTATTTTTAGTCTGATCATCTTACCTCAATATTAATGTTGATTAGACTAAAAATAATATAATTAAAATAACCTCAAAATATAACTTCCTAAAATTAAATATTTATTCTTAGAGTTTAATTTTTCAAATTATCTCCCACAATTTACAATCATTTTTACATTATTTTTTTTTCTGACAATTATTTCAATATATTTTTCTATGATATTTAAATACATACATAGCATGAAGACGTGGCAGCCATATTAATTTTAATGAATATTCTATACAACACAAAGACTGTTTCAGTGCAGTCAACATAGAATATGTGCTAATTAACTGCACACATATACTTCAGAATTTCAAAACTTACTATTTATTTTTGGGCATTGCATTCTTTCATAGGTTAGAGTGCTTAAATTGTGTTAGGTTAGCTTTTAGGTTGGTCTTTCACAGGTTAGAGTACTTAAATTGTGTCAGGTTAGCTTTTAGGTTCGTTAAATATTGTGTATATGGGGCTGCATCCCGTGATTCTGTAGTGTAAACAGTTTTGCGTATATTGGCACATATGCATGGTTCTGATTACAACTTATAAAACTTTTTCACATCACATATTATAAAGAATCCCCAAGAATTTTATTTTAAATTTTAAATTAAACCTCATAGTGATATTTCCTACAATAGTTCAATTATGTAAAACCTTGACTTTTTAGGAATTAAAGCTATGAGGTATTTTTTTAAAAAATTGTATCACTTCACCTCATATCCTTTTATATATATATATATATATATATATAAAACCTGTTTGTAATTATTGTTCCCAGGTATTTAAATTCAGCCACTTCTTCAAAATTTCCCTCATTTGTCATTAACTGTCCATTCCCGTTATTTAATGTATTTGTATGTGTGACCATATGTTTAATTTATTGATGTTTACTTCCAGTCCCAATTTCTTAGTGTTACTCAATAGTGTGTGTATGTGTTGGCCCTTAGTGTCTCCTCGCTGTCGCCTAATAATACTACATCATCAGCATAAATTAACAGCTTATTAATACCATTGAGTTGGAGGCATTCTTTATCCTCTAAAGATTTGATGGCATGTTCTAATACAATTTAATATTGTGATGTAAAATTTTAAAAACCTTAATAATGGGTTCAAGTTGGGCCCTAACAAAAAATCAAGAAAACAAAATTAGAATATTTGAAAGAAAAATATTAAGGAAAATATTTGGCCCAATATGTGAGAGTGGAAACTGGCGAATTAGATATAATGATGAATTAAATTAACTATATGGTGATGTAGACATCATTAAAACAATAAAGATGGCAAGAATTAGATGGCTGGGACATCTCTACAGGGAAGAGGAATCAGACATATGTCGTAGAGTCACATTGACAACTATAATTGGAAACCGAAGAGTTGGACGTCCTAATATTAGATGACTGAGCAGGACCTGAGAACACTGGGTGTATGAGGATGGTGAGGGAAGGCGGAGAAGAGGGACGAATGGAGGTGCATTGTAGGGGCGGTCAAAGGCCTGCAACGGGCTGTAGAACCAATAATGATGATGATGAATAATGGGTTCTGAAGGTTCAGTTATATATGTAAACTGAACATTTTTTTCATTCATTCTTCATTACGTATATCCAGCTATAACTGATGATATAAGAATCCATTGCATACCTATGCTTATTTCGCTTTAGAAGAATCTTTCTTCTTCTTCTTCTTCATTCCAAGTATACGATCCTATAGAAAATTTTCCATCTAGCATTTCATAGGACAGCCCAGAGATCTTCGTCCTCTTGGTACATAATTATAAACAGCTTTGGAGATCCGATTTGAACTCATTCTTTCAAGATGGTGTTTCCAATTTAGTTGGTACTGTTTAATATATTCCAAAATTGACGTAGTCTTCAATTCTTTTAAGATATCGGTGTTCCTTTTCTGATACCATCTGGTGTAACCCGCTGTTCTGTGCATGAATCTCATTTCACAAGCCGTTCTTCTGCTTTCATGTTGTCTTTTTAGTGTCCATGCTTCACTACCATAGGTCAACACTGGTCTAGCCAAAGTGTTATATAAACGTAATCTGGTGTTTTTTTGTACAAGGGATGGTTTCATAACTTGATTAATAATTCCCAAATTTTTATTATAACTAGTAATTTTTTTCAGGGATGTCCTTTTCATCCCAGATCCTATTTATAACCACACTAATTAGTGGTCTCTTTATTACAATTTCTTCAAATTCTTGACTGGGGGCGTGAATAGGGTTAGAAATCAACTTACCCTCATTTATCCCCCTAATAAGAAACTATAATTATATTTTTACAACGGAAGCCTCCCTAAAATATTTCCTAATTCAAGCATTGGCCTCATCAATCCTTTTATTTGTGGAGAGATAATATCCAAGATATTTAAATTGATTAGATCTCTCTAAAATTTTATTCTGGAGACAGATTTTACTTTGTATGTAGGTCCTTCCCATGAAATGCCATAATTTTAGTTTTGTTAAAAGAATCCATATTGTGTATAAGTTACAATGGGGCTGCGTTGGTGTACATGCAGGTTATGTGGGCATTTTTTAGTTCCTTGTTTATCCAGTATGTCAATAACAAGATGAACCCTTCTCACCCATCAAGGTGAGCGCCCACGAGGTTGTAAGAATTAGATCAATAGAGCAGAATGAAAGTAAGAAAACATCTACTTGGCCTCAAATGCTCTAATATCATCAGAGTCGAAAGAAACAAGAATTAGCCATGAGAGACTATATACAGAAAAGATAAAAGTAAGGAGCAAAACACAAGTAAGTGGGAGCAATGTTTTGCTCAGCTTGAGCACTTCGTGGTCGCCATCCACATATCTTCTAGATGATATCTAGACATCTTTGTATTTTACAAAGAAATAAAAAGTAGAGCCTGTGTAATGTGCAAAATTCTCAATTTTATTTTATGAATAATTTATGATTGCAGTGACAAATCCACCCGCGCGACGTGTTGGATCAATTGCAGACCTAGATCCCGTTAACAACTTCTACGGATCTCTGACATCTGACATGATACCACCACCAGGTCATGGCTCTCGTGGCGAACCAATGAATCACAATAATCAGCATGTCGTGAGCACTCCCATTGGTAACCAGAGCAAAGCACCATCTGCAGGGGTAAGTTTATATAGCTCTAAACTCAATTTGCTATAGTTAACAAGTTTATTATAATAAATTACAATAGGAAAGATTTTAAGTTAAATTAAACTAATAACCTTCAAAGTTATAAATAGAGAAGCTTCTTTAAGTTCTAGTAGCTTACTACTCCTACATAATTGCATTCTGTTATTTTTCAATATAGAACTTTTCTAGTAGAAGAGTTTTATCTCCTTAAGAGATTTACAATCTTTCACCTTAACCTCAGCCATTCTACTATTTGAAACGCACCTTAATCACTCCTTAATTGTTTACACCAGGGGGATTTGCTACCTTTATTTGCAACAGTACGCACTGTCTCTTCGCAGAGAGTTACTATGCGTTGGGTCAGTATCCATCCATCCTTTCAATGGCTAATTGGCTCAATTTGAGCTTTGGCCTCCCTTAACTTCTGCTTCCAATCATTTCTATTTTATGCAACAAGCCTCCAATTGCAACACTTACGTAGGTTTGCAGCATCTTCCTTAATACCATCCTCCCATCATTTTTTCGGTCTTCCAACTTGTTTATTCCCCATATAAAGGGTTCTAACATTTCATGTGCCAATTTATAAGTCCATTTTCCATAGCTTTACTAGACCATCATTCTGAGGCATGTTGGATTTCTGAACATATTTGTTTTTACAGAGTGGGGATGTCAACCCCCTGCCCAACCTCCAGCAATCCTGGGGGGGTTGATGATTTGCTGTTTGGGTTTTCTCCCTTACCTGGTATGTCCCAATTTTTAAGCGCTGGGAACTTGCTTTTTTGCCCCTGCACTATTAACCAGGAGCCACAAGGAGAACGTAGTGCTTTGGGCTGGGCAGGAATAAATTACATTTTTCAGGCTTTATTAGTGTGTTAACATTAATAAGATTCGTAATGAAGTTCCGTTGAGGTATTATTCAAAATTAAAACATTAAATTATGAAATATTTACCTAAAAGGTCCGTCTCCTTAACTTTTGGGACTAGTCCCGAAAGCACTACAGATAAATGACTAAAAAAGTTGAGGAGACAGACCTTTTAGGTAAATATTTCATAATATTTGAAGAGAAAAATTATACGCTCAGACCGGGACTTGAACCCGGGACCCTTGGTTTTCTAGTCCAAGTGCTCTACCATTTGAGCTACCTGAGCAAGTACCGATCTAAATGCAAATTTTTCTCTATACATGTTGTAATTACAACAGCTCAAATGGTAGAGCACTTGGACTAGAAAATCAAGGGTCCCAGGTTCAAGTCCCGGTCTGAGCGTATAATTTTTCTCTTCAAATATGATTTTTCCATCATTGAGATGTATGAAATTAATAAAAAGAACATCAAAATATTTCATAATTTAATGTTTTAATTTTATTAGTGTGCACCCATCAGCAAAGTGCACACTCCAGAGACCACATATTGCCCCTTCGGCATTGGATCAGTATACAGGAATACAAATGAGTAACGCTATAAATGTACATGTGCAATACAATTGAACTGCGTAATAACTATAATGCTGCCTTCAAAAGCAGAGGAATATAAATATGATATATATATATATGAAGAATGAGTCATTTCTTTATATCTTACCTCCTAGTTGTGTGTTTTCTTAAACACAAAGAACAAATTTAAATCCATGAATTTTGAAATTCCTGATGAACGGGACCTGATCTCAAAGTTCATCAAATCAACACTAGATGGCAATGTTATAGATGGAGATTCCAACAAAAATCTGGTAGTCATAACTTCGGTTGTAAATGGAAGGGATGTCTCCTCTTTAAAACTGCAGTTCCCATGTTTAAGAGAACATAAACTATGAGGTAAGATATAAAAAATTACTCATTCTTCATGAATAAGAACCTCATAATGTTGTTTTTATTATTCATTTAACATTTCTCAATGAAAGATAAATTATATTTGAAGAGAAAAATTTTCGCCTAGATCGGGACTCGAACCCGGGACCCTTGGCTTTCCGGACCAAGTGCTCTACCAACTCAGCTACCGAGGCGAGTTACGATCTAGACGCAAATTTTTCTCTTATATACGTTGTAATTCCCTATCGCCAAATGCTTTTGAAACCATTGCTTCTATCTTTGCAAATGGCGGCTTCTTAGTTAAGAAGACATTTATTGGGAATTTAACATTACTTTATAAAGCTAGTAAAGCTTCTAATGATGTTTTTATTATTCATTTACCATTTGCAAAGATAGAAGCAATGGTTTCAAAAGCATTTGGTGATAGGGAATTACAACGTATATAAGAGAAAAATTTGTGTCTAGATCGTAACTTGCCTCGGTAGCTCAGTTGGTAGAGCACTTGGCCCGGAAAGCCAAGGGTCCTGGGTTCGAGTCCCGGTCTAGGCGAAAAAATGTTTCTCTTCAAATATAATTTATCTTTCATTGAGAAATGTTAAATGAATAATAAAAACATCATTAGAAGCCTTACTAGCTTTATAAAGTAATGTTAAATTCCCAATAAATGTCTTCTTAACTAAGAAGCCGCCATTTGCAAAGATAGAAGCAATGGTTTCAAAAGCATTTGACGATAGGGAATTACAATGTATATAAGAGAAAAATTTGCGTCTAGATCGTAACTCGCCTCGGTAGCTCAGTTGGTAGAGCACTTGGCCCGGAAAGCCAAGGGTCCCGGGTTCGAGTCCCGGTCTAGGCGAAAATTTTTCTCTTCAAATATAACCTCATAATGTTATTTCCCATATTTAACTATCCATCCATCCGTAGTAATTCTGCCCGTGCTTGCAGCTTTACTAGGGAATTGTAGGTGTGGTAGCTTCCCGTTGCTTTCCACAATATTTAACTATGAATGATAGATATACGTTAAATGTTAATAAGGCAACAAGGAAAACATGATCTGAGTACATTCATGGATTAGGGATTATATAGCTCGAGAATAACCCAATGTTCAAAGGACATACTAATATCTCTATCTGGAAAACAGCAAGTACGTGTTTAAATAAAAATGAATATAATTTCTTCTTCTTCAGCTTTCCCCCACTTATAGGTTTGCCATCTTCAGTTTCCATTTATCTCTATCATTCCAATCACCCTCTTCTAAATTCCTATCATCCATTATAGTTACGACGTAGGTTTTCTATTTCCATCTTGGTCTGCCACGTTTATTTCTTCCAGGGGGTGACCATTGGTATATATTATTTGGCCATCTTTCATTTTCCATTCTTTGTACATGTCCATACCATTTGATTTTCAATCCTCTTTACAACAGATGTGGTGACATTCATTTCTCTCCAAAGGAATTCATTTCTTATTTTATCCTGTCTTGTTTTTTGGAGGCTTCTTCTAAAATAATCAAATTCAACTGTTCTAATTTTATTCTTTTGTAATTCCGTCGAAGACCAAGTTTCACTTCCATATGACAAAATATTCTGTATTATGCTCTTATAATGAATATAATTTGATAATGGTAAAATCAAATGTTTCCTACCTCTCCTCATATAAATCTTCTAAGTAGATCACGATTTCGAGACCATAATGGTCTCATCTTCAGTACTATTTTGCCGACTGATGTTATATCGATCGGAAGAAACTCTTCTTCTTCCCTCTGTTGGTGGACCGATGAACCTCTGGATCAGGTCAGAATTTGCGGGAATTTCGAAGTTCATAATTTTTCCTTTGTTTTTCTGAATGTGAATTTTTTTCCCAACCCGTGAGTTCCTTTTGTTTATCTATTTGTTTAATTAGACTGGCTTTTGATTCAATTAAATGTTTTTCGGACCAAGCATGAGCAGCTACTGCAGCCTTTTTCCACTTCTCTATTTTTGACATTTCTAAAATGTTCTTTCACCCTTGTTTTCAAATTTATTCTTGTTTTTCCAATATAAATTTTGTCACAATCCCTGCATTTGATCTGATAAATTCCTGATTTGTTTTCTTCTTCAATTCTTTCATTTTTATTGGTTTTTAATTATCCTGTTACGGCTGTATTCGTTCTTCGGTGCCAGTCTTATATTAAACTTTTCGAAACATTTGATTTTACTGTAAATTAAACCTCATAGTGATTAATTCCTGTAAAAGTTAAATAATTTGATAAACAAATAAGAAAAATAACAGAATGATTTAATTTCTCTTTCTAAAATAATACAGTTATTTTGATGTTGAAAAGTGTTTAACTGTAGAATTGGTATTGTGTTGCAGAGAGTCTATAAAGCGATGTACGATTACGATGCCCAGGATTCAGACGAAGTGTCGTTTATGGATGGAGATCTGATTGTGAACTGCACGCCGATCGATGAGGGCTGGATGACAGGTCTCGTCCAGAGAACTGGGCAGACGGGGATGCTCCCAGCCAACTACGTAGAGCTTGTAAACTAACCTGCTATCATTGCTAGCCCTCTATCAACATTTGAAATGACTCGGTTACGTAGTTTTTATTTCCTATTTCTGTTTATAAAATGTAATATTTGCTTATTTGAGAATGTTGTTCATTTTTAGATACTAGAATATTATTAATCAATTATATTATAATGTAAAATTATGAGGTTCTTCTTAATAAATAAGGTGGATCCGGCGTCATCTTACCTCATAACTTGTTGTGTTCTATTTGAACATGTTTCTGTATGTTATGTGTACCATCATCAGCTTTTCCAGACTGTTGAATTTTGCGTTGTCGAACCTGGATGTCAGCTCCCACTCTATCTTTTGACCGACTGAATAATTCTGTGTTTTTCTGACTATGCATGTGCATTGAAACTAAGGCCAAATTACTAAAACAGGAAAATCTAAGGAACTCAAAATTTGGGAGAAAATTTACATCTGCAAGAATAATAAAAAAAACATGAATTTTGAAATTCGTGGAGAAAAAGAAAAAAATTTGATTTGGAAATTCATCTGTCAGCGAGTAGAGGGAGCAGAAATCAACATACAGGATCGACAACTGCAAAATAACAGTTGGAATGCATTGACAATGATGTGCAAAAGTGACAAAACCAGGTCTGCATAAATAATCGAGAAATATGAGGTGAATCAAAATAACCAACTCTTTAATGAATAAAAGAATATTTAATTTTAGGAAGTGATATTTTGAGGTTATTTTAATTAAATTATTTTGAGTCTGATCATCTTACCTCAATATTAATGTTAATTTGTTCTTGGACATGTATCAAACAATTGTTTTGAAACATGTCCAAGAACAAATCAACATTAATATTAAGGTAAGATGATCAGACTCAAAATAATTTAATTAAAAGAAACCTCATAGTGTTATTTCCTACATACATTAAATAAATTTGATTTACAAGTTCTTTGGTCAGCCAAAAGATGGAGTGGGAGTCGACATTCAGGGCCGATAACGTAAAATTAAACAGTCTGGACAAACTGATGATGGTATACATGATATACCAAAACTGGTTCAAATAGAACACAACCAGTAGCAGTTAATGTTAATTTGAATTCACCTTATTTACTAGAATATTATTTTGTGAATATTTAGGTTTTCTTAACCCATTTGCTTCAGGTTTAAATGCTGAATGCATTTCCCCAGAAACCGGATTTAAGCTACCGTAAATTATATTGTCTGTTTTCAGACATTCAAAACAAGCAAAATATAACGGTACTTGAGATCACAATAGTCCTGCGCCGTAGCCGAGCGGTTAAGGTAGGAAGCCTTGGTGCAGAGCTACGGGATTTGCACTGGTTCGAGTCTCCATGGGGGAAGAAATTACCTCATGGTATTTCGGCCAGTATGGGACCGGTGCCCACCCAGCATCGTGAGGCAATTGGGTAGCTACAATAAGTAGCGGCTCCAGGTTGAGGAACCAGCTATAACGGCTGGGGGACTCGTCATGCTAACCACATGTCACCCCTACACTGGCTGTTGATCATCTACATCTGTGATTGACACATGTGGATGTGAAGGGCCAGCAGCCGGCTGGTTAAGGGCAACCGCTGAAAAGTGGAAAGACCCTCAATCGGATCAGAGATCACAATAAGGGTGAATGCCAAAACACATTCCTCTACTATTCATAAATGTTAACAAAAGATTACCCTGCCAACGGATGTATAAAATATTGCAAAAATATAGAAGAGCTGAGTTAGACCAATGTACCTCGTCTTCTTAGTTGAAGGTAATTGTCTTTTGAGGCGAATGGGTTAACTATCATTTTCAATTTTTTCCTGATCTGAGAGTAGGTGCTCCTTATGGGTTGAAATAGTTGAATTCTTTATACTTTCAATGTTGATATTATTTGTATTCACGTAGACTTTCACGGCTGGAGTTGCTATGTTGATCTTGAAGAAGATTTTCGGGCTGTAGGCCGTGATCGTGAGGCTTGTAGTTCCCCGACGTTTCGCCAGAAACATTGATATTATTTGTTTTTAAACATCTTAATGATGGACAAATTATATTTGAAAAGAAATTAACTATGTATAAGAGAAAAATACGCGTTTAGATTGGAGGCCTAGGTAGCTCACTTAGATAGAGCATTGACATAGAGAGTCGAAGGTCCTGGGTTCAAACCCCAATCTAGGTGTATATTTTTCTTTACACTTTATTCTATTTTACGGTGTTAGAGAGCTGAATACTTCTAAAAGTCATTGTGCAACCCGTTTAGATTATTGTGTCAAAACTTAAAAAATATTAAACCTGAGATCTTAGTTGTCCGATGTTCTGTCATATAAATACTGAAGATGTAACCTCTAAGATTTCAAAACCGGTCTAATTAGAAGACAAGATATGAAGTAAGATGGAAAGAATTTTATTTCAAACTAACTAATACCCGGCGTGCACTACACCTAAATAAATGAAATGTGTTTTTATATTTGGCTGAATAAGTAAAAAGAAAAGTAATTATAAATAAATTTATATCATAATTATTTTTAGTTACCCCGTGCTTATTATCTGGCATTGCCTGGGAATCTACTTATCCCGATCTTGACATCAATGAGTTGAAAGACAAAAATAGTTGTTAAAGTTATCCATAAAACAAAGACATATGCAATAGCGGGCTTTATTTATAGATTTTTTCAGATATTCAGTTCTGTGTACAGTAATTTGGTGTATTTGCTATGGGTTAGGCAGCTTAAACCATTTAATTGTCCAAAGAGCGACTTTATTAGTGAACCGATGCACTTTTTCTTTTTTAGCTTCGGCCCTATAGTACATTCGGTAATATGTTATATATTTGAAGAGAAAAATATGTGCTCAGACTGGGGTTTGAACCCAAGACCTTTCATTTTCTATGCAAATGCTCTACCAACTGAGCTATCTGAGAAACTCCAAACAAAATGCAAATTTTTCTTTTATATGCACTGTTATTCCCAAGCACCAATTGCTTCGATCTTACAAATGGCGGCTTCTTTATTATTCGTAGCATTTGGTGATTGGGAATTAACAATGTATATAAAAGAAAAAATTGTGTTTAGATTGGAGTTTCTCAGAGAGCTCATTTTGGTAGAGCACTCACATAGAAAGCGAAAGGTCCTGGGTTCAAACCCGAGTCTGAGCATATATTTTTGTTCAAAGTTAAAATTGGGAAACACATTAAGGATGTACCGAATTACTCCTTTGTGAAAAATCTCTAAAGAATGATTTATTTAAAGAATAAAGCCAAATCGATTCAGAGATATTAAAGAGATGCTCTGAAAATGAATGACAAGATCATTTGAAAACTATAGTTACCGTGTTTGAAAAACATGAAATATGAGGTAAGATGTTAAAATGACTCATTAATTTATATATTTTTGTCTTCAAATATAATTTATCCATCATTGAGATGTATAAAAGATTAATAAAATGATATGTTATATTTGTTTATTATCCCAGAAAAATTCTGTAAATGATGGTGAAAACCCCTTTGAAATCAATCAAGTAGTTTTTGAGTCCATAAAGGACAGACAGACTCACTCATTTGTATATATAAAGATTTTAAATTGAACCTCATAGTGATATTTCCTATAATAGTTCAATATTAAAACATGTTTTTAAAACGATAGCATATTGTTAAGAAACAAGATTAAAATTTTAAGAAATATAAAACAATACCTGAGATCTCAGTCATCCTCAACAATCAAACTGTGGTATTCAACTGAAAGCAGAAGATGAAACTTAAGTTTTCGAAAGGCCTCCTACAAAACCACACTGCTGATTTTTTAGGACGGCTGAGATCTCAGGTACTGTTCTATAGTTCTTAAAATTTTAACATAGTGACATCGAGTTTTGTAATGTATTTTAAAAAGGAAACAAGATGTTAGTGTACTTTCAAGATGTGTCCATGAAAACAGTGTTTTTTTCTAAAAAAAAATTGTATTAAATATCTTGGATGTATCTTATATACTGGAAATTGCAGAATATGTCTATATTCTTTATAATTGTGTTGGCACGTAACTGTGTCTCAAATGTTGATAGAGCCTTTATCTAACTAATGTATCTTTATGTTTTCTTCTGCCCATACTTTATGTATAAAACAACTGCATTCCATAGATAAAATCATCTGCAAGTATAAACCACTTTCACATGTTAAAAATGTATGCAGAGCTCCGAGGGTATTTAACTCCCTCTTTTCAAAACAAAACGTTACTCATTAATAAAATTAAAATGAGTCGTACATCATCTCACCACATAGACTCCGTGTTCTTCACAGCACAGGACCACAGTTTCAGTTCCTATCTTCAGCCCTCTTTTTTTTTACTGTTGAATGTTCATCTTCACCATTATCTTCTTAAACTGCATCTAGAGTCTACAAGACTTAACATATTTATGCGTGTATAGGTCGCATCCAAGTTTTGCGATAATAAATCTTCTTCTTTACTTCACGCGCTAGGCCTCACAGTTTTTCTGTCCATCTTTTCACTGGCCTTCCTACATTCCTTGAACCTCTTGGCTTGTAGTTAAATGCTGCTTTTGGTAATCTTGTTATGTTCATTCTTTCTACATGTCTAAACCATTTTTCTCTATATTCTTTGATTTTATCATTCAATGGATATATATTTAACTCTGTTCTTATATCTTCATTCTTTATCCGATCCATTCTTGTGCAGCCTAAGGAAGTTCATTTCTATGCTTTGTATTTTCCCCTCAGGGGTCCTCATCTAGGGGATATGTGGATGGCGACCACAAGGTGCCCAAGCTGAGCAAAACATTTCTTCCACTTACTTGTTTTTTTTCGACCCCGATGCTATTAGGGCATCCGAGGGCTAGGGAGTCTTTCCTTTCTTCCATTTATTTTCTTTTCTTCTCCAGAAAAGCCTGACCAGAGGCTATAAGATGGCAGCCCCATCACTGGTCTTGCCTTCCTTTGGCCAGCAACCAATCGAAGGGACTATTATTATGCTTTCAAGTCTTATACGAGAATTTCCCGGAGGGAAAATTTTCTATAGGATCGTAACAGGCCTTGGCCTAATACTTGGAAGGAAGAAGAAGAAGTATTCTACTTTGTAATTTTTTGGTCATTACCCAAGTTTCACTCCCTTAAAGTAATGCAGGAACTGCCAATGTTTTATAAATTTATAAAACTTCAATCTAATATCATTTCTTGTTTTGTGCGATAATAAATTGGGGAAAAAATATTTGTCTTATATTTTTGCTAAGAGACAGTGCAAAAGACAGAAGTAGGCTTACGTCACTTTTAAATCTGGCAATGTTGTAAATTCCAAAGCTTCTGTTGCCAGTTATGTAACGGTACATTTGGACTGTGGTTCAGTCTTTAAACAAGGGTAAAAGGGACGGTCAGTTGGTAGGTACGGTATTCATTGTCATTCCTGTTCACTGTGTGTAAACATGGGTTGGTGCAGGGCAAGTTATACCTTCAAATTCAAGCTATACGTGGTGTGCTATGCAGCAGAACATGGAAATAGGACAGCAGGAAGAAAATTTGATGTGGATGAAAAAAAAAAAAACATGCACTTGAAAACACATCATAGCATCGACAATCTTTCTGTGGAAAGAAAGCAAAATATCCACAGTTAGAAAGAGTTCTCCTGGATTACGTATGGAAAACAAGGGCAGACGGATTTTCAGTTCGAAGGCCTTAAGATAGCCAAGAATGTAAATCCCATGCAATGAATTTAAGGCAAATTACGGCTGGGCAAGGCAATTATGACCTTGTAATTCGGCGGCGTTGACAATAAAATTATTCTAAAATTAAACACGTTTTCTAGTTACTTCATGTATAAGCAGCACCCTAATTTTGAAACTTATATTTTTTGCAAAAAGGTGCGGCCTATACACATGTAAATATGGTAAGACTACGATGGGCAGGACATGTGGCACGAATTGGGGAATGAAAGACGTGCATGGAAGCTTCTTGTAGGAAAACCAGACGATAAACACCCAGTTGGTAGACCAAGAATGAGGTGGGAGAATAACATTAACTATGATTTGAGGGAAGTAGATTATACAGGGGATGATTGGAAAACATTGGCTCAGGATATGGATGTATGGAGAGCTTATATCTGTGCAGCCATGAACCTATGCGTTCGAAAGTGCCAGTGAGTTGAGTTCTTATTAAAACTTATTATATCTGGTTTCCTATAAAGATTGTGTAGCTGATTATTATGAAGTCTTTTTCATTTGCCTGTCTGTTCATCTCTCTTTTGTCCAAAAATGTTCCTCCTCTACTTCTTCTTGCAAAGGATTAAACCTTTTTGGTTCGTTCCGGCTCCAAGTATCATAACTGCTGTGTCCATCTCTTTCATGGGCATCCCCGATCTCTTTTTCCTCCTGGTTGATAGTTCAGACTTTTCTTAGGCAATCTGTTGGTATTTTAAAATCACTAGGAAGTTACATTATGAGGTTTAATTTAATATTTGAGTTTGTATTCTTTAACATTCTTACCTCATATGTTTATTCTGTTGGACAATCATTTCAAAGCTATTGCTCCATCTTGTGAACAAGCTGAAGATGGAACAATAGCTTTGAAACGGTCATCCAACAGAATAAACATATGAGGTAAGAATGTTAAAGAATACAAACTCAAATATTAAATCTGTTGGTAATCCATTCTGCAGACATGTTCATACCATTTTCTCATATACTCTTCTATTTTATCCGTCATACTGAATATTTGTAGTTCTTTCTGGATATCTTTACTTCGTTTTTTATACATTAAAGTATACCCTGCCACAAATCGTAAAAATTTCATTTCTGCAGCTTCTACTATTTTAATTGACTTTTATTCAGAGTCCATATTTGTGAGCCATACAATTTTGCAGGCACAGCCAATAAAATTTTCCTAAGAACTTTATTCGTAAATACTCATAATATTTTCTCCTCCCTTAAAGTAAGAGTCCATGTTTCACATCCATATAATATAACTGGGAGAATAACAGTTTCATGTATCTTCAGTTTAACTTTTTTGAGAGAAATTGGGATGACAAGAATCCCTGTAAAGTGTAATAGCATTCATTTCCACAATTAAGTCTACGTTTAATTTCTTTGTGCATCTCATTCCTACTTGTAATTATTGTTCCTAGGTATTTGAATTCAGCCACGTCTTCATAATTTTCCTCATTTGTCATTAACTGTCCATTTCCATCTATCTATCTTCGGGTTTTTACAGCTGCTGCCGTCTTCCCATGCCAAACCTCCAAAGCATACGATCTTGGCCATCTTCAATGCTTAGCCCTCTTGCTTGCATTAATGTCTTCATGTTTTCCTTCCATGTCAACTTTGGTCTCCCTCTTTTCTTCTTTCTGTTCGGATGCCATTGATATAGTTGCTTTGGCCATCGCTCATCTTCCATTCTTAAAACATGTCCTAACCACTTTAATTCCTTCTCCTCAATTCTTTCAATTATGCTTTCCTCTGCTTCCATTATGTTTCTAATTTCCTTATTTGTGACATGTTCTAATTTAGACTTTCTGGCACTTCTGTGTAAATAATCCATTTCTAGAGCTATTAGTCTATTCTTGTAGTACTTTTTGATTGTCCATACCTCCATTTCCATTATACAGTATAAAAAATTGCACAGGTTTAAAAATGCATTCTTTATTATGTGAAAGTGTTTTATTATTTTTTTAAGTTGACAAATATTTTTATAAATATTAATTTAGTTGTTTATAGAAGTTTTAAAGACTTACACATTTGATAAAATATATTTTATAATTATTTTGCAAAGATTAAATCATTCCTTTAATTTCAGCTGTGTTTGCTTAAAAATATTTTATAATTTAACATTTTCATTGTTGGGAGAAAGGAACCAATCACATAACTGCAAAAAAGTGTAAATAAACAGTATCAATTAGGGTTGCCAACTCTCTTAGTCGAAAGTAAATAAAAGTGATCCCACTACAGGCCATAGGAGACCTTTCAGGCAGTAGGATTTTAAGGCTCTCACTTTTTCTAGAAAATCAGCACTTAATGTAGCAAGGTTGTCAGTCCTGCATGATAAACACATTTACCCCCAGAAGAAGCATCTGGTACTTGTTTCTGTTAGAGGCTGAGTCGACCCCAGGGCCATGGTGCCTCCAAATGGTTTGGGTCAGTTTAAAAATCATGAGCCCACGGGGACTCGAACCCTCGACCTTCCAATTTGCAGTGTATTGCCGTAACCAAATATGCTTTGTGTGCCCTAGGATTTTTCCTCCTTTTAAAAAATGATCCTGCTTTTTGCCATGACTTCTAGTGGCTGTAATTTTCATTTTTTTTTTCAGAACCAAACTTGGCATATACTCGTAGCAATCAACCGAAAAAGTAAGTAAATTAATGAGTAATTTTTTAACATCTTACCTCATATTTTATGTTTCTTCAAACACGAGAACTAGTTTTCAGGAGAAGCATCTCTCTAAAACTAGTTCCCGTGTTTGAAGAAACATAAAATATGAGGTAAGATGTTAAAAAAATGACTCATTAATTTACGAATTAAGAACCTCATAATGTTCATATTTAAAGAGAAAAATTATACGCTCAGACCGGGACTTGAACCCGGGACCCTTGGTTTTCTAGTCCAAGTGCTCTACCATTTGAGCTACCTGAGCAAGTACCGATCTAAACGCAAATCTTTCTCTATATACGTTGAAATTCCCGCCCACGTTCAACGTATATAGAGAAAGATTTGCATTTAGATCGGTACTTGCTCAGGTAGCTCAAATGGTAGAGCACTTGGACTAGAAAACCAAGGGTCCCGGGTTCGAGTCCCGGTCTGAGCGTATAATTTTTCTCTTTAAATATGATTTATCCATCATTGAGATGTATGAAATTAATAATAAAAACACATCATAATGTTATTTCCCATATTTAACTATGAATGAAAAAGTAAGGTCGAATTTTGTTAACCAGCCAATCAGACCATTAAATATATGAGGACATTTGATAAGTAGTGACAGCTCTGTTATAACATCTACAAAAAATGTATGTAGGTTACTTTTGACATTACGAACTTCATTTATAGTCTCCTGACAAGTCAACTATAAGTTGATTAAGGCACATTCTATCTGCAGCACCATTTCTGGATATCTCTTTCATCTGATCAATCTAGAGCTTTCTGGATATCAACTGTTGATTGAGATGTATGAAATGAATAATAAAAACGTAGAAAGAGGCCATACTGGCTTTATAATGTAATGTAAAATTCCAAATAAAAGGTCTTCTTAATAAAGAAGCCTTCATGTGCAAGATTGAAGCGACGGTTTTGTAGTATTTAGAGCTCGGGAATTAACAGTGTATATTAGAGAAAAATTTGTATTTAGATTGGAGTGCTCAGGTAGCTCAGTGGAAGAGCATTGGCCTAGAAAGTCAAAAGTCCTGGGTTCAAACCCAGTCTGAGAGTATAATATTTCTCTTCAAATATAATTATTACAGAGTTATTTGAAAATACAATAGGAAGTAATATAATAATAAGTTTGGTCAAAAAAGCACAAAATAGATTTAAACACAAAATTATTAAAATAGTTAGAAAACACAAATGAATTCACCATATGAGAAAAAATCTACATATAGAAAAACAAGAAGAGAATTGTGAATTTTAAAATTCTAAGGGAGAGGAACCTAATTAGTAAATTAGAAAGAGGGAGCAGAAGTCAAGATCCAGGGCCAACAACTTGGGAAAAATCAGTCTGTAACTACTGAAGATGAGGCTAACATGCCTTGAAACATATGTCTAACAGAAACAACAATATGAGGTAAGATTAAACAATCAAAGCATTATTATTACAGAGTGCTAGAGTAGAGAAGTTACAAGTTTCAGAAATTAGAGGAAAATTCTGCTAGAGCAATTAATTTTTTTTTTTCCTTTAGTTTAACTTTGTGTTCCTCACAAACATGATCTTACTTTCTTCATTCATTCTTATATGCTGAGTTTCATTGAGGAAAACAAAAATTGTGGCTGCTAGGGCTTTAGTAGACACCCAAATAAATATAAAAGAAATAAATCCTAACTTCAAATAAAAAAAATAATGAATCTACATCATAAACTCCAAACGCACAGGCCTAGCAAACCCTTGGCCTATCAGTCGACTGCTGGCCTCACATCCACATGTGTTATTCACAGAGGTAGATGATCAGAAGCCAGTGTAGGCAGTATAGAGGTGACGAGGTCAGCAAATCGAGTCCCCAGCCGTTATAGCTGGTCTTCTCAACCTGGAGCTGCTACTTATTGTAGCTACCCAAATGCCTCATGATGCTGGGTGGACAGCGGTCGCATACTGTCTGAAATTCCATGATAAAATTTCTTCCCCCATGGGGACCCGAACCAGTGCAAGTCCTGTAACTCTGAGCGAAGGCAACTTGTCCTTAACCACTCAGCTACAGTGCAGGACTACATCCTATCCAAGGAAGATAATACAAAATATACATCTTGGGTGAGTGTGTAAAGAAAGATATCTCCATCTCGTGTAAGGGTGTGAAAAGAGATATCTCCATCCCAGTTTTTATCTTTTACACACCAAGAATCCAAAATTATGAGTTACCATGAAATATACCTTGTCACTATAAGGTATTGTTCTGTTAACAATATCAATATTTTCTTTTTTATGTCACAGAAAATAATTGCCACTCTTTCTAGCTAGATAACTCATTATATTATTTTGGTCTGGACATCTTACCTCAATATTAATGTTGATTTGTTCTTGGACATGTTTCAAAACAATTCTGTTTTATCGTCAGCTTTCCCAGACTGGGAAAGCTGACGATAAAACAGAATTGTTTTGAAACATTTCCAAGAACAAATCAACATTAATATTGAGGTAAGATGTCCAGACCAAAAATAATATAATTAAAATAACCTCAAAATATAACTTCCTAAAATTAAATATTAGATAACTCATTTTTTGACACTTTTGAAGATATCTTCCTTTACACACCAACCTGAGGTACATTGTTTTTTGAAGAGAAAATGTTTTCCTTGAACTGGTATTTGAACCCAAGATCTCCAGTTTTACTGGAGACAGTATATATATATATATATATATATATATCTCAAAATAAAGAAGTGTTACTGCTATAAATAATCTAAACTTCCTCTTTAAAATATTTACTTGTTGTAGAAGCTGCAAGATGGCAGTGAGATGAATTCCCATTATCGCTCGTGATTGAGAATTGAATATAAAGAAGGAAAAACAAATGTTTGTGATAGGAGCCTGAATGGACTAGTAGTTATGTCACTAACATATAATGTTAGAGGTCTCAAGTTCAAATCCCAGTTCAGGTGTTTATTTTGTTTTCATATATATATATGATTAAGAAAGTTATCTTGGGTTTCCCACGTCATGAATTTCCATATCAAGGAATGAATTATCCTTGATAATGGCATGTGGAATCATGTTGAAACATTAGAATGAGTGGCCACAGGCCAACCTTGAATTCATGATGCGGAAAACCCAAGAAAACTTTCTTAATCATACTTATATCCGCGAAAATCTACAATGTATATATATATATATATAAAGAGAAAAAATTACACCTAAACTTGTATTTGAAACTAGGCATAAATTTTTCTCTTCAAATATAATTTATCATTCAGTGAGAAGTGATAAATTTAAAATAAAAACCTTGAATAAGTATGTATGTGTGTATACAGGGCTATTAAGAAAGAAGGAACAGACTTCAAACATTTATTTCTTCCAAACTACAAAAAAATATAAACACCATTCCAATGTTCCTGGAAAGAGAAAAGTTCGAATTTCACTATTTTATGCATTCAATATGAGCACCATGTGTCATACGACAAATATCAAAATGGTGACTCATTTCTTGCCACACACGAATCAGCTGGTCTCTAGTTATCAAATTCACAGCTTCAACAATTCAATGTCGCAGATTTTCAAGAGTGTCAGGCATGGGGGGGATAAAAAACAGACTTTTATGTAACCCCATAGATAAAAATCACATGGTGTTAGGTCTGGTGACCTGGGAGGCCACTGGCGATGAAGTGGATCTTCTGTTCCTCTTCTTTTAATCCAACAGCGCCAATGCGACCATAGTTGCAACAGCGTCATTGCGGCTGTGATCGGAACTTCAAACTCTTCTCTTCCTAGGCACGTTGGAATTGTAATATTGTTTAATTGTTTCTTCACTCACCTCATACTTCTTAACTCCCAAGCAGACTCGAGTTTCTTCACTTCATTTGTGACATTCTCAATGCTGTATTACTTTCATAACTGATGTCCTGCAGACTGCAGGATAGGAGGCTGTTGGACATCAGTTGTGAAAGTAATACAGCATTCACAAATGAAGTGAAGAAACTCGAGTCTGCTTGGGAGTTAAGAAGTATGAGGTGAGTGAAGAAACAACTAAACAATATTAAAATAAACCTCATAGTGTTATTTCCTACCTCATAACTTAACGTAGGAATTGTGTTTCTATTTTTTGTAGTTGGGAAGAAATAAATGTTTGAAATCTGTTCCTTCTTTCTGAATAGCCCCATATATAAATTTTTATCATGGTCATTATTGGTGTCTATAAGTATCATCAATAAAGATTTTTTTTTTCATGAGACAACCTCAATGCTCTGAATTTCAAAATCTTTCTCAACAATTACATTCCTTTGGGATTTGTTGAAATGTCATATGTAAGAAGTTGGCAGTGTAAAGTGTAACATTTCATTCCATGCATTGCATTTACTGTGCATTAATATTCCAAAGTTATTTTATTGTTAATAAAGTATGGGGCATTAAACTGTATGTAAATAATATGTGTAACCTGCAGAGAATAAATATTAAAATCTATTAAAAGTAGCTTATATCATGTATTACATATATAATAGCTGAAAAATCTTCTTTGTACTAAATTCAATAAAGTGTTTTGTTGTAGATAGCGTTTTCTTTTTTTAATTGTGTCAACCCATTGTTTCAGGTTCTGGATGGTGATAATATTGTCTATTTTCACTTCAGTAGATCGTGTTAAACACATGATGGTATCCTTGTTTTGTGTTTTGATCATTAACCTTTATATTCCGGAGTATTTAAAAATACCGCATGAACTGCAGGACAGAATTTAAATCCCAGTCCGTGATATTAAATGGATGGTAGAGCACGCATACTAACAAAAAAAATTTTTACGATAAACTATAAGAGATATAAGTATAAAATAACTTTTATTTCATTCATAAAGGAGTGTATTATTCAATGAAAATGTTTAATTTTTACGTACAATAGAGAATTTTATTATTAAAAGTTAAAATTTATTTGCGAGGTCTATATTTTTTGGTTTGGCTTTATAACGGGTTCAGTTTATGATTTGAAGGTGACTGTACTCTTGCAAGGGGGATTTGATGACGTAGTTGGAACACGTGTGCCATGAAATATCTGCTTTCAAAGCATAAACATGAATAAATGCCCTGCCTTGTTGACGACAGAGTTATCAGCACATTTTTTTTTTTTTTGTGGCACCCAAACCTTAGCAACATAACATACAACACTAAGATTCAGTCTTGAATTAGTAACTGTAGACTGTGGTTTGTTTTTTAACATTAAGAAAATGGCTTCGCGTATATGGCATCCTGAATTATCAAAATAATGTGAGTAGCTTATCAGATATTTTTTAAAAATAAATACTAACAAGATATTTACCATGTTAACTCATTATAATTTAAATACAAAATTAGGGGTGAAAAAGACACCACATGTTTTTTTCTTATTTTTTATGAATACTTGATCTAAAACACAATAGGTTAGAGCCACAAATAACTTCCTTGCAACATTTTCTGAATTTGTATAATTTTACAAAGAAATAATGTTATCATGGGAAAAATATGTAAAAATTAGGGGTGAAAAAGGCACCTGATGCTTTTTTTAATTTTATGTGAATACTTGATCGGAACACAATAGGTTAGAGCCACTAATAATTTCTTTACAATATTTTCTGAATTTTTGTAATTTTACGAAGAAATAATGTTATCATTGGACAAATATGTCCACTAAGTCCTTTAGGGCTTTACATTTAATGGACAAATATGTCCCTCAAGTCTTCTAAAGGTTAAGGGCCGCATGCAAATACATTAGTCTCTACTCAAATTACTTCCAATCACTGGTGAGCTGACTCACCGTGAGCAAGTGCAAAGATCGAATTAGCTACCCACTAACTGGTCATGCATGAATGTCGTTTTCGTAATATTGGCAAGAAATTACCCAGTATTCTCAGCGATAAAACCACTTCCATTATTTTTGTCTGCTAGAGGAACACATTTACGCTTGCATCCCGCAAATAATACCGTACACAACGACGTCTGCATCACGCAATATTATGCCGATTCTCCTGTTCTTCCAGTTGAATTCTTTGGTAGACTCTATCAAATTTCTCTTAGATAAAGCTGCAAGGTTTCAAACTACATTGGTTCCCTTCGGGATTCTCACGATTCGTTTCTCTCTTAAGTTACCTCGTCAGGTAGCTTACGAATTTCAACAATTATCGCATGAACAGATTTTTGAGTAAACAAAATCGTATTAGGATACAACTTTCTCAGCAGAGAACGCCTTTTACGGTCTAATGCATTCATAAATTCGAGCCTAAGTGTTTAGATTGGAGTTTCTCAGGTAGCTAAGTTGGTAGAGCATTTGCCTAGAGTGCAAAAGGTCCTGGGTTCAGACCTTACTCTGAGCATATATTTTTCTCTTCAAAATGTTCTAATTATATCTGGCTTCCTATGAAGATCATGCAGCTCACTGTTATGTATCTTCTCCACTCACCTGCCAGTAATTGTATCCGATGAGAAAGCTCTTAATGTTGCCCTATTCTCCTAAATGGAGCTACAAGATCAACTTGATGATGCCAAAATCTAGTAATTATATATCTGGTAGCTGCATTGTTTTTACTTTGTTTTCTATTTGCAGTTTGGCATAGTGATAGAACGTAGTTTTGTTTTCATGATCTTGAAGATGATTTTCGGGCTGTAGACCGTGGTCGTGAGGCTTGTAGTTCCCCGACGTTTTGCCAGAGAGTGCGTCTGGCATCCTCAGACAACCCTTGAGGATGCCAGACGCAGTCTCTGGCGAAACGTTGGGGAACTACAAGCCTCACGACCACTGTCTTCTACAGCCCGAAAATCTTCTTCAAGATCATCATAGCAACTCCGGCCGTGAAAGTCTACATCAATACAATAGTTTTGTTTTTTGATTGTTTTATTTTTGTGCCTTTTTTTTTTACGGGCAATGAACAAGCTGATACTACTAGCAAAAAGACAAGAAATTATAAAAAGTTTTAAGTTTATTGTTCATATTATTTTTTACAGCTTTAGAAGATTTTCTTGGTTGTTTTCATTGTTTGATGAAAGAAAGATTTTGTGTGATTGTTCGAGTAACTGAATGTAATGTTTGAGGTCTTCCTCTCGCTCTTGTTTGACAGTTTGTAGCTGAGCTCGCAGCAAGCACACTTGTTCCTCCAACAACTCTATTCTGAAAAAATTATTAAACACTTTAAAGTTATATTTTTCTTTTCAAATAAAATTTGTTATTCAGTGAGAAGTGATAAATTTAATATTTAAGATTATTTAACTCATGCCCCAAATGGGAGTCAATGACCAATCAAATTTCAATGAATTTTGTTTTACAACCAATGACAGTCGTGTTTCACCTCGCTCTTTATCGAATTCTCTTTATCACCTCCTGCTTTTGTGATAAAGAAAGCTCCTCCTTTTTAATATTCTGAACTTGTCAGAGCATTATTTTGCAGTGATTGACTCTCCAACAAATACGTTGAATGTAACAAATAACAAACAGATTCCTTCGAACTACACATTTTGTAATTGTGTTTTAAATAATGATTTTACTTAGTTTACTAAAAAAATTAATTAATAACCTATAATATTGGTTATAATATACAGTTTGACGTGTTTCATTTTTTCTCCACTAGGGTGCATTTTCATGCTATGCTTGCAGCTTTACTAGGGAATTGTGTAGGTGTGGTAGCTTCCCGTTGCTTTCCACACCAGTGAAGGATGATGAGATGTGATGATAATGATGATGATGATGATCATATGATTTCGGGGACCGTTTGGGCCTTAAAGTTTTCCTGACATTTGTCTTACAGGTGAGGAAAAACCCCGATAGAAACCTCACCCAGAAAAACTACCCCGACCAGGGTTCGAACCCGGGCCCGCTGCATGACAAGGCAGCACGCTACCTCGAGACTACAGCGGTGGACATTGTAATTCTATTTGGCAATTAATAATATGATCAAGTTGCAGTGAATAAACAAATGAAACATATTCATAGTTAAATATGGGAAATACCTTTATGAGGTTCAGTCAATGATTGAATGAGTCACCTATTTTACCGCATACTTTGTTTTTTTTAAAACACAGGAACTGCAGTTTTCGAGAGTAGTTCTTATCTTCAGCCGACATTATGACGGTCGGCTGAAGATAAGAGGGACTCGTCTTGAAAACTGCAGTTCCCATGTTTAAAAAAACAAAGTCTGAGGTAAAAGAAGTTATTCATTCATTAAATGAAACATAACCATACATTGTATATTTTTTATTTCACTCACCTCATACTTCATAACTCCTAGCATACACAGCATTGAGAATGTCACAAAGGATGTGACGAAACCCTGGGTATGCTAGGAGTTATGAAGTATGAGGTGAGTGAAATAAAAAATAAACAATATTAAAAAACCTCATAGTGTTATTTCCTATCCACATAACTTAATAACCATACATTTCTGATTTGTTTTCAAACATCGCCGTTTACATTAAATATATAAATATTTTAAAATACCGGTAACTATATTTAAATAATGATATTTTAATAAACAGCTTAATTTTATTCATTAAATAGTCATAACAAATACCACTCTTGATTTCCAAATCCTCAAGATAAATTTATCAATGATTTGGAAATTGCTCGTGACATTACTTATAATAATTTCTATCACCTAAACAGCACTTCAATACCATGATTCATTGAGCAATGATGAAGAATGTGTCTTCATTGCACCTATATCAGAAATGAACCACACTTACTCCATGGCATGACAAGATCTAGAAGGCTCTTGGCCTCCCAGCTGACTGCTGACCTCAAATGCGCTTAGAATAGCAAGGGCGTATATGCAAAATATTAGTTTTAAGAAAAAGTGTTTAAAGTTTCACAAACATTTTCTCTCTTTATTACATGAGGATAGCATATCCATCAATGTGAAGAAGTTAAACATTATGTTCTGTTTTAATTTTGTTGAGTTGTTTCTTGACTCACCTCATACTTCTTAACTCCCTCGCAGATCTAGATTTTGTCAAAAATACAGTGATAATGAAGCACCAGGAAAGTTCTTAACCTAAATTCCAGACCCGGCAACCACAGGAATGATTACCTTTACACTGCTACGAACGGGGTATATCCGTTGGCAAAGAAAATGCTTTGCTGTGCTATGGGTGTGTATATCCATTCTCAACTCCAAACGCCTGCTAGTTATATAATACGTATTGCATTGCTTTCAAACTAAGCAGGCATATACTGCCATCTCCTAGGAACCTAAATAAACTTTTTCCATATTTCTCCCTACATTCAGCAAGGAGGGTTTTAAAGGCTGGAAATATCTCAGCAGTGAAAAGGTTAAGGAAAAACCATCATATCATCGGGGTAATGTAACTCTGCCTTCTAGGCACCCCAATTTCAGAAGTGGGTTAAATTAAACCAATGCCAGGAGAGAACATCTGAAATGTCTAAATAACAACCTGGGACATTAAATAAAAAAAAAGGTGAACACAAAAACTATCTGGTGTACACTAACAAGCCCATTTTCTCACCCTAACATGACCACTTGTGTAGGTGGATTCCTGGGACAGATTCTCCTTATATGTGAGTAAATATGTTGGCAATTAGCTCTATCGGGAATGTGTGTCATCACATTGGCCAACATGACACGTAGTAGTGATTTGTTCTCCAATTGAATATTCACAGTGATATAGAAGTTATGTATATAGGAAATAACACTATGAGGTTTTTTATTATTATTTATTTTATCTTTTAATTTCTATTTTAGTTTTCGAAAAATGTTCGTTGAAATGTTGTATGTTTGAAGCCGCCATCTTGTTCCAGTTGTTTACGTTATTCTTGTTTTCCTATGACTTGATAGCCAACTTTATTAAGTTATGTATATAGGAAATAACACTATGAGGTTTTTCAGTATTGTTTATTTTATCTTTTAATTTCTATTTTAGTTTAACCATTTTTCACACAAACAGGCAGTATTTAATAGTTTAACACACAGACTTGTGAATGTCCCCATGAGCAAAGAAAATTACAATAAAGAGAAAGAACACATCATAAAAATTGCGAAGGATAATGGTTTTCAAGAAAAGATGATACACAAGAAAATAAATAAATTTAAAGAACAAAAAATCACTAATGAAAGTACTCTTCAGACATAAAAATATTGGCAAAAAATTCAAGAAGTTCACATACCATCCTTTAGTATTTGACAAGTTTCAAAAAATCTTCAAATTCAACATTAAATTAGCACCGAAAAATGATTACAGCTTGGGTAATTTAATAAGAACCAACAAAAATGAAAAGATTGAAGACGGCAAAAAATCGGGAATTTATCAAATTAATTGTAAAGATTGTGAAAAGATATACATAGGAAAAACAAAAAGGAATCTAAATACAAGATTAAAAGAACACCTCAGAAATGTTAAAAATGGAGAAACCGAAAAATCTGCAATAGCTGCACATGCCTGGTCAGAAAAACATAGAATAGAAACCAAAACAAAATTACTTAAACAATTGGAAAAACCGAAGGAACTCACAATTTGGGAAAAAATTTACATATGCAAGAATGAAAATACAACTATGAATTTTGAAATACCCGGTTATAAGGAGAGAGGACTCATTAGGAAATTCATCGGTCAGCCATCAGATGGCGCGGAGGTCAGTCTGCAGGATAGAAGGCCGTTGGACGTCAGTTGTGAACGTGACACAGCATTGAGAATGTCACAAATGTTGTGATGAAACCTAGGTCTGCAAGAAGTATGAGGTGAGTGAAATAATAAAAAATAAACAACAGTGATATAGAAGTTGATTAATTAAGATTCTAGTTTGATTTAATTGACTAGGGAGTCGAAAACATTTAGCTCAGGATAGGGATTATGGAGAGCTTATGTTTGCAAGGTCATGAACATATGGGTTTGATGATGCCAGTGAGTTAGTTAATTTATAAAACAAGAAAATATTAGTATTATAACCTGTGATACATACTTGTCTGCAACTTCTTCACGTATGGTCAGTTCTTTCCCAGCAAGTTTTGTCTGTCGATAACTGAGTGGTTTCTTATCTAATTCTAATCGAGAAACCTTGACTTCCAATCGAGCACATTTCTTGCGTTCGCTCATTAAACTCTCCTGAAAATCAAATCAGGTTTAGTCAGATTTCTATAATAGTATGAAAAGTGGATTAATTTACAATGGGTTAAAGCAAGGAGATATCACGAACTCCTCCACTATTTAATTTTGTACTAGAGCATGCCATCAAATCTTCAGAGAATGAAAAAGGCCTACAACTCAATGGTATTAATAAGCTGTTAGTTTATGCTGATGATGTAGTATTATTAGGTGATAGAGAGGAGATACACACACTTTGTTGAGTAACACTAAGCAATTGGGACTGGAAGTAAACATCAATAAAACATATGTTCACACATAGAAATACATTATATAATGGAAATGGACAATTAATGACAAATGAGGGAAATTTTAAAGAAGTGGCTGAATTCAAACACTGTACCTAGGAACAATAATCACAAATATGAAAGAGATAAACAAAGAAATAGGCTCAATTCTGCAAATGTATGTTATTGTGTATTACAGGGACTCTAACATTTTTTGAGAGAAGTGGGATGATATAACTAAAAATATATAAAACAATTATTCTCCTACTTATATGGATGCAAAACATGGACTCTAACTTTAAGGGAGGAAAGGAGATTACCGAGTATTTGAAAATAAAGTTCTTAGGAAAATTTTTGGACTAAGGAGAGATAAACAGACAAGCGAATGGGAAGACTACATAACAGTGAGCTTTATGATCTTTATAGGACATCAGATATAATCCATCCATATTAATTCTGCCCGAGAGCAGGTCCTTTACTGCTTGCAGCTTTACTAGGGAATTGTAGGTGTGATAGCTTCCCGTTGCTTTCCACACCGGTGAAGGATGATGATGATGATGATGATGGCCATATGATTTCGGGGACTGTTTGGTCCTTAAACTTTTCCTGACATTTGTCTTACAGGTGAGGAAAAACCCCGATAAAAACCTCACCCAGGAAAACTGCCCCGACTGGGGATCGAACCCAGGCCTGCTGCGTGACAAGGCAGCATGCTACCTCAAGACCACAGTGATGGACTCAGATATAATAAGAACAGTTAAATCTTGTAGACTGCGATAGGCAGGACATGTGGCATGAAATGGGAATGCTCCATCCATAGTAATTCTGCCCGGAGGCAAGTCCTTCACTGCAATCATAGCATTTCCATGCTATGCTTGCAGCTTTACTAGGGAATTGTAGGTGTGGTAGCTTCCCGTTGTTTTCCACCAGTGAAGGATGATGATGATGATGGCCATATGATTTCGGGGATCGTTTGGTCCTTAAAGTTTTCCTCTGACATTTGTCTTACAAGTGAGGAAAAACCTCACCCAGAAAAACTGGCCCAACCGGGGATCGAAGCTGGGCCCGTTGCGTGACAAGGCAGCACGCTACCTCGAGACCACAGCGGTGGACATGGGATTGCTAGAGAGGCATATCTAGTTTTCTATAAAGATCATGAAGCTCACTGTTATGTAATCTTTTCCATTTGCCTGTTTACTTCTCTTTGGCCTAAAAAATTTTCCTGAGAACTTTATTCTCAAATACTCGAAATCTTTTCTCCTCCCTTAAAGTAAGAGTCCATGTTTTTCATCCATATAACTGGGAGAATCATTGTTTTATATATTTTCAATTTAACGTTTTTTGAGAGAAGTTGTAGCAAAACCAGAGGAAAAACGGCCAGTTGATAGACCAAGCATGAGGTGGGAAAATAGCATTACCCATGATTTGAGGGAAGTAGATTGTACAGGGGATGATTGGAAAACATTGGCTCAGGATAGGGGTGTATGGAGAGCTTATATCCACGTTGCCATGAACCTACAGATTCAATAGTGCCAGTGAGTTAGTTAGAAAGTGAATTAAACAGAAGCAGTTTGTTACCTGTGCGTCTTGAGCTTTCCTCCTCTGTTCGTCGAGTCGGCTGTTGGTTATAGCAAGTAGTTCGCTGAGTTTGAGTCTCTCTGCCTCGACTGCCTTGTTCAGCACAAGATATGTTTGCAGGTCCTGGAAGAAAAAGTGTTACCACTATAAACTATAGTGAATCCATTATTTTATGGGAGATGACTTTGTATACAATGGTGTAACAGCCAGGGGTGGTTTTTTTCAGGGAAAGTAGCGAAGTGCCACTTCACCTTATTTTTATCAGAATTAGAAACTGCATTTAAACTAGCGTGAAATATTTTCAAAGTCCTATAGAATAACAGTGCGCATGCGCCAGAGTTTATAGAGCCAGCGATAACCCACAATTGAACCACATTTCGATTATCATTTATATATTAAATTTGGGAATTTTTAACATTATGAGCTTCAATTAATAATAAATCACGATTCATTTAATTCTTATCGATTACTTTCCGTCGCTATGAAATTTAAATGACCAATATTTGCAATAAATCCCCAAATCTATGTTCTTCTTCTTCTTCTTCTGCTTCATGAAATTAGGCCTTTTGACCTGTTTTCACATCAAGTGGGATTTAATGAATCCTCCCATCTAGTAAATGGGCGTCCAACATTTCTATGTCCTGTTGGTTTGTACTTTAGTAACAGCTGAGGGATTCTATCTATAGGCATTCTCTTGACATGTTCATACCAGTTGTTTCTCATGTTGTCAATTCTATTTGTTAAATTGAAAATATGTTAATAATATTAAAATTACCAAATGTTTATTAAAAATGGGTTTACACTTGCATATCACTCCCTAACACTGATCCAACCAGCGATAACCCAAAACAACGATAGAAAAATCATAGACTAAGTAATATACTCTGTGGAAAAAATAGCAGTTAGCATCACAATATTGTCTAGCAGTGTCATAATATCATGATTTGCATATTTAAATAAATACTTCAAAGTTGTCTAATAATGTTATAAAAATTGTTTGAAAAAGTTTAAAATATTAAATAATGTTAGTAAATACAGAAGAAGAGCTATAGTTTACAACAATATAACTGAAAAATCAAGCGCTAGTAGAAGTGCAGTTGAGCCTCAGAATTATTTCTATCTATCTAACCAGCCTCATGGGCTAGTTGTCAGTGTTTCTGACTACTGTTCATGAGATCCTGGGTTTGATTCCCACTAAAACCATAGGAATTTTTCCTTAAAGGGAATTATTCCTGTGGTCTGGAATTTAGGTTAAGTTTAGGATTAAGGACTCTCCTGGCTCACCATTATCATCATCATCATCAAGTTTCAACCTGTGAACTCTAGATCCAGAAGTGAGAAATATCACTTACATTAGACGAATGTACTGCTTTGTTATTCCTCCCTGAAGAACGCTGGCTGCTCTCTGATTCTCGACTGCCTGAACTTCTCAGTCTGTGAGGCACCCACTGCAGTCTGGAAAATGGAGAACAAGTTTTTTTATTCGAATACAGTAACATTTCTTTTATTCAAAGAGAAAAATATATGGCATTTAAAACTAATAAAACTTTACAAAATATAATAAAAATAATAAAACCAAAATAAAAAAAGAAAAATTATCAGGTGTATATAAATTGAAGTGTGGCACATGTGACATGTCTATATAGGTCAAACTGGTAGACCTTTTATCTCTCGTATAAAGGAACACATGAGAGCATATAACAGAAATTTAGAATATTAAAAATATGCTAACCACCTATTCCAATTTAATGATTGTTTCAATCCAAATTTTGAAATTTTACATGTTTGTGATAAGAGTAAGAAGTTGGACCTTTTGGAGGCTGTGGAAATAAATAAATTGAAAAGTAGTAATAAATTGTTAAATTCTCAACTTGATTTGAATGAATCGCCTTTGTTAAATTAAATAAATTATTGTTGTATTGATTCATGTATTTTATGTCTTTCGGGCTAAATGGCGTTGGTCTGGTTTTATTAACACTCAACGTTTCGTCTACTACTGTGGTAGACATCCTCAGGAGATTCTGCGTGCTCTTTGACCTCTTAACTCTTCAAATGTCGGCTGCAGACTGGCTGTGTGTTGGAAATCGTGTCCTTATTTATAGTTAAGTATAGACACAGCCTTTCTGCAGCCGACATTTGAAGAGTTAAGAGGTCAAAGAACACACAGATCCTCCTGAGGATGTCTACCGCAGTAGTAGACGAAACATTGAGTGTTAATAAATCCAGGCCACGGCCATTTAGCCTGAAAGACATGAAATACATGAATCAAAATACCTGCAGTGAAAATCTACAATTTTACATATTGTTGTATTGTTGCTTAGATCAGTTGGAACACAATTCATAATTTGTTAACATGTGTGAAGAAGGTACAGTGTACCGAAACAGCTGTAACTGAATTATATCTTAATAAATATGAAAATTAAGTAAAACTGTAATTTTTATATCCATCCATCCATAGTAATTCTGCCCGAAGGCAGGTCCTTCACTGCAATCATAGCATTTTCATGCTATGCTTGCAGCTTTACTAGGGAATTGTGTAGGTGTGGTAGCTTCCCGTTGCTTTCCACACTGGTGAAGGATGATGATGATAATGATAATGATAAGGATGATGGCCATATGATTTCGGGGACCGTTTGGGCCTTAAAGTTTTCCTGACATTTGTCTTACAGGTGAGGAAAAACCTCACCCAGAAAAGCTGCCCCGACCGGGGATTGAACCCGGGCCTGCTGCGTGACAAGGCAGCACGCTACCTCGAGACCACAGCGGTGGACAGTTTTTATATAATTAAGAAAAATATATGCCTGAATCTGGGTTTGAAGCTGATGTCTCTGGTTCTGTACACCAGTGCTCTTGACCATTAAGCTACCAGACATTCCAATTCAAACATATTCATAGTTAAATATGGGAAATAACATTATGAGGTTCTTAATCCAATGAATGATGAGTCACTTCTTATCTTACCTCATAGTTTATAAACTATGAGGTTAGATAATAAGTGATTCATTCATTGAATTATTCACATACTGTAACAATAAATCGTGTTTTATTTTAGAAAGAAAAATTACATTCAAACTGGGAGTCAAACCCCGGATCTCTGACTCTGTATGTCAGTGCTATAACCATTACTCTATTTGAACTTCCAATAGGAACATCAAATTTCTTTCTACTTACACAATTAATTCTCCTTTCATCCGAAGGCTGATAGCCATAGCTATCCATCAATTCTTGAAAATATTATTTTAAAATATAACATAAAAATAAATTGTGTGTTTTCCATTTTATTTTATTTGAATTTACATTGGTACCAGCTATAAACGACTGGGGGACCCAACATGCTGACTACATGTCACCCCTACACTGACTTGATCGTCTACCTCTGTGATTAACACATTGGATGTGAGGCCAGCTGATAGGTTAAGGGCCTTCTAGGCCTATAATGCTTGGAGGAGGATAGAATCCTAATAGAGAGTTAAGTAAAGCTGAATATGATGTGCAACATTACACATCCATCCATGGTAATTCTGCCAAGGGCAGGTCTTTCACTGTAATCATAGCATTTTCATGCTATGCTTGCAGCTTTACTAGGGAATTGTAGGTGTGGTAGCTTCCTGTTGCTTTCCACACTGGTGAAGGATGATGATGATGATGATGGTCATATGATTTCGGGGACCGTTTGGGCCTTAAAGTTTTCCTGACATTTGTCTTACAGGTGAGGAAAAACCTCACCCAGAAAAACTGCCACGACCGGGGATCGAACCTGGGCCCGCTGTGTGACAAGGCAGCACGCTACCTCGAGACCACAGCGGTGGACAATGGTACACAGAAGTATCAAAATTAGTCTTGGAGAAATCTACAATTATGAGGTTAAATTCTTACTCCATTATTAATTAAAATAAATCTTACAGCGTCATTTACTGTAAATATGAATTCTTATATATTATTTATGTACTGACGTATTATTCTAAAAAAGGTAATAATATTTGTTTTTGACATACTCTGTACTCTCTGACTGCAATCTTCTCTCCAGTTGATTTATGCGAGAATCCCTTTGAGTGAGAAGTGTTTGCAACTCTGCAGTTCTAGTCTTTTCCTAAAATTATTTTTTAAAAAAATATATAGAAAAACAGGAGACATGTTAAGAAGTTCTAACTTTTTATTTATAGTTTCTATGGTAATATAAAAGGAATAATCAGATGTTTGTTCTAATTATTATAAAACACTAATTAATCCAGTGCTAACTTAAGGGAAGAAATTTTCTCATTAAATTTCGGCCAGTAGGATCGGTGTCCACCAACATCAAGAGGAATTTGGGTAGCTACAATAGGTAAAACATTCAGGAAGAAATATGTCTGTAATTGTTGACGATGGGGCTAAGAAGCTCTGAAACATAAGTTCGACAAAAACAACTCTAAGAGGTAAGAATGAACAGACAAAATGTTTTAATCATTAAATAAACCTCTTAATGTTACTTCCTATTGTATTTTAAAATAAATATAATCATGTTGAAAGATGACAGACCTGTGTGAGTTCTTGCTCCAGTTTCTTGCTGGTTTTCTGTTGCATCTCATCTTGCTCCATTCTCTTCTTCTCGTGAAGATTCAGCTGTTCCTGTTGACACAAAAAGTAATTCTAAATGATTGCATGTAGGAAATAAAGGAAATTAAAGAGCCAATGATCTTGCTAAGATTACTGCATCATCTGATAATGAATTTGAAAATATTAGATGCCCTTAATAAATAACATTATGAGGTTCTTAATAAATAAGGCGAATCTGGAATTATCTTACCTCATAGCTTGTTGTGTAATTTTTTAACTAATTTCTCTATATCTTGCATACCACTGTCAGATTTTTCCATAATGTTGAATTTACGTTGTCAGCAGCCCTTGAAATTAACAGTTTGGGAAAATATAAAATAAAATAAGTTAAAATATACCTTCTTAGGTAAAATCCATCATCCTCAACTTATAAAATATGTATTCTTTATGCCTGTAGGCCTTTCAGAATATCTGTTCCATCTTCAGCAGGTCCTTCTTCGCTACAATATCTAGTATGATGGTTGATGCTGCTGGTCCTAATGTAGTGTTGTCGTGACACTAGGACCAGCAGCATCAACCATCATACTAGATATTGTAACAAAGAAGGACCTGCTGAAGATGGAATGGATGTTCTGAAAGACATGTTTCAAAACAATTCTGTTTTATAGTCTGGACAAGCTGACAATAAAACAGAATTGTTTTGAAACATGTCCAAGAACAAATCAACATTAACATTGAGGTAAGATGATCAGACTAAAAATAATATAATTAAATAATCTTAGTTTAAGTCTTAAGGAGATTTGTTTCGACCTTCGAGTCAGTTGTGAAGTAATAGCAATATAGTGAGCTGCAAAATTATGAAGAAACTTTGACACGTGGAAACTTCACAATTGACTCAATGCCAATATCAAAATATGTCAAATGAAACATCAAGTATTTATGAGGTAAGATGACCAGATTCACCTTCTTTATTAAGAAGAACTTCATTATGTTACTTCCTAAAATAATTTATTAATTATATCAACACATTTTCTTCTACTGGAAATTAATATGACTAAGACAAAATGCTTAACAATATCAAAATAACCAGTAAGTAGCAATTTAGAAGTAGAAAGAAAAATTATAGAATAAGTATCAGAATTGAATTATTTAGCTGTATTAATTCTTCTTCTTCTTCCTTCCAAGTATTAGGCCAAGGCCTGTTACGATCCTATAGAAAATTTTCCCTCCAGCGCTTCATAGGACGACCCAAAGATCTTCGTCCTCTTAGTATATAATTATAACTAGCTTTGGGGATCCGATTTGAACTCATTCTTTCAAGATGGTGTTTCCAATTTAATAGGTACTGTTTAATATATTCCAAAATTGGCATAGTGTTCAATTCTTTTAAGATATCGGTGTTCCTTTTCCAATCCCATCTGGTGTAACCCGCTGTTCTGCCCCATGAATCTCATTTCACAAACTGTTATTCTGCTTTCATGTTGTCTTTTTAGTGTCCATGCTTCATTACCATAGGTCAACACTGGTCTAGCCAAAGTGTTATATAAACGTAATCTGGTGTTTTTTGTACAAGGGATGGTTTCATAACTTGATTAATAATTCCCAAACTTTTATTATAACTAGTAATTTTTTCAGGGATATCCTTTTCATCCCAACTGTATTAATAAAACAAAAATCTAATAAAAGAAGTAAATAAACTGATAAAGCTGCACAAATATCAGGATATATGAAAGATTTAATTTGGCACAACAAACATATGTCAATAGAAAGCAAAATCTGCATATACAAAACAATAGTTCGACCAGTTATCATATATGGAGCAGAAAATAGGGCTGATACAACAAAAACTAAACAAATAATATGCAAATGTGAAATGAAAATATTACAAACAATTCAGGAGAAAACATATTTTGATAGGATACACAATACAGAAATTAGAGACAAATATCAAATTCAAGACATAACTAAATTTTTTATAGAAAGACGAAAATATTGGAAAGATCATATAGAAAGAATGGAAGATAATAGACTTGCAAAAAAGAACTAAAGAAGATAGACCAATGAACAGGAAAAGAGCATGAGGATGATCAGCAAAGAGATGGATAGACAATGGCTGCATATTCAATATGTCTTCCTCCGAGGAGTGATTTGGGAAATAAAACTCCAAGCATGACAGGCCTAGAAGGTCCTTGGCCTACCAGCTGGCTGCTGGCCTCACATCCACATGTGTTAATCACAGAGGTAGATGATCATCGAGCCAGTGTAGGAATGACATGTGGTCAGCATGTCGAGTCTCCCAGCCGTTATAGCTGGTATTCTCAACCTGGAGTCGCTACTTATTATAGCTACCCAAATGCCGCATAATGCTGGGTGGGCACCGGTCCCATACTGGCTGAAATTCCATGAGAAAATTTCTTCCCCCATGGGGATTCGAACCAGCACAAGTCCCGTAGCTCTGCACCAAGGCTTCTGCTTTAAGCACTCGGCTACAGTGTGGGACTTTGGGAAATAAACAGGATGAAAATCTTACAAATAAAGAAGAAGAAGAAGATCATTTGCTTCTACTTTGTATAATAGTTATGAGTAAACAGAGATGTTCAAATTGTTTTTTTTTTCAAATGCCCCAGGTTGTCTTTTGACATTCCTGGTTTCTCTCCTGGCATGGAGTTCTTGTAACCCACTTCTGAAGTTGGGGCGCCTGGAAGGCAGGGTTACGTTGCCCTGATGATATGATGGGTGATGATGATGATAGCGGTGCGCCAGGAGAGTCCCTAATCCTAAACTTAATCTAAGATGAATATGAATGATGATTGCAATGGTCATATGATTTCGGGGACTGTTTGGGCCTTAAAGTTTTCCTGACATTTGTCTTACAGGTGAGGAAAAACCCCGATAAAAACCTCACCCAGAAAAACTGTCCCGACCGGGGATTGAACCCGGGCCTGCTGCATGACAAGGCAGCACACTATCTCGAGACCACAGCGGTGGACATGTTCAAATTATATTTGAAGAGAAAAATTTTCGCCTAGACCGGGACTCGAACCCGGGACCCTTGGCTTTCCGGGCCAAGTGCTCTACCAACTGAGCTACCGAGGCGAGTTACGATCTAGACGCAAATTTTTCTCTTATGTACGTTGTAATTCCCTCGCGCCAAATGCTTGAAACCATAGCTTCTATCTTTGCAAATGGCGGCTTCTTAGTTAAGAAGACATTTATTGGGAATTTAACACTACTTTATAGCCAGTAGGGCTTCTATTGACGATTTTATTATTAATTTAACACTTCTCATTGAAGGATAAATTGAAGAGTACAAGGGAAAAACAATCAGAGTCCACTTTTTAACATTTTGCAGTAATTGAATTTTAAGTTTAGAAACGCAGCAGATCGAGCGCTTTAGACATACAGAAAACTTTTTTTTCCCAGAACTGTTCTCAAGGTGTTTTTCTAACAGACTCTTCTTTCGAAATAAGTGTCATGTATTTTACAGTCCTGTTTTTCAGCAATGAAAAGTCAAGGTGCACATGTTTGTAAACAAAAACAATCATAGTCCACTTAATTTACAGAATGTTATACATAACTGTTACATTATACATAACTGTTTGCCTTATAAAATGTAAATAATAAAAATAATAATGAAATTAATTAATTTTTTACACCAAGTTACTCATTGTTGAATATGAGTAATCTTGAAAAATAGATTTGAGCATTTTCAGAACAGAATTTCTTCAAGGATTGGAGGTCGTCGTATTTTCCCTTGGAGAGTGGAATTAAACTTGAATACGAATGTTATGGCTGATTTTCAGTCTGTGCATGGCACACTGTATGTAATAAATTAAGAGTTTCTAGCCGCTTCATTTCTTTATTTACGTCTTCGGCACTGCTGCTATCGTTAAGTTTCTTTGCAAGTAGAGACTACTTTTTTGCTTTGAATTCATCACATGCAGAGCAAGTATCTGACCTAGGATATCGAAGAGCAATATTAAATTTTGTCTGAAATAAGTTCCAATAAAATTCATAAGACACTGGAAACTCTGGAAATGTCTCTGTCTACATTTGATGCAATAGTTTAATGTTTAATTATCTTCAGGTAGGTACATTTTAGATGTTTTGTGAAGACTGTAGTGAGAAGGGCGATCTTGAAGGGAACTGATATGTTTCATAACATTTTCAACGGCCTCAATTGTCTTTTTCATGGGTCTATTAGAATGAGAACCTCTCCGGTCAATAGGAGCAAGCCCAGGGATTTCTTGACTGTTAACATATTCTGGTTTGTTATACCATGCACACTCATGAAGGCTTTGTAACAAACTGGAATTTCAACAGCTTTTCCATCCCTCTGTACACGCACCTTGTAAGAGTAAGAGTGGTCTCTGAAGCTGCTATCTTCTTCTGGTTTCCGTGGTCTTCTTCATTTCACCGGCAAAACTGAAATTAGTGAACGCGTGCACTCTGTTTTTTCTTATCTCCCAGTAAATTGAATTCACGAATTAATACATTATGTTCATGTTTTGAAATGTTCGTGTAACACTGTTTCTTGCATTTGCAATCTTCACCAGGAACATGACTCATCGCTCTTATGCGTTTACTCGCATCATGGATTCTACCATGTTTAGGTCTTTTCTTTCCTCTACTCTGATGAGCTGTACGAGTAACATTAACACTTGATTTTCATGTTGAAAAATAAACTGATTGTCTACACACCAGTAAAATAGGCTTCATTGAACAACAATGCAGTTTGGTACCAGTAAAAGTAAATGCCACAACAATGCATAGGTATGTAACAAATTAAAACACCCCAAGCTGACCAACATATAAAAAGTTCATACTCTCTGGAAGGAGTCCAAAAATACTCTCATTTAAATTGTATATGGACTCTGATTTTTTTTCCATTTCACAGTGGACTACGATTGTTTTTCCCCTGGACACTTTATTTCAATGATGATTTTTAATGGATTATGAGTGAGTTTTTCCACGTATGAACCTCTTGGAATATAGTACTAGGTACATACAATCCACTGGTACCAGAATCTCAAATTTCACCAAAAGTGGACTTTGATTGTTTTTCCCCTGTACTCTTCAATTATATTTGAAGAGAAAAATTTTTGCTTAGACCGGGACTCGAACCCGGGACCCTTGGCTTTCCGGGCCAAGTGCTCTACCAACTGAGCTACCGAGGAGAGTTACGATCTAGACGCAAATTTTTCTCTTATGTACGTTCGAGTCCCGGTCTAGGCGAAAATTTTTCTCTTCAAATATAATTTATCCTTCAATGAGAAGTGTTAAATTAATAATAAAATCGTCAATAGAAGCCCTACTGGCTATAAAGTAGTGTTAAATTCCCAATAAATGTCTTCTTAACTAAGAAGCCGCCATTTGCAAAGATAGAAGCTATGGTTTCAAGCATTTGGCGCGAGGGAATTACAACGTACATAAGAGAAAAATTTGCGTCTAGATCGTAACTCGCCTCGGTAGCTCAGTTGGTAGAGCACTTGGCCTGGAAAGCCAAGGGTCCCGGGTTCGAGTCTCGGTCTAGGCGAAAATTTTTCTCTTCAAATATAATTTATCCTTCAATGAGAAGTGTTAAATTAATAATAAAATCGTCAATGTTCAAATTGTTGAATTATATCATATGACTTACAGTTAAGGTTGCAATAAGTTGATCATCGTGCTGGCTCTTATCCAACATAGCAGAAAGTCTATTTTTGAGGTTTATAATTTGTGTCTCCAGTGTTTTGTTTCTGACTCGAGCTGCTTCCAGTTTCTTCTTACAAGCATCCAACTGTGTCACACTTTCTTTGAGTTCATTCTCCACGCGATCTTGAGCTTCTCTTCTCTCTTTCTCCATCTGTTTCATGGATGCCAACCTCTTGCTCTCGTGTTCTGTTGATGCTGCAACAACCACTCTTCATAACAACTGTGTTTTTTAAATATTGTTAACTAACTTATTGGCTCTATTGAACCCATAGGTTCTTGGCAGCGCAGACATAAGCTCTCGTACATCCCTATCCCGAGCTAATCTAAAAAGGTAAAGTGGTAAGTAAAATAAAATAAGTTAAAATATTGTTTATTTTTTATTATTTCATTCACCTCATACTTCATAACTCATCGCAAACCCAGGGTTTCGTCACATCATTTGTGACATTCTCAATGCTGTGAAATAATAAAAAATAAACAATATTAAAAACCTCATAGTAGTATTTCCTACCTACATAACTTAATAAAGTTAAAATATACCTTCTTAGGTAAAATCCGTCTTCCTCAACTTATAAAATATGTAATCTTTATGCCTGTAGGCCTTTCAGAACATCTGTTCCATCTTCAGCAGGTCCCTCTTCGCTACAACATCCAATATGATGGTTGATTCTGCTGACTCAGTCACGACAACACCACATTAGGACCAGCAGCATCAACCATCATACTGGATGTTGTAGCGAAGAGGGACCTGCTGAAGATGGAACAGATATTCTGAAAGACCTACAGGCATAAAGATTAGATATTTTATAAGTTGAGGACGACGGATTTTACCTAAGAAGGTATATTTTAACTGATTTTATTTTATGACTCTCCACCTCAACGGTTTTAACAATGAATTTTATTAGTATTGAGGTAAAGTGGTCCCACTACAGACCTCAGGAGGCCCTTGGGGTAGTAGAAGGTTAAGGCTCCCACTTTTTCTGGACAATCGGCACTTGATGTCAGCCCTGTGTGATGGCCACTTTTACCCCCAGAACAAGTGTCTGGTACTCATTTCCATTAGAGGTTTGAATCAGTTTAAAAATCCTGATCTCACCAGGACTCAAACCCTCGACCTTTTGGCTTGTAGCATAGTGCCTTAACCACTACGCTACAGTATGCCCCTCCTGTATAATCTACTTCCCTCATATCATGGATAATGCGTGTTTGAATCGCTGCCATGAACCTACGGGTTCGATAGAGCCATAAGTTAACCATGATTTCATGGAGGTGATATAGGGAATGATTGGAAAAAAAAATTAACTGAGAATAATAATAATAATAATGCTTTATTTAAGCTGGCAGAGTTATAGACCATAGGGCCTCTTCCACTCAAAAATTAAATACTTATTCATCATCATTATTGGTTCTACAGCCCGTTGCAGGTATTGACCGCCCCTACAATGCACCTCTATTAGTCCCTCTTCTCCACCTTCCTTCTCCATCCTCGTACACCCAGTGTCCTCAGGTCCTGTTCAACACTGTCCAGCCATCTAATATTAGGACGTCCAACTCTTCGGTTTCCAATTATAGTTGTCAATGTGACTCTACGACATATGTATGATTCCTCTTCCCTGTACAGATGTCCCAGCCATCTAATTCGTGTCATCTTTGTTGTTTTAATGATGTCTACGTCACCATATAGTTCATATAATTCATCATTATATCTAATTCGCCAGTTTCCACTCTCACATATTGGGCCAAATATTTTCCTTAATATTTTTCTTTAAAATATTCTAATTTTGCTAGGGCCCAACTTTCACAGCCATAGATGGCTATAGGTCTCAATAAAATTTTATATATTTTTATTTTTGTTTGGTGACTTAGAAATACTTATTACAATTTTAAAATATTATTAAAATATAGACTAAACAAAGGGCAATGCGGATGTGGTCTAATATTGGCTAACACTAACAAAACAGAATAAAATAAAGTAAGAAAAGCTTTGAAAATGCAATAGGAAATAACATTATGAGGTTTTACATAATATTAAGTTTAGTCTGAGAAAGAGGGAGTAGAAATCGAGATCCAGGGCCGACAACTTAGGAAAAATCAATCTGTAACTACTGAAGATGAGGCTAACTTCCCTTGAAACATATGTCTAACAGAAACTATGATATGAGGTAAGAATTAAATAGACCAAACTTATTTTTAAGAAAAACTTCCTAGGTGAATATTTATAAGTATATACAAAATGCTGAATGTAGTTATTATGCAGTTAATGTTTTCATTGTGTGGAACTTATATCATCCATCCATCCATTCATAGTAATTCTGCCCGAGGGCAGGTCTTTCAGTGCAATCATAGCATTTTCATGCTATGCTTTGCAGCTTTACTAGGGAATTGTAGGTGTGGTAGCTTCCCATTGCTTTCTATTTGAAGAGAAAAATTTTCGCCCAGACCGAGACTCGAAGCTGGGATCTTTGGCTTTCCACACCAGTGCTCTACCAACAGAGCTACCGGGGCGAGTTCCAATCTAGATGCAAATCTGAAAATTGGTACGGAAAGCCAAAGGTCCCAGGTTCGAGTCTTGGCCTGGGCAAAAATGTTTCTCTTCAAATATAATTTATCCTTCAGTGAGAAGTGTTAAATTAATAATAAAAACATTAAGATATCAGTTAATTGGGATTTAAATAATGATAGTGATTGACAGTCCCTGACATGACTGGGAAGTGAGTTCCATAGGGATGATAGAATGATGATGAGAATGGGGATGAATGGAAAGCTTATGTCTATGCAGGCCTGAACGTCCAGGCCAGTAAGTTAATAATGAGTCACACACCTGATTGTTCTTTAAGACGATTTTGAAGCTCAGCCACTTTCTGCTGCAGACCAATTATCTGTTGAGCTCTCCCACGCCAGTTAGAGTTCCCAGTTGTTATTGAATGAATTGATACATTCTCACCAACCTCGCTTGACAAAACCTGATAAACACAAATCACATCATCACTTCAAAAGTGAAAGTTTTGACTTTCTCAACAATCCTCCTCCTCCATGCCAATCTGTTTCTAGCCATATTCAAATTAATCACTTTCATTTTCTTTAGATCGTTCATTGTGGCATCCTCCCATCTGATCTTCGGTCTTCCAACTACTCTGCCTCCTATAGGTTTCCATTTGTAGAGTTTCTTGCCCAGTCTCTGTCCAAGCCAATCAATTCTGAGAGATCTTATATGGTTTACTATATTCTGATTTTTTATTAATTTGTTTAGTTTATTATTTGTTTTGATTCCCCAAAAGTTATCAGTTCCTCTATTTGGTCCAAATATTCTTCTTAAAATTTTTCTTTAAAAAAATTAATAATTTGTGTTTTATTGTTTCTTTTAGGAGCCAAGTTTCTCTAGCATATGTAACTACTGGTCTAATGAGTGTTTTGTATAACCTTATTTTTGCAGTTTTTTATATTAATTTGCTTTTAAATAAGGTTCTATTTGCAAAATAAGCTTTATTCCCATTTACCAATCTTTCCTTAATTTCCTCTTCCAATGCATTATGTCCATTTACTTTGGTACCTAGGTATTTAAATGATTCTACTGTGTTAAAAGAACACAAATCAAACATTGTACTTCAATTATTTTGAAAAGAAAAATTAAAATCTGAATCAGGATTTGAACCCAAAATATAAAGTTTAACCACTATATAAATTCTCATTTACATACCAAACATTGTATTTCAATTATTATTTTTAAAAGAGGAATTTTCCATCCAGCGCCTTTTTTTTTTTTTTATATCCCAGTGATCTTTTTCTTTGAGGATAGTAGTATAGCTTTTGGAATTCTGTGAGATGGCATATATTGAAGATGAGCTTTCAGTTGTTCTGGCAGTTTTGTATATGATGTAGAATGGGTTCTATATCCAACTCTTCCATAATTTCCTCATTTTTATTTATTGATAATACTATTAATTCATCATCATAGTACATTCACGAATTTAGGCCATTTGTTGACCTGTTTCAGCCTCAAGAGAAACACCATCCAGAAGTCTTTTGAGTGGACGTCCTGGTCTTCTTCTTCCTGCAGGTTGATATCTTAAATTTTGTTTGGGTATCCTGTGATCTTCCATTCGATGAATATGTTGCATCCATCTTGACTTATAATCAGAAATTTTGTTTTCTAAAGGTTACATGTGTAATTCTTCTAAGATGTCTTCATTTTTTTTTTGTGATCTAGTAGTGTGTATCCTGCAGTCCTCCGAAGGTATCTCATTTCAGCAGATCTAAGTCTCTGTATATCCTTCTGTTTCAACGTCCATACTTTGCTACCATACAAGAGAGTTGGAAGAGCCAGTGTTTTATACACTTTTAGTCTTGAATGTTTTTGGACTAACTGTGGCTTGAAGATAGAATTTATTAACCTTAAAATTCTTAAAAATTTAGATATTTTTGCATTTACATCCTTTTCTTCTTCATATGAGATATTGCATCCTAGATATGTAAAATTATTCACTTGCTCCAAAATTTTATTGTCAAGTACAATTTTACTTCTGACAGGATCTAGGCCTACACCTTGAAATGCCATAATTTTCATTTTCTCTGTAGAAATACTATTAATTAATTAGTTCATAATTAGATCTCAGTTTGTATCTAGAAAGACAAAAATACTCATATATGAGGTTCTCCTTAGACTAGTGTTAACATATGTAAACTTGGACCATGTTGAAATCTGATGAGGAATTTTGAATGGAAGATATTCAGATCCATTTTTGGTGAAAGAAAATAATGTACGGAAAAAGATACAATAATGAATTGTATAAACTGTAGAATCAGCCAGATATTCTGAATTTTGTTAAAATTAATAGATTGACCTGGGCGGGACACATTATTCGTATGGAGAGCAAAAGGATTTCAAAAAGAATTTACAATGAACAACCTCTATTGGCCAGAAAAGTTGGAAGACCTAAATTAAGATGGGAGGATAGTATAATTCAAGACATTAAGATTTTAAAAATAAGAATGAATAATAATTAAAACATTTAGTCTGTTCATTCTTACCTCTTAGAGTTGTTTTTGTCGAACATATGTTTCAGAGCTTCTTAGTCCCATCGTCAGTGATTACAGATGGGGCTAAGAAGCTCTGAAACATATGTTCGACAAAAACAACTCTAAGAGGTAAGAATGGACAGACTAAATGTTTTAATTATTAAACAAATTTTCTTAACGTTACTTCCTATTGTACTTTAAAATAGAAGAATGAAGCTCAGAAGAGGGAAGTCTGGCATAAGCTACTGAAGGCAGCTAAGACCCACATGGAGCTGTTGAGCTATTGATGATGATGATGATGATGATGTTCATAATACTATTAATTAGAAAATCATAAAATTGAAAAAAGAAGTTAAACTTTTGAAACATTTGGCAAAACCATTGGATTTGACAGTTTGGGAAAAGATATCCTGTTATAACCTTCCCATGAATAAATTATATAAGTTTCTGGCTTCTTCCTACTTTTTTAACCCTCCTACTGGCAAGAAGAATAGTTCAAAGATGAGCAGGGACATGATGAACATTTTACCCTCCTTTAGTTTATATGAAAATAATAATTTAACTTTTTTCTAATGAAATCTATGGATAGCTTAACTAGAATTTTTTTTGTTTGAGAATAACTATAGCATTTTTGGAAAAGATAACCAATATTTTTAATTAAAACATTTTGTCTGTTCATTCTTACCTCTTAGAGTTGTTTTTGTCGAACATATGTTTCAGAACTTCTTAGCCCCATCATCAGCGATTACAGACTGAATTTTCTCATGTTGTCAGCTTTGATTCTTGATTCCTGCTCTCTTTGCCTCTGGTCCAATGAATTTACTAATGAGGTTCCTTTCTGCAGGAATTTCAAAGTTCATAATTCTTTCCTTGTTCTTCTGTATATAGATTTTTTCCCATATGGTGAGTTCATTTTTGTTTTCTAACTGTTTTAATAATTTTGTGTTTACTTCTATTTTGTGTTTTTCTGACCAAACATGTATTTTAAAACCAATACTTTTATTCACTTATGGTTCCCTAAAGCCATAGAAGAACAACTTTAGATCCTTGAATTTTGAAATTCCTGGTGAGCAAGATTTGATCTAAAAGTTCATCAAACAACACCAGATGGCAGCTTTGAAGATGAAAGTGTAGACAAAAATTGAACAGTCGTAAAGATGGCTAAAAATAGGAGAGATGCCTCCTGAAATTGCAGTCCTGTGCTTGAAGAACACGGAGTTTATGAGGTGAGATTTTTACGACTCACTACTTATTTATTAACTTGAAAGCCTCGTAATCTTATTTCCCATAATTAATTTATGAAATTAATCTGATAGTGTTGTTATTTCCATAGTATTTGTAGTTTATAGAAGTTGTGTTTGTAGGCTTACCTTTTGTGCCATTTTGAGATCAAGTCGTAATTGCTGACACTGATTGCGGCATTCACATAGTTTGATATTGGCTGCATTTAATTTCTCAGTCAGTGTTTGTATCTGATTGTTTCGCTTCTCCTCTTCCAGCTCATCTGTCAAGTACGGTAATAAACATATAATAAACAATGTTTTTATTTGATGTTTTTATTATTAATTTCATAAATCTCATCATCATCCATGCAAGTATTAGGCCGTGTGGCCTGTTACGGTCTCAAAGAGGAATTTTCCATCCAGCGCTTTTTTGGACGTCCCAGCGATCTTTCGCCTTGGGGGCAGTAGCGAATCAGTGCAAGGGATAGTGATGTGCATTTCATCACCTCTCCTATCCAAATCTCATCCTCAACCTGCTCGTGGTGCAACCTGCTATTACAAATGAGGCTCTGAGGACCGAGTCCTGGTGGTATAACCACATCACCTTAATGTAGAGGAAATGCTACATTAGTGGGAACCCCACAATAATACCCCTCTGGGCCAGCAACCCATTGGGTGAAAAAATTTACATTTGCTTTCAAGTCTCAAACATCTCAATGATGGATAAATCATATTTGAAGAGAAAAATTATACGCTCAGACCAGGACTTGAACCCGTACTGGCATTTATAATGTAATGTATATAATTCCCAAATATGTCTTCTTAATAAAGGAGCTGCCATTTGCAAAGATAGAAGCAAAGGCTTCATGGCATTTGGTGGGCGGGAATTACAACGTATATAGAGAAAAATTTGCAGTTAGGTTGGTACTTGCTCAGGTAGCTCAGGTGGTAGAGCACTAGGTCTAGAGAACCAAGGTCCCACGTTTAAGTCCCGGTCTGAGCATATAATGCTTCTCCTCAAATATAAAAAAAAAAGTTTTTATTATTCATTTCATACATCTCAATGATGGATAAATTATATTTGAAGAGAAAAATTATACACTCAGATTGAGACTCGAACCCAGGACCTTTAGCTTTCTAGGCCAATGCTCTACCGACTGAGCTATCTGGATGAGTTCCAATCCAAACACAATTTTGTCTCTTATATATATTGTTAATTCCCATGCACCAAATGCTATGAAACCTTTGCTTCTGTCTTGCAAATGGCGGCTTCTTTATTAAGAAGACAATTATTTGGGAATTTTACATTACATTATAAAGCCAGTACGGCTTCTTTCAATGTTTTTATTATTCATTTCATACACCACAATGATGAATAAATCATATTTGAAGAGAAAAGTTATACGTTCAGACTGGAACTCAAACCCAGGACCTTTGGCTTTCTAGGCCAATGCTCTACCAACTGAGCTATCTGGGCAAGTTCCAATCTAAACTCAAATTTTTCTCTTATATATACGCTGTCAATTCCTGTGCACCAAGTCCTGGGTTCGAGTTCCAGTCTGAGCATATAATTTTTCTCTTCAAATGTGATATAATAAACATATTGAGAATAACTTCTCGGTGTTTGTTCTCTCTTTAAATCAGATCACAAGTTGTGTTAGCTGCAATATTGTTTATACTTCAACAACACTTTGTCCACCTCATCATCCCTTCACTTTTCTACTCACTTCCATTCACTATCTTCTAGTTGCAGTTCCTGCCTTAACTAACTCTAGGTTCACTTTGTGTAAAGTAAATTGATCCCACTACAGGCCTCGGGAGACCCTTGGGGTAGTAGGAGGTTAAGGCTCCCACTTTTTCTAGACAATCGACACTTTATGTCAGCCGGGTTGACAGCCCTGCGTGACGGCCGTCTTTACCCCCAGAACAAGCGTCTGGTACTCATTTCCATTATAGGCTGAGTTGACCCCAGGGCCATAGTGCCACCAGAAGGTTTGTGTCAGTTAAAAAAATCCTCACCCCAACGGGACTTGAACCCTTGACCTTCCGGTTTGTAGCTCAGTGCCTTAACCACTAAGCTACGGCGTGCCCCGGGTTCACTTTGTGTAGCCACAATAAATAGTGGCTCCAGGTTGAGAAAACCAACTATAACCACATGTCATCCCAATACTGGCTGTATGATCACCCACCTCTGTGATTAACACTTGTGGATTTGAGGCCAGCAGCAGGCTGGTAGTCAAAGAGCCTTGAAGGCTTGTTGTACCATGTACTTTTTTGAGTTGTCAACATACTTATTATTATTTTTAATCTTACTGTTATTGCTATTAAAGCATTTTCTGTGGACCTTTGGCAAAAGAATTACGGAAGAGGTTAGTAAAGTGTTTTGTGTGGAGTGTAGCATTGTATGGTGCAGATACTTGGACATTACAACGGAATGAGGAAAAGCAACTGGAACCTTTTGAGATGTGGATATGGAGAAGGATGGAGTGTATAAAATGGACAGACAAAATAAAAAAAAATAAAAATGTGCTAGACAGAGTGGGTGAAGGAAGAACCATGCTGAAACTCATAAAGAAGAGGAAAAAAATTGGCTTGGCCACTGGCTAAGAAGAAACTGCCTACAGACGGATGTCCTAGAAGGAATGGTCAATGGAAAGAAGGTTAGAGACAGAAAAAGACATCAGATGATAGACAATATTAAAATATATGGTTTGTATTCAAATAAAAAATGGAAGGCTGAGTTAAGGAAAGAGTGGAGAATGTTGAGTTTGCAGCGAAAGACCTGCTCTTGGGCAGAACACTATCTATGTATGTATGTAATGCTATTAATGTTTTATTATTATTATTATTATTATTATTATTATTATTATTATTATTATTATTATTATTATTATTATTATTATTATTATTATTATTATTAATTTGAGCACATTGCACCATAGTTGGTCAAGCCAATATGCTACAACCTGGAAGGTTGAGATTTGATTCTTGACGGCAGTAAGGATTTTTAATGTAGCCTAAACTTGCTGGTGGCACCATGGCCTTAGGGTTGACTCAGTCTCTAATGAAAATGAGTACCAGATGCTTGTTCTGGGGGTAAATGCAGCTAACTCAATGGCACTATCGAACCTGTAGGTTCATGGCTGCATATACATAAGCTCTCCTCTTCTTGTAAGAAAACCAGAGGGAAAACGACCAGTTGTAGACCAAGAATGAGGTGGGAGAATAATATTAACTGTGATTTGAGGAAGTGGATTATACAAGGGATGATTGGAAAAAATTAGTTCAGAATAGAGATGTGTGAAGAGCTTTTGTCTGCACGGCCATGAACCTATGGGTTCGATAGTGCCAGTGAGTTAGTTAATTACTATTATTATTATTATTATTATTATATTATTATTATTATTATTATTATTATTATTATTATTATTATTATTATTATTATTATTTACCTTGTTGACGTGTAGTTGAGTTTGATTCGTGTTGAATTTCTCTTGTGAAATCTGCTAGTTTTCTCTCTGCACCACTGTATTTTGACTTGTAAAATTCCATCTCAGCAGTGAGATCACGAACTCGTTTGCTAAGCTCTTTTATTTTACCACATGCTAGTTGAGAAACTCTGTTTGATGCTCCAGACAACACGGTTGAAGAAGGAGAAGGTCTGTTTTCTTTCTCTATGTGTTCTTGTAATTCACTTTCACATTCTTCCAGCGACCGACGCAGCTGACCGTTCTCTTGTGTCAGGGTCTGCATAACAATAAGTGAATACATGTAGAAACATGACGTTATGCACAGAACAATAACATCCGAGCTAATTTCCAGTTGTACTGTAAACAAACTTTCATAAGGTATTACTTCGCCGACACCGTCTATTGGGGGAACCGTGGTGCTACTTTTACCTGCCATATGACCGAATTGTGTACGATAGAAACACTTTTCTTAGACTATTTAACTCATGCCCCAAATGGCATTACAATGAATTTTGATTTACAACCAATCACAGTCATTTTTCACCTCGATTTTATCACTCTTATTTTATCAAGTGACCCCCCAGATTATATCTAGTACTAGAAGTCCCGGCCACGTGTTGCTGTAGCTAAGGTATACGTTAAAAATATAAATTAAGTTGCTGTCTTTCAGCCGGATTACTTAAAACTAATACTTACACACAAAATTGATAATATTGAAAATAAAATAAACACTGAACACACTTAAATTATGAAATAATCAATATTTGTAATTAATGATGTTTTTATTATTAATTTAACATTTCTCAATGAAAGATAAATTAAATTTGAAGAGAAAAATTTTCGCCTAGATCGGGACTCGAACCCGGGACCCTTGGCTTTCCGGGCCAAGTGCTCTACCAACTGAGCTACCGAGGCGAGTTACGATCTAGACGCAAATTTTTCTCTTATATACGTTGTAATTCCCTATCGCCAAATGCTTTTGAAACCATTGTTTCTATCTTTGCAAATGGCGGCTTCTTAGTTAAGAAGACATTTATTGGAAATTTAACATTACTTTAAAAGCCAGTAAGGCCTCTAATGATGTTTTTATTATTAATTTAACATTTCTCAATGAAAGATAAATTAAATTTGAAGAGAAAAATTTTCGCCTAGACATCATTAGAGGCCTTACTGGCTTTTAAAGTAATGTTAAATTTCCAATAAATGTCTTCTTAACTAAGAAGCCGCCATTTGCAAAGATAGAAACAATGGTTTCAAAAGCATTTGGCGATAGGGAATTACAACGTATATAAGAGAAAAATTTGCGTCTAGATCGTAACTCGCCTCGGTAGCTCAGTTGGTAGAGCACTTGGCCCGGAAAGCCAAGGGTCCCGGGTTCGAGTCCCGGTCTAGGCGAAAATTTTTCTCTTCAAATTTAATTTATCTTTCATTGAGAAATGTTAAATTAATAATAAAAACATCATTAGAGGCCTTACTGGCTTTTAAAGTAATGTTAAATTTCCAATAAATGTCTTCTTAACTAAGAAGCCGCCATTTGCAAAGATAGAAACAATGGTTTCAAAAGCATTTGGCGATAGGGAATTACAACGTATATAAGAGAAAAATTTGCGTCTAGATCGTAACTCGCCTCGGTAGCTCAGTTGGTAGAGCACTTGGCCCGGAAAGCCAAGGGTCCCGGGTTCGAGTCCCGGTCTAGGCGAAAATTTTTCTCTTCAAATTTAATTTGTAATTAAATTTAAATTTGCGATTGCAACAAAAAGCACAGCCATCTGGATCTCTCTTTGTTACATAATAAACCAATTACCTTATCAAATTACCTTACACTGCCATATGTTAGAATCGTATGGAACTCACAGATAATTACACCGCCATCTCACAGATAATTATAACTCTTTGTTAAATAATAAACAAATAATTTGCAATAAAAAAATAATATGACTATAAATTTAGTTATAAACTACCCTAAGTCTCAAGTTGGATCAAACTGCACACAGTGTGCAAAATTTTATTAAAATCGGTTCAGTAGTTTAGGATTCCATCGCGGACAAACAACGTGACACAAAATTTTTATATATTAAGATAGTGCATGAATGTAACCAGATTCTGCTTGTGAGATATAATAGAAAAACATTCGTCGCATTTGATTATACAATAAAAAAAAAAGGAACCACTGTTTGTACTTTCTTAAAAGTATTATTTCCCAGGAATTAACGTTGCAGAAAAATATAATTGACATATTTACATCATAGGACATCAGAAATTAATTAATAATCTGTAATGATGTGTTTCATTTTTTCTCCACTAGGGTGCATTCTTATAATATTGCGATTCTATTTGGCAATAAATATGATCTGGTTGCAGTGATGAACAAGTGAAACATAACATTTCTCATTTGTTTTCAAACATCGCCATTTACATTAAATATATAAATATATTAAAATAACTATATTTAAATAATGATTTGTGAGTAAACAGTTTAATTTTATTCGTTAAATAGTCCTAACAAATGCCACTCTTGATTTCCAAATTTTCTAGATAAATTTGAAATCACTCATGGCATTACTTATGATAACATATTTTATGGGAGATAAGATTGAATACAACGTAAGATGGTACCAATAATTCCTCCATTTCTTATTTATTTGTGACAAAAAATTATATATCAAATGTTTACACTTTTTCCATGATATCAATAGATAACCGTTATTTATAATTTCTTTCTATTCCTGCCCTAGGGCAGGTCCTTCACTGCAATCAAAGCATTTTCATGCTATACTCTGCAACTTTACTAGGGAATTATAGGTGTGGTAGCTTCCTACTATTTTCCACACCATGCGATGATGATGATGTTCAGGGATCGTTTGGGCATTAAAGGTTCTTGACATTAGTCTTACAGGTGAGAAAAACTAAGAAAAAACCTCACCCAGAAAGCTTGTCCCAATTGGGGATCGAAACTGGGCCCACTGTGTGACAAGTCAGCAGGCTACTTCCTGACTACAGCAGTGGATAATTTCATTAAGAGCAAAATTTATGCTTCATGCTGACTCACCTGTAAATTCTGCTGTTATTTTCACCACATTCTCAATATCTAATGTAGTATATTTTTCACTAAAGTACACTGCTCAAAACAATTAGAGGAACACTATGAAATATGCAAATATTGTCGTAAAAGATGTAGAGCATGATACACTGCAAACTCATTTAAATGTCTCATTTTGTCAGAGACTTCAATAAACAAGGCAATAATCAACATTCGTCACTATAGCAACATCAGGAAGCTTACCAATTAGAAGTGGCCAGTGCCTTCCAAAATAAAAAAAATCTCTATATTTGTTATTTGAGGTAATTTCTCTGTATTTAGGTCACGGATCTTTAAAATTTGTATCCAATGATAACATTAATAATTCAATTTACATATTGTCCAACTTTGGGCATCACAGCTTTAAAAAACAATTACTTATTCAATGTATTAGTGTTCCTCTAATTGTTTTGAGCAGTGTATTTGAAAACATTAAAAATAATTTGTTACTCTCCGCTTTTCAAATGCTTTATTTTCTAGTGTTTATTATTATATAGAAGCGGCCATTTGGAAACAACTGAAATTCCAATGTGTTCTACATTGCACATGCATAATAATATAACAATATTCATTTAGTATATTTAAATTGTAATTATATATTTTAAGATTCTCCTATGTAACTTATATAAACTTGTGCTAGATAATACATATTTTAATTTATTTTATTTTCTCTAAAGTGTGAACCTTAACCTCTCACTACCCCAAGGGCCTCTCGAGGCCTGTCGTGGGATCACTTTACTTTACTTTATTTCAAGCGTTATAGAGTGCGAACTATATTTTCTTACACACTTAAAGGTAAAATCAACTAATAAAAATGCAGTCATACATCTGGTTTGTTTACATTACAACTGGAACTTATCATGGAAGATATATAAAGCATTTCTCAGAATTGAGTGAAGTTCCTACTCGACATCAGAATTCCTCTGAGACTCAATATATCAGTCATTTACCATCCTCCTTTCTCACCCAGGCCTGAGACCATCCATGGTAGAGTTGCAATAGATGCATTATTTGCTTTCACTGCAGTCCGACGCATTTAAATAAGCTGAAATTGAGTTTAGCTGGTTTAAGGGTTAACAAGAGAAACATAAAAAATGGAAAAAATCATCTGAGAAGAATGGGAAGAAATAGACTTTCAAAATTGGTGTTCCAATATACTCCAACTGGACATAGGGACACCAAAACATCGGTGGAAAGATCAAGACCATCTTCGTTAGGTTTACCGTCATAGGCCACATGGCCTAAAATGGATTTATTCAAGATGATGATGAAGAAGAGAAAGATATATCCATCCATCCATAGTAATTCTGCCCGAAGGCAGGTCCTTCACTGCAATCATAGCATTTTCATGCTATGCTTGCAGCTTTACTAGGGAATTGTAGGTGTGGTAGCTTCCCATTCCTTTCCACACCGGTGAAGAATGATGATGATGATGATAATGATAAGGATGATGATGATGGCCATATGATTTTGGGGACCGTTTGGGCCTTAAAGTTTTCCTGACATTTATCTTACAGGTGAGGAAAAACCCTGATAAAAACCTCACCAAGAATATATATACCACCGCTGTGGTCTCGAGGTAGCGTGCTGCTTTGTCACGCAGTAGGCCCAGGTTCGATCCCCGGTCGGGGCAGTTTTTCTGGGTGAGGTTTTTATCGGGGTTTTCCCTCACCTGTAAGACAGATGTCAGGAAAACTTTAAGGCCCAAACGGCCCCCAAAATCATATGGCCATCATAATCATCCTTATCATTATCATCATCATCATCATCATCATCCTTCACTGGTGTGGAAAGCAATGGGAAGCTACCACACCTACAATTCCTTGTAAAGCTGCAAGCATAGCATGGAAATGCTATGATTGCAGTGAAGGACCTGGATATATATTTATATATTCTGTAAACCAGCAGAAGTAAATCATAAATTTGACTTGCTAAAAATTTTGCTTACTTTACACAATTTCTGCATGATGGACTATTTTTCTAAAGCTAACAATTTCTTACTTTGATTTGATCTTGAAGATATCTGTTCAGCTCTTCAGGGAACATAATGTTGGCTGGAACATTTCCAGGAAAATTTATCGCCTGCAAATAAAAATTATTCCTATTGACTTTTCAGGAATTAACACTATGAGATATAATTTATTTAAGAAAAATTGTATCACCTCACCTCGTATCCTCCTTCTTATTTCAGAACCTTATTAGATTCCATCCTCAATATTTTCACGACCACTGTTATGTCATCATGTCATACGGCCTCCTGCTCTCTCTGTTGTTAGACTCATGAACCTCAAAATCAAATCACTTTCCCCAGGAATTTCAAAATTCATAAATTTACAAAAAACAGAATATCTGGTAATAAATAGCAATGAAAGAGAAAATTTAATATTGGAAGAAGGAATCCAAATAAAGCAAGTGAAACAAACTAAATATTTGGGAATAATAATGGATAACATTGAAGGTATAGGCAAAGAGAACATAAAACATAGAATTAAATTGAGTAGCAAAATAATATCATCGTTAAATTCCATATGCTGGGATAAGCATATTTGGAAAGACACAAAAAAAAAATATTGGTAAAACATTGGTGGAATCTGTTGCAATATATGGAAGTGAGGTATGGACAATCAGTAAGTACTATAAGAATAGACTAATAGCTCTAGAAATGGATTATTCACGCAGAAGTCCCAGAAAGTCTAAATTAGAATATGTCACAAATAAGGAAATTAGAACATAATGGAAGCAGAAGAAAGCATAATTGAAAGAATTGAGGAGAAGGAATTAAAGTGGTTAGGACATGTTTTAAGAATGGAAGATGAGTGATGGCCGAAGCAACTATGGCATCCGAACAGAAAGAAGAAAAGAGGGAGACCAAAATTAATATGGAAGGAAAACATGAAGACAGTAATGCAAGCTAGAAGGCTAAGCATCGAAGATGCCCAAGATCGTAAGCTTTGGAGGTTTGGCATGGGAAGACGGCAGCAGCTGTAAAAACCCGAAGATAGATAGATAGATTAATTTCTCCTTCTTGGTTTTTTAATGCAATTTTTTTTTCCTAGTCTGTGAGTTCTTGGCCTATCAAACGGTTGCTAATCTCACATCCACATGTGTTAATCACAGACATGGATAATCATTCAGCCAGTGTAGGTGTGACATGCAGTCAGCATGTCAGGTCCCCCAGTCATTATAGCTGGTTTTCTTAACATTTGGAGCTGTTTTTCGACCTTAAATATTAATCATATTTGAAGAGAAAAATATACGTTCAGACTGGGGTTTGGACCCAGAGCCTTTCATTTTCCATACAAATGCTCTACTGACTGAGCTACCTGAGCACTCCAATCTTAAATATTAAATTTATTACTACTCACAGAAAGAAAAAATTTTATTTGAAAAGAAAAATATATGTCTGAATTGGGATTTGAACCCAATGTCTCTGGTTATTCGCTAGATGATCTACGATCTCATTACCATAGTTATCAACATGAGCCTTCACCCAGCTGAAGTCCACTTGTAAATTGTCATTCTCTACCATTTGCAGATTCCTCCTATTGTTTTTTATGAGGTTGTTATGGTTCCAGTCATTCCATAATTTTTAATACATCTCTGAGTATTATGCAGGTCAAACACACAGATTAGAGGAATCCCTGGGTCAATCACAAGATCATAACTACACACATTATCCTCTATTTAATTATAAAATTTAAATTTGTCTCCTCAAAAAAATTTCAGACAGAAGTCTCTTGTTCTAATCTCACAAATTGTTATATTGGTTCATATTACCTTTCCTTTTATGTAAACAGACTACTTGATCCAAGGTGACTAGTCTTTTTTTAAAACCTAACCTTGGTTATTCTCATGAAAAGTTGCTAAATAGTTCAAAGTTAGGGTGAATTATTTTTCTTGTACCTTTTCTTTTTAAACTCAGTTGATTCTAATTTTGTTATGAGAAATATATAAAATATATTTTTTATATCTAATATATATATATTTTATTGTAACTCACCTGTAAATTTAAATTCTCATCCATTGGTAAGAACCTATTTTCTTTCATTGAAGATGTCAATTTCTTCAGTATTCTATCTTTACTGTTCTTTGATGATGATTTTGTTTTTCCAGAATACTCCATTTATATATTAGGCCATATTGAATTATATGAATTAAAAAAAAAATTTGCAATAGGTGTGAAATACTATTGAAAATAAAAAATGTAAATATAAAATAGCAAGTCTGCAAAATAAGATTTTATATTTGAAATGTGAAGAAATTGTACTAGTAGGCCTAGTTACAAAAATTATTTATAAATAAAAATTTATAATTAATACAGTGAAGAATATCAGTGATATGATAATGGAATATTTAAACCAGGGCTACCGATAAAATGGTTTATACCTATACAACAGATCATCCCTGCCTATACATTGTTGTTATGCCCTCAATTTTTATTGATTTTTTTTTTCAGTTTTATTTTGAGATGTTTCAACATCTTTGGTCATGTTGCTATAATATTTTGTAAATCATGTATGTAGACGATGTATATTCAGGTGGTAAGCAGCCTGGCTACTCTATATCAGGTGCATTCCAACTTATTTTGTTAGGGGGCAAAATGGGCTAGTTAATGTGCACCAGATTAGTTTACAGTTTATTGGATAATCTGGTGCACCATAAGAAAAAATTGGCTATTCTGTTTAAACAGTAACTCCTGGCATAGAATCCAGAGCAGCCTATATTTCGGTAAATTCATTGAATCTTAATATTGTTCAAGTACTCATTGATATTAATTTTAAATAAAATATGAAAATATATTTGAGGATGAAATGAATCGATTAATTATCTTTTGATATATCAATCTAGATATTATTGTGATATCTGAATGTCTTGTGGCAAATACAATTGCTATTAAATTAAATGATGCTGTTATTTCATTCTTATTTATAGATGTTTTATCATCTAGGGTCATATTGAAGCTAGTTGTATCAAGTATAATGTATGTGATTATATTGTTGAGTTTGCTTTTTTTTTTTAAGTTAAGACTTAATTTTCATATTATTAAGTGGATCCTGCTAATGAGATTCCAACCAATTCTCCCTGCCAATTCCAACTTAGCATTTACATCAGACGGCTGAGGAAAATCACGAAAACTGTCATCTCGCTGGTCGGGATCATCATATTCGGTTCTCTATGCTCTATGTTACCTCCGTTCTCTATGCTACGTTACATAATAACGCTTTACCCCAGAGATAACCCACTTTAGTACTTTACCCTCATAGAGAAACTTCTTTACCCTACGTTGAGCCACAGTGAACAGTGAACCGGCATAAAGGAAGACCCATTAACCTTGGAGCCCATTTGTTCGGTAAAAGTATTATATTTATTATACATAGTTAACGTTTGCATGATATATAATTGATATTTGGTACAATTTTGAAAAAGTTTGGTATATTTTCTTTTCTTTGCATGGCTAAATTGAAAAAGTTGTTCATTATCAATTTAGCCACACTAACAAGATGAAATGTACCAATAACCAAATTAGTTCTAAAATGTACTCATGGTTAGTGATTAATCATTTCAATTCCGATAATATTTTGAGTTACATTACTACTTCAAGGAATTACTACTTGGTGTAATTCTTAGATTAGATGATGTTGGATGTACTCATCTAGATTCTATCACTGGAAAAATATATAATTTTAATTTAGTTCAACAAAATATATGGACTTCGAAGCCAATTCAGACATCAAAATTTGATTAAATATTACTGGGCAGTATTTTTTACATAATTATTTATGTTTAGGAATGTACAGCACGTGTAGTAGGTATATGCTAATATGGGTTAGGAATGTGATAAATGGAATGATACATTTATTATACTGATCCTAGGTAAATTTGTTAACTTTGGCAGTCCTGCGACTACGATGTTACTGCCATTTTGATCTGTATAATAAATATCAGCGAATGTTTGATATCGTTCTCTATGTTTAACGTAGACAATGACTATGGCCAATGACAATTTAGAAAAATGCAGATAAAATACTGTATCTTGAAACGTTTGGATAGATAGTGTGTGTTGGTGTGTATTTAGTATTTAATAGCTTGTGAGTAATCGGCCATAGATCAATTTTGTGGTTATTCTCTATATGTCTGCGTATAATATTTAACTTCTTGCCAAATATTCTACCTGTTCGAGAGTAGTGTAAGTAATTTTACGAATCCTTTAATTAAAATACATGCTAGCCTTTATTTTTAATTACACTTAAAAATTATTTATTCTATTTTAACATCCTCATAATTTCCACTTGATTTTCCATACTATATTTTTGTAATTCTGTTATTCTACGTACTTCTTCTGTCTTTATTAACATTTCGTACTGATATAAACGTTTTGGTGCACTAGTGATGGATCGTTAGTGAACGAACTAGTTCATTAGAACGACACGTTAAAAAGATCGGCTGTTGTACACTTCAGGTCGCAAAAATTTTTCAATTTAATATCTTATTCCACTGATGCCCTAAACACGTTTAAAACATTTTGCAACACTTTTAAACATCTTCCAATGTTGCAACGAGTTTTTTTTTCATATTTATATATTTGCGTAAAACACGGTCGTGCTACATTGCTTACCTCCTACTCTTTGTTATTTTCCCTCCACTTCCTATGTTGTTCCAGCGTTGCCACCAACAACCCAAACTACTCCAGATGTTGCCAACCATTTCCACGTTCCCTGGATTTCACCTACGTTCGAGTAATTGATTTAGGTTTGGTTAGCTTTTAGGTTCCTTGCTTTTAAAATGTGATTCCACGTTCCCTGGATTTCACCTACGTTAGAGTAATTGATTTGTGTTACAGTAATTGATTTAGGTTTGGTTAGCTTTTAGGTTCCTTGCTTTTTAAATGTGATTCCACGTTCCCTGGATTTCACCTACGTTAGAGTAATTGATTTGTGTTACAGTAATTGATTTAGGGGATATGCTTTCCTTCGGGTCGCACGAAAATTTTTCTAAGTTCTATAGAATCGCAGTGCGCATGCGCTAGTGCTCCAATTATCCCAGGTAGATAAATGCAACCTCCAGCAGTTGGCAGTATATATATGTGAAATCAGTATGACCAACTTTGACACAAAATTCCCAGAACTTGTCTAAAAATGTATAATTTATTTTACGTATCAAATCACTTTTAAAAAGCAAGGAAGCTAAAAGCCAACCCAACCTAAATCAATTACTGTAACACAAATCAATACTCTAACATAGGTGAAATCCAGGGAACGTGGAATCACATTTAAAAAGCAAGTTCGGGTTGTTGATGGTGGCAACGCTGGAACAAGATAGGAAGTGGAGGGAAAATTACAAAGAGTAGGAAGTAAGCAATGTAGCACGACCGTGTTTTACACAAATATATATGAAAAAAAACTCGTTGCAACATTGGAAGATGTTTAAAATATGTTTAAAAGTGTTGCAAAATGTTTTAAACGTGTTTAAAAGTGTTTAGTGCATCAGTGGAATAAGATATTAAATTGAAAAATTTTTGCGACCTGAAGGAAAGCACAGCCGATTTAGGTTTGGTTAGCTTTTAGGTTCCTTGCTTTTTAAATGTGATTTGATACGTAAAATAAATTACCTCTTCATATCTGTTATTCTATGAAAAATTCAAATTATCGGAAGGTTACAACGTAAAATCATATTTCCACTAGTTCATTTCGTGTTAATTATACATTAAAGTTCTGGGAATTTTGTGTCAATGTTGGTCATACTGATTTCACATACATATACCGCCAACTGCTGGAGGTTGAATTTATCTCCCTGGGATAATTGGAGCACTAGCGCATGCGCACTGCGATTCTATAGAACTTAGAAAAATTTTTGTGCGACCCGAAGTGTAGCATATCCAAAAGATCTAACTAGGCCTATAGTTCGCACATTGATTTTGAACTGGTAGTTTGTGAAAGTGTGCTGTCAGCTCTAAGCACGATTGTGGGTGTCAAGTTAGTTTGCTCATGACTAGCCAGTGGCAAGCCTAGAATAATAGCTAGTTCAAAAGTAACCAATGTTATGGTTTCTAGTGATCTCACAATAGTGTCAAGATTTAAAAAATCATGTACAGTTCACAATGTTTATAGCACATAGCGTTTCTTACAATAATATTAATTTTGATTCATGTTTCCATTAAGTGCAGTGTGAATTTTTTCTAGGTCCGAGGCAGACACCACACGCATGCATCAACAGGGTTTTATTTTCAAATTATTTCTCACCATTTACAACAAATTTTGAATTTTTTCTAACGATTATTTGAACATATTTTTCTATGATATATAACCATATACGTAACATGAAGACGTGGCAGCCATATTGATTTTTAAGATTATTGTATACAACAACAGTGCAGCCAACATAGGGTATGTACTTCAGAATTTGAGAACTTACTGTTTATTTTTGGGTGTTGCATTCTTTCACAGGTTAGAGTGCTTAAATTGCACTAGGTTAGCTTTTAGGTTGGTCTTTCACAGGATAGAGTATTTAAATTGCATTAGGTTACCTTTTAGGTTCGTTAAATAGCATGTATAATGTTGGCTGCATCGCGATATTCCATAGAGTAAACCACTTTGCGTTTGTTAGCGCATGCATGTGGTATCTGCCTGGGACTTTGAAAAAATTCTCGCTGCACTTAATGGAAAGATTATCCTTAATTTTTAATACAATAAAATTTTAAGTTCTTAATCATAAGCGACCATTACATAAAATATTTAAAATTCTGAAAAATACCAACTGTTGTACCAGATTTATGTCATGTCACCTGAAAATATCTGTTCAACTCTTTTGCCACTTAGGCTATTTTTTGCTTCTGTTATTGTGTGCTCTGCCTTTTGACAGTACTCTCACATAGTATAGAAGGAACAACTATCGAAAGGTGAGATTTTGCTCGGATATGCTACACTTCGGGTCGCACGAAAATTGTTCTAAGTTCTATAGAATCGCAGTGCGCATGCGCTAGTGCTCCAATTATCCCAGGTAGATAAATGCAACCTCCAGCAGTTGGCGGTATATGTATGAGAAATCAGTATGACCAACATTGACACAAAATTCCCAGAACTTGTCTAAAAATGTATAATTAACATGAAATGAACTAGTGGAAATATGATTTTACGTGGTAACCGTCCGATATTTTGAATTTTTCATAGAATAACAGATATGAAGAAGTAATTTCTTTTACGTATCAAATCACATTTAAAGAGCAAGGAACCTTGTTGTGTCGTCATCTAAATTTTTAAAACACAAGTTTGGCAAGTCTTTGAATAGAGGTAAAAAAAAAAACACTATTTTAAATGTGTTTCATAAGTTCAATGAAAAATCTCACCAGCTTTCTTGTAGTTTATCCCATTCAACAATCACATGTCTTATATACTTCACACGTGCTCCCTGTTAATCTGACACTAATTGTGGGGTGAATGGCGGAAGGATACAATTGGCATTTGTTTATGTTAGGATCACTCTACGAGCAGATAAGGTATAGCTTTTAGTTTGTTCTTTCACAGGTTAGAGTACTTAAATTACATTAGGTTAGCTTTTAGGTTCGTTAAATATCATGTATATGTTGGCTACATCCTATGATTCCATAGTGTAAACCGCTTTGCATTTGTTGGCGCATGTATATGGTGTATGATTGGAACTTAGAAAAATTTTTCGTGTCACATGTTGTAAAGAATTCTCATTTTAATACCTTTACACGCTTTATATTAGCTTGACCTGTATCTATCTATGTAACAGAATCTTTCAACATGATTTTCACCCATTTAAAAACATTGGATCGACTTCAAACTTTGTATACTTGTAAAGGACCCATGACAATACAATAATTTCATAAATGTTTTCTAAGATCCTGGCCAGGATCATCAGGACATCAAAAAAATTAAGACCGGTATAATAGGTTGCAGACGTATCGACTTTTTAGTCTATCCTTGTGGTAGCTCAGTTGGTAGAGCGGTGGACTGTAGTGATATATAATTTTACTAATCCATAGGTCGCTGGTTCAAATCTGGCCCGGATGATTTTTTTTTAGAAGAGTATTACTTTTAGCTCATACTACAATAGTATCGAATTTAAAGATATTTACATTTTTAGAAAACCAAACTGAAAAATAAAAAATAGTTTAAAAAAACTAAAACAACACGCTTTATTAGAAAACCAAACTAAAAATTGAAAAATAAATTTAATTTCCAACACGCTTGGGATAAAATTAAAGTGGTCAACAAAAAAATCATCTCCAACACATATAGAATAAAACTAGAGTTATCTACAAAAAAAATAATTTTACCATCAAAAGTGTGGGGTGCTCTATATCAATTAATATATTTGATAATAAACAGATATTGGTAAAAGTAAAGTCTATAAGAAGAAAATGTAAAAACCATGAAAAGCACCCCACATTTTTGATGGTAATTTTTTTTTATAACCATCATCATCCTGCCAGGTATTAGTCCTCGTAGAAGAACTGTTACTACCTGAGAAAGCAGTTTTCGTGCCATCTTTTCATAGGTCGACCAAGTGACCGTTTCCCATTTGGACATTATTGCCTTGGGGATCCTGGATCTAGCCATTCTTGAGACATGTTCCTTCCTTTTTTTTATAGGTAACTCTAGTTTTATTCTAGATGTGTTGGAGATGATTTTTTTTTTTGACCACTTTAATTTTATCCCAAGCGTGTTGGAAATTAAAATTATTTTTAATTTTTTAGTTTGGTTTTCTAATAAAGCGTGTTGTTTTAGTGTTTTTAAACTATTACTTATTTTTATTTCCTTATTATCTGTATATTGTGTAGTCTAGGCCTATTATGTATAATTAATGATAATTATTATTACTAGAGACCGGATGTTAGGGAAAATGCCTATAGTTATTTATTATAGATATTGTAAAAGTGACTTCATGTAAGTTTATACCTACGACCTAGAGTAGTTTTCCATGAAGTTCATTTTGCCTAAAAATGCCTATTCCAACTTATAATGCCTATAAATGCCTATATGCAATTTTTCCTCGAAATTAAGTCAGTATTTCAATGAAATCAATTGAAATGGACAAACTTCATGGCACAAATAATTTCATAGAAGTTTTCAAGTGTTCTTTTTATATAAATTCTCTTTGAATATATTGTAGGATAAGGGTGGCAATAACCCAATAATATAGCAGGTAGATGGTTCCTCCTCAATGCACTCCCATTAGGTAAATATTGTATTTTTCCACCTCATGCATTCCTTAAGCAAAATAGCCCTATTCTATATCCCATTGTATTATGCTCTGGCTCTATGGCTTGGAGAAAAGTTCTTTGCTTCTTTTCAGTACAAACATTGCTGAATGACAAAGAGTGTTCTGCTCTTCATAAAAAAGGCAAAACAAATTCCAATAGCATCTCTGATATCTTCGAATGATATTGATAGCATATTCTTAACGTAACACGGTAAAAAGTGATGATGTCCGTTTTTTGTAAGAGCCTAATTTGAGTTTTTAGTGCCTATATTAATGACTTTTAGTGCTTTTTTGCCTGCCTATTTGGAATGTTTTAAGTGCCTAACACCCGGACTCTAATTATTACTATATGTACAATTTAACCCTGGTGTAGCGTAAGAGAAGACCTTAAGTTCTTAACCCCATTGGATAAAATAAATAAATATACACACATATTTGTCATGTTGCTAATTAAATCATCCAGTTTTTGCTTTTTTTAAAATTATGTTTTCGAAACATTTTTAATACAAACTTATGGTTTCTGAAACATTTGTAATACAAATCCTAAAATATGATTTTCTTAATGATTTTTGTTTTTGATTTTTCAGAGAATAATGATGGAAGATATAGCAGAGTCGGTTAGCCATGCACAGAGCATGTACATAGATGATACTCTGGTGAAAATAGAACCTCAAGACGACGAGAGTATCATCGTAATTAAACAGGAAGTCAACAGCGATGACGAGAATCAAGTTAACGAGAATGAATACTACAGTTACATTGATGCGTCCGCACTCGAAGAGATGAACACAGGCACGGAAAATGATTCTATTAAAGATGAACAGAATTTGGACACAAAGTATGTGCTGATATGTGAGAATGCAGATGATAATTCAGAAGTATTACATTTACGTCTGTTGAACAAGCCGTCGGGTAGCCACACGTTAAGCCTCAACACACAAAACAAGATAGAAACTAAAGCTCTCAAGAGGAAATATTTAATAATGCCATCAAAGAACTTGGAAGAAGATGTAGATCGCCCTTTCAAATGTTCAAAATGTGATGAAAAATTTGAAGTAAAGAGTCATCTAGTAATGCATGAAGTCGGACACGAAAAATATAAAACTTATAAATGTATTAATAATAAATTGCAACCTGTGATGGATTTTGAAAAACAGGAACCTATTCTGCATATGTGCGATGAGTGCGGCATTACTTTCAAGCATAAAGATGATTTACTAGCTCATAAACCTTACCACGACGACGATCAGATTTCTGGATGCTCGTGTAGGAAATCACTACGGACGACTTCTGATCTTTGCAAGTGTTTTGTTCGCGATTGTCAGTCTTGTCACAGAAAATATTTTGCAGCAATTAAACTAGGGAATTGGTCTGCTTGTATAAAAATGTTTCTTCCTTAAAGATTCGGTGTTGCAAAATGTAAGAGAGGAGTTTGAACATTCTCAGAACGTTGCAACCATTGATATGAAAGATACAGTGGTAATCGAGCCAGTTAAATCGAAAACACTAAAAAAACTATGTTTCTCCTGTGGGAACATGTGTTGTAATGCTATGAGAGCTGGAGGATTGTGGATTTGTTACGACTGTTGGAATACTAAATTTAAATATAAAAGAATTAAAACGTTAAAACGGAACTCTCCGTCTGAATCAAAACTAAAATACAAAAAATCATCCTGTGCATATTGCTTACAGTTGCATCCGTACAAATCCCTCCAGCGTGATCACAAATGCTTGCATAAACCTATTTATATGAAAAATGAAAAAATGCAGGTTAAACAAACTGATGAACAGATTGGACAACACTTTTTATTATCGTCGATGGATGAATCGTCTGTCCTTATGGAAAATTCTAAATATTCGAGATCTCTTATGATACCTTCACGACTTATCAAGTCGAAGACTGTGCCTTGTAAACAGTTTGAGAAACAGAGTTTGTGGGAAACGTTGAGTGATGATGATAGCGATAATGTTGACGATTTTGTGATGGAAGACACTGTTAAACAAGAAATAGTGGAAGAAGACAATACAACGGCCACCACGATCTTGTGTGATAGAACTGGGGAATTGATTGATTTAACTGCAGAAAATCAACAGTTGGAATATGGAAAAGCTGATTAGTTTGATGATATAGTGAGGAAATGAACTTTACAGGGAATGGGAAAGCACTTTTGTTTTTATAAATTATTCAGAGGATAAATATGAAAAATAATGTCAGATGTTGTATACATGAAATTAATATTCCACATTTAAGATGATGAATCCAAAACAATAAATTTACATTAAAATAAATTTTTTATTGTAGCACAAATGGATACCATTGCATGTTATGAGGGTGAATAGGAAAGTAACACACATTAATTAAAATTTTTTAAAAAATTCTTTACACCTCACCTCATATCCTGTCTTCTCTTTAGACCGGTTTCGTAACCTAAGTAGTTACATCTTTACTATTCATAGTTAAGTATGGGAAATAAGATTGAGGTTCTTAATTCATGAATTAATGAGTCATTTTTTTACATCTTACCTCATATTTTATGTTTCTTTAAACACAGGAACTAGTTTTTAAGAGAAGGATCTCTCTCATTTTCAACCGACATTATGACTACTGGATTTTCGTTGGAATCTCCATCGTTGCCATCTGGTGTTGATTTGATGAACTTTCAGATGTTACGTTCATCAGGAATCTCGAAATTCATGGATCTAAATTTGTTCTTCTGAATATATATCTTCTCCCAAATTGTCAATTCTAAAGGTTTTTCCAAATGTTTTAAAAGTAAGGCTTCTTTTTCAATTTTATGATTCTCCAATAAACTATGTGCTGCAATAGCTGATTTTTCAATTTCACCATTTTTAATATTTCTAAAGTGTTCCTTAGTGTGAGTGCCAAATTCCTTTTTCTTTTTCCTATGTATACTTTATTGCAGTCCTTACAATTAATTGGTAAATTCCAGATTTTTTGCTACCTGGGGTGTTCAATTTCTTATTAGTTATTAATAAATTACCAAGGCTAAATTTATTTATCAGTGCCAATGTAATATTCAATTTTTTGAAATTTGTTATGTATTTCAGGATAAGTAATTTTCTTAAATTGTACATTACCCTGCAATCTGATTCAAAGAAAGGAAAACAATTTAAGAAAATTACTTATCATCCTGAAATACATAACAAATTTCAAGAAATTCAATATTACATTGGCACCAATAAATGAATTTAGGCTTGGTAATTTATTAATAACTAATAAGAAATTGAACACCCCAAATAACAAAAAATCTGGAATTTATCAAATTAATTGTAAGAACTGCAATGAAGTATACATAGGAGAAACAAAAAAGAATTTGGACACTCGCACTAAAGAACACTTTAGAAATATTAAAAATGTAGAAATTGAAAAAGAAGCCCAACTTTTAAAACATTTGGAAAAACCTTTAGAATTGACAATTTGGGAGAAGATATATATATATATATATATATTCAGAAGAACAAATTTAGATCCAAGATTTTGAGATTCGTGATGAATGTGACCTCATCTCAAAGTTCATCAAATCAACACCAGATGGCAACGATATTGATGGAGATTCCAACGAAAATCCGGTAGTCATAATGTCGGTTGAAAATGTGAGAGATCCTTCTTGAAAACTAGTTCCCGTGTTTAAAGAAACATAAAATATGAGGTAAGATGTAAAAAATGACTCATTAATTTACATCTTTACTAGTTTCACAACCGATGTTTCAGTAATCCAGGATCATTGCTTCTTACTTCACTTGTTGGTAGAATGATGAACCTCCCAATCAAATCAACTCCCCGGGAATTAAAAAATGTTTTTTTCTTAGTTTTCTGAATGTGGATTTTTTCTCAGATGAAAGCCGATTAACAGCAAATGAGATGCAATTTATGCGCCATACAGCAGGCTGTACAAAGTGGGACCATAAAAGAAATGAAGAAATTATGGAAGAGTTGGATGTAGAACCCATTCTCTACCATATACAAAACTACCAGAACAACTTGAAAGCCCATCTTCAATGAATGCTGTCTCATAGAATTCCAAAAGCCATCTTTTGCAGTCTGTTTTGTGTAGTAAATAAACATGGACATTATTGGTGAAATTAAATGTTTCTTATTTCTCCTTATATAAATTTTCTAAGTTGATCGCAATTTCGAGACTATAACTGTCTCATCCTCAGAACTTTGTTGGCGATGGGTGTTATGTCGATCGGAAGAAACTCTTCATTAATGGACATTATTGCTTATATTGCGTCGTTTCTTTTAATTATTAATATAGTATTATTACTATGCATGATGCAAAGGGCAAACATTTAAATATGTGGATAACTTATATCTTTGGGTTTGATAGCGTAACAAGAAATTTCTCACGCGGCAAGTCTTCCTTCCTTATCATAACAATCTCCTTTCCCCTCTACTGCCTTCCATGCGACAGGTCTCATCTCTCGTGCTAGTACAACGTATCGAAAGTGTAGCAGTATTGTTGGTTGAATGAAAATAAATTTTTATCTATCGTAATGAGGGGTTAAAATATAGCAATATATAACATAAAATTTATTTTAGTATACGCTATACAGTAAGCTAGTAATGATCGCTCATCTAAACTAAATTCATAGGCCATTGATAGTTTGGGGGTGTCTTATAGGAAAGATATATGCTAAAACTATAAAACTTTGACAAAAATCTATACCTCATCTTATCTGCCGAGATATACGGTGTTCAGATATAAAGTTAATTAGGAAAATTTTTGGGTAAAAAAAACAGATGAGCAAATGGAGAAGACTACTTAACCACGATCTACATGAATTTATAGGAAACCAGATGTAATAAGAACAATTAAGTGTTGTAGACTGCAATGGACATGCGGCAAGAATGAGAAATGAAAGAAGGGTATGAAAACTTCTTGTAGAAAAACCAGAGGGAAAGTATCTAGTAGGTAGGCCAGGAATGAGGTGGGAGAATAATATTAACAATGATTTGAGAGAAGTAAATTATACATGGGATGATTGATAAAACTTTAGCTCATGATGGGGATGTGTGAAAAGCATAGAGGATGTCCAGCATTCTGAAAAATCTTGAAAATCAGGAATTTGAAAAGAACCGGAAAATAGATGGGAATTCGTAAAGCGACATGCATATATCTTGTATTCAAATCGTTAAGCCACGTTCTGAAAATGCATACAGATATTGGAATATTTCTTCGAAGGAATATTTATGATACTATTATGGGCATAGTGGGGGGGGGGTGCACCCTTGATTTTCGACCAATTAACACTAGATAGAATGAGATTTTCTTCTATCTGAAATTAGGTATAAAATGTTAAAAATAGATATGCCCCCCTTTAATCCAATGCTGGATGGATACTATAGCATACATTCGGCAAAGTCAAGCTGCCACCACTAAAGAAATGCCAGCCATTGCCAACACAATATCGCATCAAATATTTAAAAAAAAAAATCATTTTGATATTCTTATTTAAGATCTTAACCATAAAAATAAATTATGTTTTTATTTAATATTTGTAGGAAATAACACTGAGGTTTCTCTTAATTATGAGTTATTTTGACTCGCCTCATATTTTTTTATATTCTGCAGATTATAGTTTCGTCGCCTCTATGTGACATTGTCGATTGCATTCTGTTGTTTTTTGTGGTTGTCATCCAGTAGGTTGATTTCTACTCCCTCTGTTGGCCAACTGATGAACTTCCAAATCAAATTTTTCTCTCTTTCCCCAGGAATTTCTGATTTGGAAGTTCATCGGTCAGCCAACAGTGTGAGTAGAAATCAACCTACAGGATGACAATTGCAAAACACAACAGAATGCATTGACAATGTTGCATAGATGCAACAAAACTATGGTCTGCAGAATATAAAAAAAAAAATGAGATGATTCAAAATAACTAACTCATAATAATTATGTTTTTTTTTAATATAATAAATTTGGGAATTTTTAACATCATGAGGTTTTATTGATAAGAATCAAATGAATCGTGAATTCTTCTTACCTCATATTTCTACGTTTTTTAAACACAGCACGACTGAAAACAGCTGATGATGGTCGCCGATACTGCGGTGCTGTGTTTAAAAAAACATAGAAATATGAGGTAAGAAGAATTCACGATTCATTTGATTATGTTTTTATTACTTATACATATTAAAAAAACATACCTTTGCAAAATTAACTTTACTAAAATTATTCAATTTAGCACTCAAAAAAACGCTGGAATTATTCTTTGATGCCATCAAAAAATGGGAAATAGTCGGGAATTTCACATTTGTAATTTGCTGGATATCCTAGCTTATGTTCACATGGCTATGAACCTCCAGGTTCAATAATGCCATTAGTTCGTTTAGTCCTACAGAAGCCATAGTCAAGATTTTTACACCCTGAAAAAAATCTATTTGAATGGTGAACCTGGGAATCATAGTTTACTTACAGTGGAACCGACAACCATTGCAAGCCGAAATCTACTTTGAAATTTCTCCCAGAGAAGCGTTGTGATGTACAAAAAATTATCTGCTTTTTTAACTGCAAGGCATTAAAATCCAGTGTCAAATCACTCATTTGAGCTATAAGGAAAGAATACAACTGCTGAATTTGGTAGATTGGATAATCCTCGCTACATGCTGTCTACACTGTATCCTGCATTATTCCACTCTGCTCTTACTCATGCAGGGAGTCCACCTGCTCCATACAGTGGGTTGACATCGTTGGATATTGGCTTCGTTTCATGTGCCTTGCAGTTAAAAATGGCAGGTGATTTTTTGGACACGGTACATCATATTGGTTCTTTGAGAGAAATATCAAGGTAGGTTTCAGCATGTAATGGTTGTCAGTTCCTTTGTGAGAAAGAGACTCAAATGGAGTATTGAGAAAGTCTTAAATTAAAACTACATTTATTTTTATATCTGTTTATTAAGATGCTATAGATTAATACAGTTTTATTGTAAAAAAATATTTTAACATGTCTGCTGTCCTGGCTCAGGTGGCAGCATGTCTGCTTTTTGACTAGTAGGCCTGGGTTCGATACTCGATGGGATGAATATTGTTTTTTATTCTATCTAACAGGCTTCATGTCATCTCCCTGCACCCAATTAATCTACTGTCATTCCAATTCTTTTTCCCCTCGTGCTGCTCAAAACAACATTAATCCATGTTATTTTTGGTCATCTTCTTCTTCTTCTTCAATCAAGCGGCATACATTTTAGTATTCTTCTTGCAAACCTGTTTTATATCACTCCTTTCACACGACCATACCATTTTAATATATTGTTTATTTTGACGTTATATTTTAAATTAATTAATTTAATTATTTAAAATTAACATGTAACATTAACATTTTAAATTAGCATGTTAACATCAAAGTATGAAGCTTCACTGCTTAAAAGAACTGTATAAATTCTCAATAAAACACTTCAAATAGAATTTGTCAGATGGTGTTGGTAGCAATGGCTACCAGCCTTCTGATGAAAGAGTATTGTGTAAGTGGAAAGAATTGTTACGTTTGTATTGGAGTTTCGATGGTGTAACTGGTATCATACTGACGTGCAGAGCCAGAGATCTGGGGTTTGAATCCTGGTCAGAGCGTTAATTTTTCTTTCTACAATAAAATTGTTTGTTATGAAAGTCACAATTGAAGTTTGAGGATGAATATTTTAAATGTTAAATTAATTTAATTGCAAAATTTTAAAGCTTGGGTCCACGAAAGACGGTGGTTGTCAATTTTAAGTCGCTACATTGTGCTCCAAATCCCTGCATTAAATTGCAAACCTCTTTGCAGTACATATGTTGAGTTCTTTGGGCCATATAAAGATGGAGTAGGAGTCAACAATGTGAAAATTAACAGTCTGGACATGTTGACGATGAAACAAATGTTTTGAAACATGCGCTAAAATAACTTTTATCAGGTAAGATGCTATAGACTCACCTTATTTATTCCTAGCAAGTATCTAATTTTAACATGTTCTATTTTTCTTCTTGTGTTTAGTGTTATTTTCAGTTGCTTCTGCTGTTTCAGGTTTTCCATTCATAATGTCACTATTACACTCTGGTTCTGTTTTGCATTTCTTGAGTTCTGCCTCACTACAATCATTATCGTGTTTTCTTTTAGACTTGTGTTTCTTCTTAGAAGAATTTCTGAGGTTTTCTACATCTTCCTCTAGAGTTCCAGTGTTCTGATTATCATATAAAATTGCATCAATATTATCTTCATTTTGTTTTCTTTTACACTTGTGTTTCTTAGAAGAATTTCTGAAGTTTTCTACGTCCTCCTCTAGAGTTCCAGTGTTCTGATTATCATCTAAAATTGCATCAATATTATCTTCATTTTGTTTTCTTTTACACTTGTGTTTCTTAGAAGAATTTCTGAAGTTTTCTACGTCCTCCTCTAGAGTTCCAGTGTTCTGATTATCATCTAAAATTGCATCAATATTACCTTCATTTTGTTTTCTTTTAGACTTGTGTTTTTTCTTAGAAGAATTTCTGAGGTTTTCTACGTCCTCCTCTAGAGTTCCAGTGTTCTGATTATCATCTAAAATTGCATCAATATTATCTTCATTTTGTTTTCTTTTACACTTGTGTTTCTTAGAAGAATTTCTGAAGTTTTCTACGTCCTCCTCTAGAGTTCCAGTGTTCTGATTATCATCTAAAATTGCATCGATATTATCTTCATTTTGTTTTCTTTTACACTTGTGTTTCTTATTAGAAGAATTTCTGAAGTTTTCTACACCTTCCTCTAGAGTTCCAGTGTTCTGATTATCATCTAAAATTGCATCAATATTATCTTCATTTTGTTTTCTTTTAGACTTGTGTTTCTTAGAAGAATTTCTGAAGTTTTCTACGTCCTCCTCTAGAATTCCAGTGTTCTGATTATCATCTAAGATTGCATCAATATTATCTTCATTTTGTTTTCTTTTTTCCTTCTTTTTCTTTGTTTTTATTTCTACGTCGCTGTTTGAATGAGTAGATGTTGGTGTATTGCTTGTAGCCTGAGCTAACAAAAGTTTCTCTTGTTCATGTATTCGTGCAAGTTTTCCATTCAATTTCAAGCCATGTCTTGCACCTCTGAAATAAACACAACATGTACTTTAATCAAATTACAATGCAAATGAAAAAAATGGATGAATATAGACATTAATGGAAATAACATTTAGAAAGAATTGGACGAAAGGAGAATACCAAAAATAATTGTCATATAAACCAAGAGGATAACGGAGATGGAACAGGCCATTCGGGCAAAACCATAAAAGGAAGAAGATTATCAGGTAATGAAGAAGACAGATTTGAATAGATCTCGTATGAGGATAGAGATTAGTTTCAATACTTTTGTGTACTATCTTCAACGCTAACTGTTGAATTGGTAGTTGATCCTGCAGGTTGCTTCCTACTCCCTCTGTTGGCTGATTGATCAACCTACAAATTAAATATTTTTCCCTATATTTTCCTGGAAAAATATTTCTAGAAAAACAAAAGGAGAAACATTAATTTTGAAATTCCCAGGAAAAAGATTTAATTTGGAAGTACGTCAGTCAGCTTCAGAGAGAGCAGGAAACAACCTACAGGATTGCCAACCACTAATTCAACAGTTGAACACAAGGTGAGGTATTAAACATCATATTTCCTATAAAAGTTCAATCTAACTCTATTATTAATTAAAATAAACCTCATATTGTCACTTTCTTTATATATGAACTGAGATTCAATCTCTTGATAAATTATCTTATTATTTTACTTCCTATCAATTTTAGGAAATACATGTCATTTCCACCATACATAGTACTATGCTTGAATTTGGGTAAAAATCAGCATCTTTCAAGGCCTAAAAATTAGGAAATATATTGCTCTGCTAAGGAGAAAGAGAGCAACTAAATGATTAATGTATTTACAGTCTGATCATCTTGCTTCAATATTAATGATTTGTTCTTGAACAATTCTGTTTTGTCGTCAGCTTGTCCAGACTGGTTAGTTTTATGTTGCACACTCTGGATGTCGATGTCAGCTCCATCCTGTGGTTGGTCAAAGAACCTCCAAACAAGGTCATGCTCTGTCGGTAGTTCAAAATTCACAACTCTGTTTTTGTTCTTCTGAATATAGATTTTTTCCAAATAGCCAGCTCTTTTGTATTTTCTAATTGTTTTAATAATTTAGTATCCGAATTTATATTATGTTTTTCAGACCAAACATGAGCAGCAACTGCAGATTTTTATATTTCCCCATTTTTAATATTTCTTGTGTGTTCTTTGGTTCTAATTTTTAGGTTTCTTTTTGTTTTTCCTATATATATATATATATATCTCTCTTTTTACAACCCATGCATTCAATTCGATATATTCTTGAGTTTTTATTTTTATCAGTTTTTATTAGTTTATTTAAACTGTAGTTATTTTTCGGTGCTAATTTAATATTAAACTTCTCAACATTCAAAAGAACAAAAACAGAGTTATGAATTTTGAAATACCGACGGAGCGTGATCTTTTTGGAGGTTCTTTGGCCAACCACAGGATGGAGCTGACATCAACATCCAGAGTGTGTAACATAAATCTAACCAGTCTGGACAAGCTGACGATAAAACAATTGTTTTGAAACATGTCCAAGAACAAATCAACAATACTGAGGTAAGATGATCAGACTGTAAATAAATAAATTAAAATAACCTCAAAATATCGCTTCCTAAAATTAAATATCAACTAAATGAACTTGAAAACTGAGAAAAATGAGTTCAAAGTTAGATCAATTTCTTGTTATAATTTGAAAAATATAATGTTTACTCCTGTAACAACTACACTATGGCAGTATAAGTAATGGAGATAAAGCATTGTAGAGATAAGAGATAGTACTTGTGTGCTGTACGGCCGCCACATATCCTGAACAAGTCGTCATCTGTTAAACATTCAAATGAAGGAGTTGGTTCTTCAGGCTCGCTTGCTTCTGGTGCTGTTCTTGTCATCTGGCCTTCCTCTGTCAGTGTACATGTCTGCAAACACAAATATCTATACATTATTTTTCATTAACATTTAAAGGAAGTAACCTCTTGACAAATGATAGAAGACTAAACTGGAATGATCACACAGACAGAATGGAGAACAGTAGATTAGTGAAAAAAGTATGTGACTGGACACCTCAACAGAAAAGGCCTTTAGGACGACCACAACTACGATGGAAGGACGTCACCATACCCCAGAACTGTAGTGAATGAACACGCAAAAAGCTGCCAGCTTTCATGCGTAGATTTAAATTAATGTTGGAAAGTAAACATTATGAGGTTATATCATTAATAGTGAGTGGAGAACATATTTTTAATGACTCACCTCATACAATTTCAAATTTCTTTGATACCGACGGTTTCAGACAACATCTTGTCCCTCTTCAGTCATGACTTGAAGTGGAAGCCATGACTGAAGAGGGACAAGATGTTGTCTGAAACCGTCGGTATCAAAGAAATTTGAAATTGTATGAGGTGAGTCGTTAAAATATGTTCTCCACTCACTATTAATGATACCCTTGCTTTTCCTTGCCTGCTTACATTACCTGCGAGGGAGTTGGGAAACTCTTCGGTCTTCCTGTAGTTGAGTTCCTTCTCACTTTTGTGTAATAAAGTTGTTTTCTATTGCCGTGCAAACTGAGCTGTGTTAGATACACCATTTTGTCTGTATTTCAGTTAATACGTTATGTCTTTAAAGCGTGCATGTAAAACCCTTACACTGAGAAAATTCAAGCTTGTAATTTGGGAACCCTTTATAATAAGGAAAACTGCCAAGACGGAAATATATTTAAGGAACCGTCATGTTCCTTCATAGACAGGTTTTACTGTATGTTCTACTAGAAACAGCGATGATTTCAGTGAGTCGTGGCTCTCTCAAGCTGCTGTTTCAAAGATTTTATATTTATTGACTTACCTTTAAAAATGTTCCATATTCTAAAGTATTACTTTTCTTGAGTTTTTTCATAGAATATTTCTTTGTTGTAATATCTATGCTGTCATCCAGTGTTTCAACCTCAACTCCTTTCTGAAACAAATGATAAAATATCTCTCTCAAATATTCCAGAGGTCCGTGATTTAATTCTCAGCTATACTACAGAAATATTTTGGCTACTGCAGCGCAAATGACTTGATATGCATGCTACCCAACATCCATAGGTTACAAAATATTTTCATTCTTATTACATAAGGTTCCGAGGGGACAAGTTAGTGTACATAAAATTTTTTTAAGAATTGAATCTCCAATAATATGAACCCTATTTCACCATCCGGTATGTTAGGGTTTTAGTTACAATACAATTAATTATTTACAATAATTTAGAGTATGGTTAATTTATAGCGTTACATGATAAAATAATATGAACAAGTAAATAAATTAATTAACAAACCCAACAAAAAACTAACTCAAAGTCTCTTAAAAATATGATGGATAAAGTCACACATCTTTCTATAGCAACACTTCTTACATAAAATATTTGAAATCTATTATGGCAAATACCTAATTTCTTAATAAATTCATGTCTTTTGGAATTAAATGCAGGACACTCAAATAACAGATGTGAGATAATCTGGCTGGAGTTTTTGCAAATACAGGTATCTGTACCTATTTTAAATTGTTCCAAATAATGTCCAAATTTACCGTGTCCAGTCATAAATTGTGTTAATACAAAATTTGGTTCTATGTATTTGTACTTTATTTGGTCTAAAACAGTTGGGAAAAATAATGTTCTTGTTAAAGCACCATTAATACTGTTTAACCACTCAATATTCCAATTTTGTAAGAGATAATTTTTTAATAACTTCTTTAATATATGATACAGGACACAAGGAGAAAAAGTAATCCATATTTGAATTAGCAGCTGATTTGGCAAGAAAATCTGTTCAAGTGTACATAAGATTAATTTATAGTTTATTAAATAATATGCATGTAGTTAATTTTGTTAGGTTAGACAGAGGAAAGTTGGTGAATATCCACTTCTTATAAACATTTAGGAATTTATTGCAAAATTTGGTAATGCCAATTTCACTGCCATCTAGCATAAATTACATTAAATATTCATGCAGGCACACTATGATTCTGTAGAACTTTGAAAAATTTGAGAGAGTCAATTACTAAACTTTTTCCAGAAAAACTATGTAGAGCAACAATTAGGGCTCAACTATAGATTAAGTCTCAGTATGGAACACCATGCAATATTCATGACACTGTTGTACTATTTACTTTTTCTGTTTCTACCAACATTTTCTAATGATTCATAAAATATTTTTTACAATTGTTATGTATTTATTTATGTATGTGAATCTTCTCAATAATCTCTTGTAAGTTCTACATAACATAGTGTGCATTCTCATCAACAGATAGCAGTCTGGTATGACCAATCTTCAAATAAGAAACTGCACTAGTATTTTTTTTATTTTGTTATGTTAAGAAGGTGTATGTTAGTGTAGACCGAATTAGTTTATATAGTTTATTCGGAAAAAGTCGGTTTTATGTCTCTCAGGAATTCTTCTAAGTTCCACAGAATCGCAGCGCGAGTTGCTGTAATGGTTAATATAGACTCCGGTAGTCGGCGTCACCAACTTTGGGAATAAATTTCCAAATGCAAAAAAAAAATGGACGTTAACTAACTTGCCATTTTCTAACTAAAGAAAACAATTTACATGCATATTATTTCTTCCCAAATGCTTAAAAATGGACGTAAACCAACTTCCCATTTCCTAACGTAACAAAGCAATTTACATGTGTACTATTTAATGAACTATAAACTAATTTTACGTACACTAACACTAAATATAGTTTTAAATTATTTTCAAATGGTGGCAACGTTGGAACAACATGGGAAAGTAGCAAGGAAGTGATGTATCCACGATCACGTTTTACGTAAATATATAAATATAAAATATTGTGAAGAAAGCTTGAAGATCATTGCAAAATGTTTAAAACAGTACAAAACGTGTTTACAAGTGTTTAGTGCATCAGTGGCATAAGAATGTAAGTGTAGAAATGTGAGAGACATAAAACCGACCACATCCGTTTATTCAAATAATATGTTTACAGAAAACAGAATATATGTGTTTGGGAAAGGATGTGGATGACCTCATACTTGAAACAGGGAAAATAAAAAAATGTGAATTTTTTTAATATCTTGGGTCAATAATTACAAGTTTAAGTACTGTGAGAGAAATGTACAGACTAAAATTGCAACTAAGACATTACATGGAGTATTTTAGAACAAAAATATTACAAAGGAAACTAAAATGAAAAGACAGAATATTTTGTCATATGGCAGTGAAACTTGGTATTTGACGGAAGTACAAAATAAAATTTTGAATTGAAAAACAGTTGAATTTGATAATTTTAGAAGCCTCCAAAAAACAAGACAGGATAAAATAAGAAACAAATTCCTTTGGAGAGAAATGAATGTCACCAAATCTGTTGTTAAGAGGATTGAAAATCAAACGCTTAAATAGTATGGCCATGTACAAAGAATGGAAAATGAAAGATGGCCAAAAAATATATACAAATGGTCACCCCCTGGAAAAAATAAATGTGGCAGACCTAGATGGAAATGGAAAACCTACGTCAGAACAATAATGGATGATAGGAATTTGGAAGAGGGAGATTGGAATGATAGAGATAAGTGGAAACTGAAGATGGCAAACCTATAAGTGGGGGAAAGCCGAAGAAGAAATAATATGTAAACTGATTACTATGTTAGGTTACAAATTATGTGTTGGTGTACTTCCATATTTAAAAGCACATTTGAGAATTTATCATGAAGGTTGGTAATACCGACTGCACTGATCATACTGCCATCTATGGAGCAAGTTCATAACCCTTGCACGTGTGTACTACTATTCTGCAGGACTTAGAAAAATTATGGTGAGACTTAAACTGTGGTTTCTCTAGAATGTGGTATGGAAAATCATAGGTAAAGGTATTCTAAACTTGAGCCAGCATATTTTGTTAAACATGTCCAAGTTGTTATGAAGCTGTAATTGAAACAAGTGTATTACCTTGGATGAAGTAACCTTAATGTTACTGGCTGCTTTGTTGAAAGCTTGTTCCCACCAGTGATATGTGAACTGCTCAGAAGCATCATGTCCTATTCCTCTGGTATCAAACTTAAGCTTAGGTCGTATGGCATCCGTGATTCCAGATTCATTTTTCCCCAAACCTTTTCCTGTTTTTACAAAATAAAGAAAACATAAAATTAGTAGCTAGACATTCAAATTATATGACCTAAAAATAATCAAAATATACCTTCATCTACTCTGGAAGAAATCTGCGTTATTGTAGTGCAGTATCAATATGTATGTTAAAACAGGCCACATAACCATGTGCTTTTTCTAGGCCTATAGAATTGTGCATAGAGTAGATATAATTAATTAACACAAAGTTGAGTTTTTAAAATGATTATACTACAATTATACCTCTGCACTTTCGATAACGGGATTATATTAAATGTTTTAGAAATTATTTACAAATTCTGTGCATACATACTTATGACATTTAGGTTAGAATTTTGTCAGTTTTCGGTTACAATTTCAGTTACATAAACACCAGACATTATAGTATGCATAATGTTTGTAAATAATTATCAACGCTTATCTTACCTTCTTTCCATCCGTACTTTAAAAGTTGATTTTTTGCAAAATCCATGCCTTTAACAGTAGCCATGATGTTTTAAAAAGGAACACCAACATAGCATAGAGCAAGAGGGGTAATTTCTTGTATCATTCGAAGTTGACAATGTAGCGATTTTCGTACGAAAAAGAGCTGTTTTGGGTATCTCAATTGTTTCATGATAATAGTTGCTGCAAGGAATAATTGGTAAGAAAAATATTCAATGATTGTTGGTTGTAAGAAGTTATTTTATCATATACAAATCAGCTACAGCATGGTTTATTTTATTTTTTGTTTGCATGAATAAAATAATTTTATAGTGTCAGGTAAAATTTAATTGGTTTACTTTGATCACTGAATATAGTTGAATTCTATTGCACATCATATATTTTCAGATATTTACTTATTTATAATTATATTTAGCGAATTTTTAGCTTTAAATTGTTTCATTGCTGACAACACACACAAGATAGTAGGGGAAAATTATGGCGAATTAGCTGTTTTGTAGACGTAAGTTGGTAGTTCTAACTATTAGTAGCTGTACAGTATCTCTGAACAAAGTTGAATTCTATTGCACATAATCTGTTTTCAGGTATTTATAATTATATTTAGAGATTTTTTTAGCTTTAAATTATTTAATTGCTGACAACATAGACAAGATAGTAACAAAAAATTATGGTGAATTAGCTATTTTTTGTAGACGTAAGTTGGTGGCTCTAGCTGTTAGTAGCTGTACAGTGTTTCCAAAAGTTTGAAATATTAATTTTAAAATGATTAAAAATTATATAGGGGACACTAGTGAAAATTGCAGTCCACAACAATCCAAGGAAAATAGAGGGATTCTTTGCCACCAACATTAAGAATTAAAAAAAAAAATGGTTGCAGTATGTGAATAATTACCTGAGAGAAATACATATGTTGATCCCCCCCCAAAAAATGTGAAAAATGCCATAAAAATTAAGTGAGAAGTTGAGTTCAAAATAACCTAAAATCAGCACATTTGCAATGTAAAATGTGTATTAGTCATTGGTCAGACAGTGTAGCCAATTTGTCAATAAAACCTGCTAACAAACTAATGCTAAACTAATCTGGTGCACTAACTTACCAAATTTCTCACCGTAACTTGCCCAAACTAACACTTATTTGCCCACTAATGTAGGTAGACTCGTGGGATAAAATCCCCTTATATGTAAGCAAACATATTGTAATTGTCTCTAGTGGTAACATTGTTATCACATTGGCCAACACGATACTAAAAGTAACTTGTTCTCCGATTGAATATTCAATGGTAGCACGGTCGCATAGTATAGCCGATTAAATAGTAAAATTTTCAATCTTGTGTCAGGAGAGGTGGTGCTGTAAAATTTTTTGGGACATTAACAACGATGAGCAATCCCATTATTTTTTTAAGTTAGAAACACACAAGGATTTTTTTAAAAAAAAATATTAATAATTACCTCAAGAATTTATGTATAATTTATTTTTCTAAAAAATCCTCAAAATTCATTAAAGTTTAATGAAAAGTTTGCGTAAACATAACCTCAAAATTATCATATTATAGCAATTACCTAGCATCAATCTATAGCTAATACAAAAAAAATAATGAATTATCACACACTTTTTTTCATATTATTATTCTATCTATCTAACAGCCCAATGTTAAGCCTTAGGCTCTCCTTTTTTAGGAGTTCTTCTTCTTCTTCTTCCAGCTCTACAGCCCTTTATGAGCCCTGGCTGTTGTTAGGACACTCCTCCGTGCATCCCTGTCCAAAGTCCTCCTTCTCCATCCTCGGACCCCGAGCTTTCGGAGGTCCTCCTCTATTCCATCCATCCATCTCAGCTTCAATCTTCCTCTTCTTCTTCTTCCATCTGGTCTCAGTAGTGTAAGCTTTCTAGTGGTATTCTCCTCCTCCATTCTCATTATATGACCCACCCATCTCAGTCTGCCAATTTTTATAACATTTACAATATCTGGGCCTGAGTACAAATTGTAGATTTCATCGTTATACCTTATCCGCCATACTCCATGATCATTTATAGGTCCCAGGATCTTCCTCAGGATTTTCCTTTTAAAGATTCTCAGACTTTCTCCATTCTTCAGCATTCACTGCCATAAATAGCAACTGGTCTCAGTATGGTTTTATAAATTTTTAATTTTGCATCCAGACTTAGAATGTGTGATTTATTTTGGTACTTAAGTGCATAATAACATCTGTTGGCTTGGAGAATCCTGTTCCTTATTTCCTTATTAATATTATTGTCATCAGTGATTATAGTGCCCAGATATTTAAATTCATGTACAATTTGAAATTTATATTTGCCTATTTCTAGTCGGTCTTTAGCTACAGGTCTGTTGGAGATCTGCATAAATTTTGTTTTTTCTTCATTAATTTTGAGTCCCACAGATTCTGCTGCTAAGGATATGACATTAAGAGCTTCCTTTATAGATTTCATGGTACAGCCAATAATAACTATATCGTCAGCATATGCCATTATCTTCTTGTTTCTTGTAAGCCCATGTTTGCATTAACATATATTTAGGTGCTCTTCCCCTACAGGGAAGAATTTGAACCATACTAATTTAGTTACACTTGTTTTTTGTATAGATGTCATTTGAGTGGTTCGTGATCAGCGTTCTGCCTCATACTGACATCTAGGAAACCAAGGTAGCACTAGGACAGGAAAATTTGGTAAATTTTGCTTAGAGGCCTTTTCATTCGGGCTTAAGGATCTTTTACGAGCCTGAAAATCTTCAGACTCGGGACCCACGGCTTAAAGTCTCTCCAGGAGGACTTGCTCCTTGGATTTTTCCATCCTAAAAAAATCCATCGACCCCGGCCGAGTTTGAACTTAGGACCAGAGGCAAGGAGCATAACCACTAGTCCACCGTGGCCATTTCTATGCCATTATCTGGATGAATTTACTATATATTGTACCACTGATATTAACTTTGGCATCTCTCAGTACCTTCTGAAGTGCAATGTTGAACAGCATGCATGATGAGCTATCTCCTTGTTCTCAGGCCTGTTTGTGTCTGAAATGGTTTGGATAGTTCATTCTTGATTTTAACCACACTTCTAGTTATTGTCATTGTCTGATGTATTAATCTAACCAGTTTTTTGGGTATGTCAAATTCAGCCAATGCCTCGATTACTGCTTCCCTCCTAATAGTATCATATGAGGAGTTATTAGACCAAGTTGATTTAGTTATGCCTGCATATTTACCCACAGATGTCATGAATGGTATCCAGTCAACATACTGATTCTCTAAGACATCTAGCAAACAACTAAGGTGTTACTAGGATGATGAGGTCGTTAAATTTTGCTTAGAGGCCTCTTTATTCAGGCTTAAGATTCTTTTACAAGCGTGAAAATCTTCAGACTCGGGACCCACGGCTTAAAATCCCTCCCAGAGAACTTGCTCCTTGGATTTTTCCATACTAAAAAAATCCATCGACCCTGGTTGAGTTTGAACCTGGGACCAGAGGCAAGTAGCATAACTACTAGTCCATCGCAGCTGACCATATTATTATAAAAAAAAATAAAGGTAGCTCTAGACAACAGATTATTCCCTATTGTCAGAAAATTTACCCGGATACATCCATAATGTTAACTAAATATCAGCTAACCTAACCAAATCGCAAGCTAATCTGGCCAAATGCATCTAAAAGTAAGGAAATAATTTTTTTCATGATTTTTAAGTTATATTTATTGCCTTTGTCCTGCATCGTAGCCGAGTGGTTAAGGCAGGAAGCCTTGGCACAGAGCTATGGGACTTGCGCTGGTTCGACTCTCCATGGGGGAAGAAATTTTGTCATGGTATTTCAACCAGTATGGGACCGGTGCCCACCCAGCATCGTGAGGCATTTGGGTAGCTACAATAAGTAGCAGCTCCAGGTTGAGAAAACCAGTTATAACGGCTGGGGGACTCGACATGCTGACCACATGTCACCCACTACACTGGCTGGATGATCATATATCTCTATGATTGACACATGTGGATGTGAGGCCAGCAGCCGGATGGTAGGCTAAGGGCCTTCTAGGCCCATTGTACCAGGAGGAGTAATTTTATTGCCTCTAGCGGAAGCTTCAGTAAATTTTAGTGGGTTATTGCTGGACTAAATCATGGATACTGCCAGTAAACATTTTGCTATAGCGTAAAGATAAGTGATAACTATCAATATGTTTTAGCAACTAGGTACGCCCTCAGAATTGTTCATTATTGCTAGTCCAGCACAATTTTTAATTGTGCATCAGATGCCTGAATTAAATTGGAAATCCCTCTGCAGTACATATTTTGAGAAGATATGTTGTAAGGGCTTATTGTTGATGACTATCCATGCAAAGGGGACATTAAGCTTGGCAGCCTTCTTGGTGATTTTCGACAGAAGTAGTCTACATTCTGGCACTGTGTTTCACCTCCACTCTTCTCTTCATCATCATGCTTCATACAACACCCTGACACTACACACAAAACACTTAAATATACACTCATTACCCAATATACTGATATACCGAACATACCAAGATAAACAGAAGTAGCACATTTTAGGATGACAACGGGCCACGACTGCCTGGCAAAACACCTTCACAAAATCAATGTTCTGCCTTCACTGAAATGCATTTTATGCAATCACCCAGATGAAGAAATGGACGAAGGTCATCTGAACAACTGTATTGCTGTCAAACATGAAGATTATACGGGGTGAATCATAAATATGGCTATACGTTTGATCGCGTTGTGTGATGAAAATATTACCATTATAGGAGATATGAAATTACCGTTGGAAAGGCAATTATTCAAATTACAACAATGGAATAAAACAAAATAGTGTAGAACTTACGTCATTAGTCAAAAATGACGTTGAATATGCAACAGCAAATTACAATTGCTGCATGGGCAATAACGTATGCTAATGATTGTGAGGCCGCAAGACGTGAGTTTAACATAGCATTGCAGCCGTCGACTGTGGGGAAGTGGAGAAAACGACTGCTGGAAACGGGAAGGATGCAGAAAATCAAACCTCCTGGAAGGCCTCGCATTAACACAAATGCAGAAACAACGAAGAGAATTGTGGAGGCGTTCGACGCTAGCCCACAAAAATCAACCTGCCAAGCTGCACGTGAGCAGTGATTTGTTTTGTTTTGTTCTATTGTTGTAATTTGAAGGATTCCCTTTCCAATGATAACATCACATTTCCTTTAATATTAATACTTTCGTCGCAAATTGCGATCAAACGTATAGCCATATTTCTGAATCACTCTGTAATACCTCAAAGTACTGGAGAGCAAGACTTCTAATTACTTCAGTGTTAGATGCAGCACATTAGACAACAACAACAACACTCATTACCCAACTATCTGTACAATAGTTTCAAGACCGATGTTTTGTCGTTCAGGAGAACAGCTTCTTATTACTCCATCTGTTGGTGAATCGTTGAACCTCTGAATGAAATCATATTCCCCAGGAATTTCAGAATTCATTAGTTTATATATATTTTGTTGTGGATTTTTTCCGAAACCGTGAGCTATTTTAGTTTATTTATTTGTTTAATTAAACTAGCCTTCCTGTGCTTGAAGAACACGGAGTTTATGAGGGTAAGATTTTCCAGGACTATCTATTTATTAAAAAGAAAAATAATACATAATTAATGTAGCAATAAAAAACCTCATAGTATCACTTCCTTTCAATATAAAGAAAAATAGCAAAGTTTGTTTGAAGAAATTATGGCTCATAAGAAAATAAAAAGACAAAAAATAATTAATGAAAGCATACTTATAAAATAAGTAGAAGAAAACATAAAATTCAAGAAATTCGCTTACCATCCATTGAAGCACCACAAGTTAAAAAAAAAATAAAAAGTTTAACATAAGATTGCCATTGAATAATGAATATAATCTCAATAGCATGATTAAAAACCAACAAAAATGACAAACTTGAAGAAGATAAATTGGGAATTTATCAGATCAAATGCAGAATTGTGTCAAAATTTACAAAGGGGGGGGGAAAGAAATTTGAAAACAAGAGTGAATGAACATCTTTGGAATGCCAAAAATGAAGTGGAAAAGTCAGAGGTAGCTACTCATGCTTAGTCTGAAAAAAACATGTAATTGAAATAAAGACTAGTTTATATTTGAAAACAAAAATATACACTCAGACTGGGTTTAAACCCAAGATATTTTGTCTTCCATGCAAGTGCTGTACCAACTGAGCTACCTGAGAAACTCCAATCTAAACACACATTTTTTTTTATGTACACTGTAGTTTAATCAAACAAATAGAAAAACAAAAGAGCTCACGGTTTGAGAAAAAAATCACATTCAAAAAAACAAGAAAGAAAATCTAATGAATTCAGAAATTTTCAGGGAATTTGATTTGATTCGAAGGTTCATCGGTTCACCAACAGATAGAGTAAGAAGCAGTTCTCCTAGGCGACAGAACATCAGTTGTGAAATTACTGATGATAAAGCCACCTAGGTTTTGAAACTGATTTAATTAGAAGACTGTATAAGAGGTGACGTGTAAAGAATTTTAATTTAAATCTTAAATTTTGAACTCAGTACCTACTGGATAGGAGGCTGCTGTAACACATCAAATTGAGTTTATTTCCCACATTTTAGAAGTTTGCAGTAATAAGTATTTTCAGAAGAATTTGTAAATTATATAAATGTTATCTTGAATTGTGGGAATGTGATTTTTCTCACAAAATGTTTTGTTTTGTTCTGACAAGGCAGTAAACAACAAATAATGTCTTTAATAAAAACAATTTTATTGTAAAGGTTGAGCGTTTTTAAAATTTAATTCATAATTATATATTATTACATTTTATTTAACATCTGATGTCATATTACATCTGAAATCTTTTAGTGAATTCCAAATAATGAAGATGAGATTGTTCCCATGAAAAGATTTTTGAAAAACGTTTACAGATCTTCACTTATTCTATATAGTAGACACCTTAAATTATCATGACCAAAATTTATATGTACTGTATAATCAATTGATTAGGTGTTTAATCAAAATTACACTGGGAATTAACACTTTGAGATAATTTTGAATTTATAGGCCTAAATGAGTTGGATAAAATTTTTTTTTGCGCGATAGTGCGTTTTGTCGCACTTAACAGCAATGGCGACCATGATTGAAAGTTGAACTTCCTGCATTTCGGAATTGCCAATCTAAATAACTATACTGTAATATTACATTTACACCCACGTGCGGGAAGTAAAACCACTGCCCTCTATGTATACTACGTACAATGTATATACAAAAAATATCCAAAAGGTAGTGTTAATATACATTACACGAAACAAATCAGTGCATTTTAAATGAACTGAACTTTATTTGAAACAATATAAACAATAAATACGAACTTGCGGCAATGTTATCAATAATTGGTCTCAAGGTCTCATGTTGTTTCAACTATAAACATTGCCCACACTGTTAACGTTAGTCAATTGTTTATAATGAACGCAAATATTTCCAACAAAGATGCTATTTTACTATTATGTATTATTTTGAAAACGCCATCGCGTAAAAAATTATGTACAACGCACGTTTGTGATGTTTTACAGAATCTCGGAAATTAAAAACCGAGCGATAATTTTCCTCGATTCTATAAAAACCACTTCCCAACCTAGCATCGTAATATACTATTACATTTCACCTCATAAAGTTCTGTGTTTTCACTTTACCATTTTCAAATGCCATTCTGCCTTCATCTAAACTACAATTGTTGAAATGTTGCCATTACCACCATCTTCCAAACTGCCATCTGGTGCTGATTTTATGAAATTGAGGATTAAATTTTGATTACTGGGAACTTCCAAATTTCATAGTTCTATATTTGTTCTTCTGAATGTATATATATATATATATATATATATATATATATATATATATATATATATATTTACCAAACTGTTACTTCCAAAGGCTTTTCTAAATGTTTTAAAAGTTTAAGTTTCTCTTCCAATTTTGTGTTTGTCTAGCGATTGGGTCGCGGGTTTAAACCCGGCCGGGATCAATGGATTTTTTTAGGATGGAAGAATCCAAGGTGCAAGTACTCCGGAAAGAATTTTAAGCCGAGTATGAAGATTTTCAGGCTCGTGAAAGATCCTTAAGCTTGAATAAAGAGGCTTCTAAGCAAAATTTACCGACCTTCTTCATCTTAGTAATACATCAGTTGCCTACTAGATGTCTCATTGGATCGGTATGTTGACCGCACACCATTCATGACATCTTTAGGAAATAAGAGTAATTAAATTATCTTAGTCTAGCACCTTCTAACAAATGCGAGGCTAAGACCCAACATTGGGCTGTTTACGTCATTGTAAAATATAAATAAATTATATATATATAGTGTGTGTGTATCAATAAAACTAAATATATGGTCACACGTAGAAATACATTATATAATGGAAATGGACAGCTAATGATAAATGAGGGAAATTTTGAGGAAGTGGCTGAATTCAAATACCTAGGAACAATAATCACGAATAGAAATGGGATGCACGAAGAAATTAAACATAGGCTCAATTCTGGAAATGCATGCTATTATGCATTGCATAGACTCTTGATGTCCCAACTCCTTTCAAAAAATGTTAAACTGAAAATATATAAAACTATTATTCTGCCAGTTATATTATATGGGTGCGAAACATGGACTCTTACTTTAAGGGAGGAAAGGAGATTACGAGTATTTGAGAATAAAGTTCTTAGGAAAATTTTTGGACCAAAGAGAGATAAACAAACAGGTGAATGGAGAAGACTACATAACAATGAACTACATGGTCTTTATTGGAAGCCAGATATAATAACAGTTAAGTCTCGTAGACTGCGATGGGCAGGACATGTGGCACGCATGGGGAATGAAAGACGTGCATGGAAGCTTCTTGTAGGAAAACCAGAGGGAAAACGCCCAGTTGGTAGACCAAGAATGAGGTGGGAGAATAACATTAACTATGATTTGAGGAAGTAGATTATACAGGGAATGATAGGAAAGCATTAGCTCAGAATAGGGATGTATGGAGAGAGCTTATGTCCGTACGGTCATGAAACTACGGGTTCGATAGTGCCAGTGAGTGAGTAAGTATGTATAGTATGTGTGTATGTGCTTGCATATATTGGTGGCGGTGGTTCAATGGCTGTTTTCCATGCCTCTAGTCCCAGGGGTTGCGGGTTCGAACCTAGTTGGAGTCAATGGATTTTTAGGGTTGAAAAATGCAAAGGACAAGTCCTCCGGGAAGGACTTCAAGTTGTGGGTCCCAAGTCTGAACATTTTTAGACTCGTAAAAGAGCCGCAAGCCTGAATAAAAAAAGGCCTCTGTGCAAAATTTAACCGACCTTCATCCATCCAAGTAATACCTAAGTTGTCTACTAGATGTCTCATGTGCTAACCACATGACACTCGTTGACATCTATAGGTAAATAAGTATAATTAAAATTAGCCTGTTATGAAACTCCCGCTAGGGAGCACCCATGTTCCCATGTGGGATGTAAGGAGTATATACTCGTACATACATATATGCATATATGACCGTTAACTCTAGCGGCTGAAGTTTTTCTTCCATCGAAACCAAATTTGGCGTATGGCAATTATTTAAAAAAAGTAAGCTGGAATTCGTTAACTAGTAAGATCGGATCATTAGGTGTAGGAGTTCATTTAAAACGAAAATTTAAATATTGCTCTACCAGGCGGAATTTTTTATATTTGACAACAAATTATAAAGTAAAGTGATCCCACAACAGGCCCGGAGGCCCTTGGGGGTAGTAGGAAGTTAAGGCTCCCACTTTTTCTAGACAATCGGCACTTTACGTCAGCCGGGTTGTCAGCCCTGCGTGACGGCCACCGTTACCCCCAGAACAAGCGTCTGGTACTCATTTCTGTTAGAGGCTGAGTCGACCCCAGGGCCATAGTGCCGCCAGAGGGTTTGGGTCAGTTTAAAATCCTGACCCCAACGGGACTTGAACCCTCGACCCTCCGGCTTGTAGCTCAGTGCCTTAACTACTACGCTACGGCGTGCCCCGACAACAAATTATTGCTGAGCGTTTTTTAAATGTTCGTTTCAGGTGAACTCCTACATCTAATAGTCTGGTTTTGCCGATTAACGAACACAGCGTTTTTTTTTTTTAAGTTTAATTCTATATTCGATATTTAATATTAAATTTATCACTTCTCATTCAATGACAAATTAAATTTGAAGAGAAAAATATATGCCTAAATTGGGATTTGAACCCAATATATTTGGTTCTGTACACCAGTGCTTTAACGATTTCAGCTATCAGGCATCACGATTTAGATGGCGTTAGTGGAACAAAAGTCAATGCTACCTGGCGCACGGAAATCGTATTAGTATAAGAGAAAAATCTATGTTTAAATCGTGATACCTAATAGCTTAAATCGTTAAAGCACTGGTGTACAGAACCAGAGGTATTGGGTTCAAATCCCAATTTAGGCATATATTTTTCTCTTCAGATTTAAATGTTATATGCAACATTTGGGTTGGATGAAACAAAAATTGCAGCCGTTAGAACGTTAACGTATATATATATATATATATATATATATCCATCAATCCATAGTAATTCTGAACGAAGGCAGGTCCTTCACTGTAATGATAGCATTTTCATGCTATGCTTGCAGCTTTACTAGGGAATTGTGTAGGTGTGGTAGTTTCCCGTTACTTTCCACACCGGTGAAGAATGATGGGGTGATGATGATAAGGATGATGATGATGGCCATATGATTTCGAGGACCGTTTGGGCCTTAAAGTTTTCCTGGCATTTGTCTTACAGGTGAGGAAAAACCCTAATAAAAACCTCACCCAGAAAACTGCCCCGACCGGGAATCGAACCCGTGCCCGCTGCGTGACAAGGCAGCACGCTACCTCGAGACCACAGCATATATATATATATACACACCACATACATTTTGGTGATGGACTTTTCAGTGTGTACTAGATAGGATCGGCGAAGATGTCGGGTCAATTGAATGGGCGAAGACCACAATGGTATAAGTGACTTTTTTGTGAAAATTGAGTCAAGTGCAGTTATTGGGTCCAACTTTCGAATGACAGAGAGATTCAAGTGTATGTCAGTGGCGGCTCGTGTTTTTGAAGTTAGGTGAAGAGCTAGTAAAAAAAATGTTTGCACACATGCTTGTGATAATAATTATTTGTTAAACTCACCTATTTCTTATTTATGAAATTGATCCTTTCGTCCTTTAATGCTACAAACTTCTCGGTGATATCTTCATGGAATGGACGTGTCTTCCTTAACTGCAGCAGAAGTTCTTTATGAATTGTAATATTCTGCAGAGAAGAAATTCTCTTCTAAAATTGTATTCCTCAGGTACGTTCAGACAAGAAAACCTTTCCACAGATGCTGTTGTAGAGGGAGAGGAGCATAATCATGGAAATTCCTTAAACCATGACCGTTTGAAACTAAAATTGTAGTGTTTAACTGAATATTTAACTTGTTTTCTACCACAAATTTGTAGAGAATCAGTAGGACGCCCACAATTTAAAACTTCCTTTTTATTTTCATCTTTTCAACGTCAAAAAGTTGTTTCCAATAAAACACACACCACATCATAAACAGGATTCATATTTAAACCACCACAACAATAGCCGAATAGCGAGATACGAAAGAATTATATACACAAAGCCTTGAAGCAGATGGCTAATTCCCTCTCGGCTACTTCACTTGGAGGATCTTGTAACGCTAGACCTCAGCGGGTGACGTCACGGTTGTCTTGGCGACCAGCGAAGTAAGCTCCGCTCCCAGAGGTAGAGCAAGCTGGAATAAAAATCCTTCAGTTCAGCTCTGGCAATAGGCCAGAATGATAGCATGTGGCGCGGGCGATCTGTGTCTCAACGATGAGTCCCGCCTCGTACAATAATACATAATTAATTTCTTCAAAAAAAAGCAACATTCGTGATATGGAAAATAAAGTTTAAAAATAAATTTTGTAAAAATAAGGTGGCACTTCAACTTCATCCCCTGATAGCAACCCCTAATGAATACAACTGCTTTCTTGATTTGATACCTACAACAAATGTTTAAACTCAAATTTTCTCTGAATGGTATTGTGCTGCGTCGTAAAACGACGTTTAAATTTCGCGGACAAGGCGAGAATGGCGGTCTCACATTGGTCGGAATAGATTTGCTAGTTGAAAGACCCGCGCAAACCACCCATATTTCTGGGATGTCAGTCCAGATAATTCTACCAACATCTCCCTCATCTTTCCGGAAAGATCCGTGGCCAGAGGCTTCTATGGTTCGAAATGTCTCGAACCCTACACCTAGAAAGTTCCTCGCCGCCTATACATTTGAGGCGAAGGCAGGATGCCAGTTAGTTGTGAATTAATAGCGAGGGTAGTTAAATGTCAGACAAATTGTAGCAAGTGAACTCATATGAGACTGTGAAATAATTGTGGAGTGAGATAAACATTGAATCAAAATTAATTATTAACACAAATTGTGATTAATTTACTAGTGACTATTTAATTTCATGCCTCAAATGGCAGTCAATGACCAATCATATTTCAATGAATTTTGATTTACAACCAATCACAGTCTTTTTCACCTCGATTTTATCACTTTCATTTTATCGCTTTCATTCTGTGAAGTGGCTCCCAAATTGTATATACAGTGCACGAATGTAATCAGATTATGCATGCGAGATATAATAAAAAAAACATTCGTAGCAATTAATTATACCATGAAAAAAAATAAACCACAGTTTGCACTTTCTTAAACGTATTATTTCCCAGGAATTAACGTTGGAGAAGAATATAATTGACATATTTACATCATAGGACATCAGAAATTAATTAATAACCTGTAATGATGTGTTTAATTTTTTCTCCACTAGGGTGCATTCTTACAATATTGCGATTCTATTTGGCAATAAATATGATCTGGATGCAGTGATGAACAAATGAAACATAACGTTTCTCATTTGTTTTCAAACATCGCCGTTTACATTAAATATATACATATTTTTAAAAAAACTATATTTAAATAATGATTTGTCAGTAAACAGCTTAATTTTATTCGTTAAATAGTCCTAACAAATGCCACTCTTGATTTCCAAATTCTCTAGGTAAATTCACTCCTCACTTCGTGAGTCGTGAATTTATCGATAATTTGGAAATCACTCATGGCATTACTTATGACTATTTAACTCATGCCCCAAATGGGAGTCAATGACCAATCATATTTCAATGATTTTTTATTTACAACCAATCACAGTCGTGTTTCGCCTAGAATTTACCAACTAAAGTTTATCATAATAAAGAAAGCACCTCCTTTTTAACATTCTAAATAGGTCATAGCATTATTTTGCCGTGACTGACTCTCTAAGAAATGCGGCTACCAGATTGTATATATAGTGCATGAATGTCAACACATAGCGCATGCGGAAGTTAATATAAAAACATTTGTAGCAATTGATTATACCACCAAAAAAAAAAAAGAAACCACTGTTTGCACTTTCTTAAATGTATTTTCCCAATATTAACATTCCAGAAAAATATAATTGTCATATTTACATCATAGGACATCAGAAATGAATTAATATAATTATAGTTTGATGTGTTTCATTTTTTCTCCACTAGAGTGCATTCTTACAATATTGCGTTCCTTTGGCAATAAATAATGTGATCTGGTTGCAGTGACGAACAAAAAACAGAGTACCAATCGTTCCTCATTTGTTTTCAAACATCGCCGTTTACATTAAATATATGAATATTTTAAAATAACTATATTTAAATAATGGTTTGTGAGTAAACAGCTTAATTATATTCGTTAAATAGTCCTAACAAATGTCACTCTTGATTTCCAGATTCTCTAGATAAATTTACTCCTCACTTCGTGAGTCGTGAATTTATCGGTAATTTGGAAATCACTCGTGGCATTACTTATGATAAATTGTAGAAGCAAATAAAGTGATTGTGAGAATTTACTCGAAATCTGTGTGGATTATTGTAAACAACGTGAGAACGAACCCCGGTCATCTGTGACAATATAAATGTAACTTATACAGTTATGGTTTTCACAGATTCAGTTTATGTTAATGATTTATATTGATTTATAAGTACATTTAACAGTAGCTTCATACATGGATGAGTCATGTTTCTCATAATTTCGTTGAAAGAATTGCATTGCTCATTAATTTTTCATTGTTCTGCTGCTTATTCTCATAATGACTAATATTCTTTTGTTTCCACGGCTTGTTGAATCATACATTGGTGTTAGATAGCTTACTTTAATACATTATATAAAAATCTCTGTCAACTACGTTTATCATTATGACCAGTCTCATGCTCTAGCGATCAGAGTTTTTGACTATAATTCATTGAGTTCAGGGTTAGATTCCCGATCAGACCATAGGATTTTTTCATCATCATCATCATCATCATCATCATCATCATTATAATCCATTTACGAATTTAGACCATTTGTTGACCTGTTTCGGTCTCAATAGAAACACCATCCAATAGTCTTTTTTTAGTGGACGTCTCGGTTTTTTCTTCCTGAAGGTCGATAGTTTACAAACTCTCCTTGGGGTATTCCGTAATCTTCCCTTCGATGAACATGTTGAAGCTATCTTGACGTTTATTATTTATAAATGCAGCAATCAAAAAAATAAACTTTTTTTTTTGTCTCGGAAAGAAAAAAATGTGATTCTGATAGTATTTTTTCTTCATAAATTCAAATATGTGATATCGGGTTTTCTCCATCACGCAAGGTTTCCGAGAGACAGGAATTTATAATTTCAAACACTTTAATATTTTCTACATTCTAACTCACAACATTCGAACATTCGGACTCGCCTAGAAAGTAAGAAATGACGATTTTCTGCTACATTTCGCCTGTGGAGCATCCCTCTTGATGGTCCAACAATAATCGGCCAGCATATTAGATTTCATTTGCCTTGACATCTCTTTTTCATAGCTGAAATCATTTGAGTTAGCTCGTTTGATTTTATTTTACAATGGACAAATGGACGAAAAAACGTTTATTAAAAAATAATTATTTAAATCCATTAATTTAAATTGAAATAAAAAAAAACTGTGGGTGATGGAGAAATTCCGAATACATATTTGAAAACACGATAAAAAACTGCATTAAGTACAACCATTGGTACTCATGAGACAAAAATCATATTGACCAGTGTAATCAGAAATGTAATTCTTCTATTATCTTCTAGTGTGTATCCTGCAGTCCTTCGAAGATTTCTCGTTTCGGCAAATCTGAGTATCTGTATATCCTTCTGTTGCAATGGTCCATACTTTGCTACCATCCAAAAGAAGAGCCAGTGTTTTATACACTTTTAATCTAGAATGTTTTTGGATCAAGTGTGGCTTAAAAGATAGAATTTATTAACCCTAAGTTCTTTACAAAAATTTGATATTTTTGCATGTAGGCCCTACATTTTTTCTTCTTCATATGAAATATATTTTTTTTTGTTTAATGCCACCAGATTGTCTTTTATGACATTTCTGGTACGTTATCATATGAAATATTGCATTCTAGTTATGACTAATTAACTAAATAACTAACTATTCCCTGGTACTATCGAACCCTTAGGTTCATGGCCGCGCGGTAATGAGCTCTCGATACATTCCTATCCTGAGATATTTTCCAATCATCCCCTGTATAATCTACTTCCCTCAAATCATGGTTATTGTCTCACCTAAGTTTTGGTCTACCAATTGGGCGCCTTCCCTCTGGTTTTTTTACAAAGCTTCCATTCACTTTTTCATTCCCCATTCTTGCCACATGTCCTGCCCATCGTAATCTCCGAGACTTAACTGTTCTTATTATATCTGGCTTCTTATAAAGACCATGTAGCTCACTGTTAAGCAGTCTTCTTCATCCACCTGTTTGTTCATCTCTCTTTGGTCAAAAAGTCTAAGAACTTTATTCTCAAATACTAATAATCTCCTTCCCTCTCTTAGAGTAATGCCGGACAGGTCTAAGGCGACAAGCCAGACGAAAAAGTACCCTGGTCGAAATAGAGAGGGTTTTAACCGTAAAAGTACAACCATCAAGAATGCGGATATGATTTCCACTGGGGTAAAATTTTTCGGAGGTAAAATTGTCTCCCATTCGGTTTTCCGGGCGGGGACTACTTCAGAGAATCCATACCAAAAGTCTCAAACATCCTGGTTATGTTAAATTATAATTAAAAAATAGGAATATTCCGTTCCATAAATTTATAAGCATTGTTTATTTAATGCTAATAAAATTCAAATCAAATTCCGTTGAGGAGAATAGTCATAAAATAAATATTAAAATACATACCTATTTGCAGGTGCCGTTGTCCTCAACTGTGATTTATAATAGAAAAAAACTCTAACAATAGTTCACAAATAAAAAATTCCAGCAAAGATAAATATATTGGAAGATCTTGAATTACAAAAGAAATAAACAACTAATAAATGAGAACACACGGCAGTCGTACAAGACATCATACGAGATCGTTAAAAACAAGTTAGTTACTACTAACGACACTTCAAGTCTACAGCGTCCTAAACAACATCATCTAGTAGCACTCATCCTGCTGATGATGGAAGTTAACTTGCGAAAGGCCTCCAGATAACATTTTAAATAATAGTACTTTATCTCAGTTGAGGACGACGGCACTGTCAACAGATATATATTTTAATTTTTATTTTGTTTATTTGTAAAGGAAATGTAGAGTAATTAATTTAGTGTGGAGAAAATGCGCAGTTTAAAATCACGCTAATTATTTATTACCTGCCTGTTTCTATTGAGCGAGACCGTACAGTGGCTCCTCTAGGCGGTAGGCATGTGAATCATTGATATAACATGTGTGCGCACCTCACTTTCTCGTAAGCTGTGCCGAACGGTTGTCCGTGTGAAATATTGTGTCCGTGTTTGATACATAATTCCAATCAACATGTCGTGCATTATACTCCAGTTCATGGCCTCTAAGGAAGATCAGGTGCTTGCTTGACACGACACAAATGTGATTTTCAATTAACTATTTGCAAACTTGCTATTTTGGGAAGTGACATTGCTGCTGACCCGTTTGTCAGCTTGCGTTTACAACGCATTTATATTCTTAACAAGTCGTATAGTTTTTTTTACTAGTGACTCGTGCACCGTTTGTTATATTTTGTCATCTCCTACACCAGAAGTTCTTAATTAGTTGTATATCAAGGTAAGACACGGCCGTTATTAATATTTTTGCATTATTGACATCAATCTTTCTTAAACTTGTATATACGATTTGGTAATATCTAATTTTAGCGTTGCATACAAATTCTGTTACCGAAACTATTTTTTTGTTCGGGTATTGGATTAACCGAAACACATTAAATTTGTATTCATTAAATTCTCAATTAGTTATATAGGCCTACAAAAGTTAGATAAGGCCATCATTAATATTTGCATTATTGTTTATTTGAAATCGAACCTAATTTTAGCGCTGCAAATTTCGATACATGTTACAGAAACGTCAATTTTTTTTTTCCATTAAAAATGAACTAGAATATGTTGACATTACTGATATTAAACATTTAGATCAATCAGAAAATAGTGTAACATTTCTTTATTCAAATGTTGAATAAAATACTATTGTAGATAAAAAATTAGGTACACAAATCATTGGTGTTGCCTAAATTTTCGTTATATAAATTTGCGACAATATCAGTAATTCATAATTTAATTAAATTCATAATTCATATGCATGTTAAAGAAATATTAAACTTTTTTTAGAGTATGAAATATATCACACTAAAATTAAACAAAAACAGTTAAAAAATATTAATAAAACATATTAAAAATTTAGATCAAGCTGAGAATGGCTGTTTTTCATTTGTTAAATAAAACATTATACATGGATATTTAGGCAATATCAGTGATTTGTGTTCATTAACTGAACCTGAAAGAATTTATCGAATCACAGATTGTTTAAAATGTCAAGAAATTGGAACCAGAGGGTTCTATGTGAATTTTTTACTTTTCTTGTTGTTCATATCAAATGGTGTTTAAGACTCATTTCTAAAGGTGGGAAAATTAAACAAAAACAGTTAAAAATATTAATAAAACATTAAAAATTTAGATCAAGCTGAGAATGGCTGTTTTTCATTTGTTAAATAAAACATTATACATGAATATTTAGGCAATATCAGTGATTTGTGTTCATTAACTGAACCTGAAAGAATTTATCGAATCACAGATTGTTTAAAATGTCAAGAAATTGGAACCAGAGGGTTCTATGTGAATTTTTTACTTTTCTTGTTGTTCATATCAAATGGTGTTTAAGACTCATTTCTAAAGGTGGGACATACACTATGGTTTTAAAATAATGTTAGCATTGCGAGCTTTGATACAAGATATATTTGAGTCATGTTGAAATGTAACTTTAATAGAAGCAACTATTAATTTATTACTAGTATGATTATGGCATCTCCACATATGCTTCCACAAGACCTTTATGACATTGTCATGCTGTATGGCCATGGCACAATGAATTTTCAACCAAAATCTCTGTTCCTGCTTTGTAAACATGGCAAAACACAACAGCTTTCTCTCTCCAAAGCACATGCATTTTGAGACATAAGGACAAGTCCATTTACTGTAAGATAGGTCAGACATATACTAACATGTGACAGGAGTTATAACTATTAACTATGTCTGGTTTTGCTTCTACAGCAGTGTTGCCACTATTTTTGTTACAGCCCATGTATATAATTTTATGGAGTTTGATATGACATGTTTCAGTAGTGACTTTTTAATATATCCTTTAAGATAAAAGTACCTTCATTTGATTGACCAAGATTAGAAAAAAATAAATCTGGCTACTTTATCTCATGAACAAGCTGAATTTTGTAGAATTATGATGCGGGCTTTGAGAAGTGCCACAGATATGCAGTTTTGCATTTTGTACAGAACCTTCTTCATGACATTTTCAAACCCACAGTTGACACATTGTTCCTAGAGGGAGCATTGCAACTCTGAAAATCCTACTGAATAGATGTAATGGAGTTTGTTGTTACTGTGTGAATTTGTTCCAATATAGGCCACCACTCCATCGCACAGCTCTGTCAGATGATAGTCACTACTGTCAACTGAGTTACTAACTTCTGAAACAAACACTAAACACATCAGTGAATAATGTAATCTAAAATTCCATAAAATTATATTTATTTCAACATTACATATATATTTGACCAAGCAAACAGTGTTAAAATTATTTTAAAAACTGTCAGGTGTTTATGCCCCATCCTGTATAACATTTATCTTCGTCTTCTTACAAGGATTAAACCTTATTGGTTTGTCTGGCTTCAAGTATCATAGCTGCTGTGTCCATCTCTTTTGTGGGCATCCCCTATCTCTTTTTCCTCTTCTAGGTTGATAGTTCAGACTATTTTACTTAAATTATTAGAACCATTATTAATGTTAATACCTTTTTTTTATGTACTACCTTTTTTGTGGAATTTGAGTTTTTTCTTCAAACCGAAAGCACTTGTTGGCTACATTATTAAGATTAGAATTTATTGTACTTTCACTTTAAAATAATATAAATATAATTACAACAAACCATGTAACAAAGAATAAAAAATGTCTTTAAATTGCTATATTGTCACCATTGATTAATTTTCCCTAAAAATATTAAACTACTATACAGCCCTTGTCCTCCAAAGTATTCATTTCAACCTCAATCAAAAGACAAGCAAGAATAAAACTTTACAAGGATTATAAAACCAACTGGAGCCTTAATAAATTTTGTAATCCTATTATCTATATTATGGGAACATTTTAACATTCAAGGCAATCTGTTGGTATCCATGCTACAGACATGTTCATACCATTTTCTCCTATACTTTTCTATTTTATCTGTCAGATTGAATACTTAAAAGTTTTAAGAATTTATAAAACAGTACCTGATATCTCAGTCGTCCTCAATAATTTGCAGTGTTGTTTTATACTAAAATGAAAGCAGAAGATGATACTTCAGTTACCGAAAGGCCTCCTATAAAACAACACTGCAAATTATTGAGGACAACTGAGATATCAGGTACTGTTTTATAATTCTTAAAACTTTAACACAGTGACCTCAACGGAGTTTTGTAATGTATCTTAAAAATCTAGACTGAATACTTGTAGTTCTTTGTAAATAGCTTCACTCTGTTTTTTATCCATTAAAGTATATCTTGTCACAAATTGTAAACATTTCATTTCTGCGACTTCTATTCTCTTAATTGTCTGTTTATTCAGAGTCCATATTTATGAATCATACATTATTGCAGACACAGCCAATATTTTATAAAATTTTAAATGTCTTTCCCAGTGTTCTTTTAAGGGTGCCACATAAATATTGAAATATTTGAAGGGCTTAGGGCAATAACATGATAAGCCACATATTGTTCTTTTTGAGATATATGGATTTTAATATTTCAAAAAATTGTGGACTAGTGGTTATGCTCCTTGCCTCTGGTCCCAAGGGTCGCGGGTTCAAACCCGGCCGGGGTTGATGGATTTTTTAGGACGGAAAAATCCAAGGAGCAAGTCCTCCAGGAAGGACTTTAAGCCGTGGGTCCCGAGTCTGAAGATTTTCAGGCTCGTAAAAAATCCTTAAGCCTGAATGAAAAGGCCTCTAAGCAAAATTTACCGAATTTTCCCGTCCTAGTACTACCTTGGTTTCCTAGATGTCAGTATGAGGCGGAACGCTGACCACATACCACTCAAAATGACATCTATACGAAAACAAGTGTAACTAAATTAGTATGGTTCAAATTCTTCCCTGTAGGGGGAGAGCGCCTAAATCTCTGTAAAGGGAAAACATAGGCTTACAATACAATACAATAAATACTAATTGTGCAGTATTGTTAATATATTGTGTCTATATGTTTTAACTCATCACTAGTGCACTTACAAATTATTTTATGGCTATTTCAATACATTTATTTGCTTTTATATGGAGATATTTCATTTCTTAACAGAATGTTGCTAATCATGTTATTGCCCTAAGCCCTTCATTTGTAATATATTACTTATGTATTTTTTTCTATTACAGCTTAAAGATACACCTAGATAATTGAAATCTTTTACTTGTTCTAGCATTTTGTCATTTTGTACTATTTTTGTTATTTCCATTTCTTTGCCACACTGGTTTATTACTTCAGTTTTTGTTGAAGAAATTTCTAGGTTGTAATTTTGTGCAATATTGTTTAATTTAAAAATGGCTCTTTATAAGTCATTCTCTGAAGAAGCCATTATAGCCTGAACATCAGCAAATATGAGTGTGTCAACACCTATTTTATTATTAGAATTTAAAGTCAGTTGCCATTTTCTGACAACTTTGTCAATGTATATAAATTAAAGAGGGTGGGTGAAAGAGGGCACCCTTTGTTGTAGTTCCTGATTTTTTTACGATTTCATGTTTTGTATAACTGAAGGGTACAAAATTAATATAAAATTATAGAATATTCACCTGAAAGGTCCGTCTCCTCAACTTAATTAAGTTGAGGAGACGGACCTTTCAGGTGAATACCTCAACGGATCACATCATGAATCTTATAAAAGTTGAAGGGTACAAGCATATAACAATCTAAGTCAGTTTTACAATATTTTGAGATAATGCCTATTGCATTATGTTGACTCAGGGCTACAAACTAAGTTTTATTTTATTTTTCACTATTTCTCTCTACTCTGTGTGTATGGTGTTGCTCTCAGGCAAGGAATGTCATTATGTGACAACAATAGAATTTTTTTTAATTTGAAAAGTCTGTTAGCTTGGACGTTATAAATATAATTCTAGCTTGCTGTGCACGTGTTTATGGAAGGAAATAAGCACATAATTACTTATAATTTTTTTAACAATAAACAACTTGAAAATTATAAAATAAAATTTTACCAATATCCACTGATATTTTGTCATCAATTTTCCATGTGAAACATAGTTATCGGATAATTGCAATTTGAGTAATAATTGAAAGTATGTTTGTGTTCTTCAAGCATCACTATGCCATACATTGTTACATTTAGGTAATGTAGATGATTTTCGTTCATAGTTGGTTTAGAAGTATGGCTCTGCCAACATGGGAATTTTATGGTAGGCCCAAAGAGGAAGTGAATATACAAGTACACCTGATGATAGTGACACTTACCCTTTTGATTTTTCTGTTTATTGTTGTGAATTATAACTCTTCTTCTGTATTTAGTAACATTTTTAAATATTATAAAATATTTAAATCAATTTTTATAACTTTATTTTAGAATTTTAAAGTATTTATTCAAATACACATATTGTGATGGTGACTTACTATTTTCTCCAGAGAGTAAACTTTTCTCTATTCTTTTACTGATTTCAGTCTGTATTTTCCCATTTGCATTTATCACCGTTCCTAAATTTTTATGGTATCAATTGTTAATTAACTGAAATACAGTATGCAGTTTCTTCTTTACAACCATGTACTTTAAATATTTTTGTAAAAAATGATTCTGCTGGATTTCAAGGCCTTCTTTATGGATCACATTTGCACATGGCTCCAAAATATAGTAACTCTGTTGCATTGTTGTTCTGTAATATTATTCTTTAGCAAAGTTATCAAAATCACTTAAATATGAACAAATATCTATCAAGGAAGAAAACTTATTAAGAAAAATTTTAGAAAATTATTTTCAAATTATTTAAGTGTCCACTGTTGTGGTCCCGAGGTTGTATGCTGGCTTGTCACGCAGTGGATCCGAGTTACAGTCTTGGTTTCCTGGGTGAGGATTGGGTTTTTCCTCATCTGCAAGACAAATGTCACGAAACTTTTAGGCCCAAACGGTCCCTGAACATCATCTTTCCATCATTATCGTCATTCATATTCACTTCATTAGGTTAAGTTTAGGATAGAGTCTTCTCCTGGCTGATCATTACAAACATCGTCATCTATCATAGCATAGGGACAGTGTAACTCTGCCTTCCAGGCAGTGAATTACAATCTGCCGATTCTAGGAGAGAATACCAGAAATGTTGGAATAACAAACTGGTGACATTGAATGAAAAAAAAAAATCAAGATCTTCTTCTACTACTACTTCATGAAATTAGACCTTTTGACCTGTTTTCACATCAAATGGGATTTAATGAATCTTCCCATCTAGTAAATGGGCATCCAACACTTCTATGTCCTATTGATTTATAATTTAATAACAGCTGAGGGATTCTTTTTTTCCCCGCCTACTTTTTAATGCCCCAGTTTGTCCTCTTTTGGACATTTCCGGTGTTCTCTCCTGGCATTGGCATAATTGTAACCCACTTCTGAGGTTAGGGAGCCTGGAAGGTGGGGTTATGTTGCCCCGATGATATGATGGGTGATGATGATAGTTGTGCGCCAGGAGAGTCTCTAATCCTAAGCTTAATCTAAGATGAATATGCATAATGATGATGATTGCGATGGCCATATGATTTCGGGGACGGTTTGGGCCATAAAGTTTCCTGACATTTGTCTTACAGGTGAGGAAAAACCCGATAAAAACCTCACCCAGGAAACTGTCCCGACCGGGGACCGTTGCGTGACAAGGCAGCACGCTACCTAGAGACCACAGCGGTGGACACGCATTCTTTTAACATGTGATACCAGTTGTTTCTCATGTTGTCAATTCTGTTAGTTAAATTAAAAATATTTAAGTCTTTTCTAATATCTTCATTTCTTTTTGTGTCCATTCAAGATTTTTTATGTGATCCCACAACAGGTCCGGAGGCCCTTGGGGTAGTAGGAGGTTAAGGCTCCCACTTTTCTAGACAATCGGTACTTTATGTCAGCCGTGTTGTCAGCCCTGCGTGACGGCCGCCTTACCCCCAGAACAAGCGTCTGGTACTCATTTCCGTTAGAGGCTGAGTCGACCCCAAGGCAATAATTGTTAGTGCATGATCGTGAAAATAAATTAATTGTTCTATAATAGGAGACGCTGTATCTTGTAAATTTATATTAGCTCATGTTGTCATTACCTTCTAACAAAAGATAGAGTTGCTTCTTTATATATGGGGCTTAAATCCATTGCACTAGTCTGCCACGTTAGAATTAATAATTTTTAAAATGTAATAGTAGGTAGTTCTGAATAGCTATGCTCTGCAGAGGGTTTGGGCCAGTTTAAAAATCCTGACCCCAACGGGACTTCAACCCTCGACCCTCCGGCTTGTAGCTCAGTGCCTTAACCACTACGCTAAGGCGTGCCCCCCATTCAAGATAAGTTTGTTATTTTAATATTTCAAGGAAGTAACACTATGATGTTTATTTTAGATCATCGTCATAGTACATTCACGAATTTAGGCCATTTGTTGACCTGTTTCGGCCTCAAGAGAAACACCATCCAGAAGTCTTTTGAGTGGACGACCTGGTCTTCTTCTTCCTGCAGGTTGATATCTTAACATTAGTTTGGATATTCTGTGATCTTCCATTCGATGAACATGTTGTATCCATCTTGACTTATAATCAGAAATTTTGTTTTCTAAAGATTCCATGTGTAATTCTTCTAAGATGTCTTCATTTTTTTTGTGATCTAGTAGTGTGTATCCTGCAGTCCTGCAGTTTATTTTAGATAATAATATGAATTAGATATGTACTACTCATCTCATATTTGTAGCTTTTTTTAAAAGCTACAAATATGAGGTGAGTAGTACATATCTAACTCACATTATCTAAGTTTCTTATCTTACCTTTTTAAATTTTACTATACTGCTAACAGTTTTTATCAGTACCTCTTAAGCCATAAAATAGATTGCTTATTAGGACTGTAAATTAGCAGCAGTCACATGAAATAGCATTGTAGTTACACTGCCCATTACTTACTTACTCACTGGCACTATCGAACCCGCAGGTTCATGGCCGCGCGGACATAAGCTCTCCATACATCCCTATCCTGAGCTAATGCTTTCCAATCATTCCCTGTATAATCTACTTCCCTCAAATCATAGTTAATGTTGTTCTCCCACCTCATTCTTGGTCTACCAACTGGGGGATTTCCCTCTGGCTTTCCTACAAGAAGTTTCCATGCATGTCTTTCATTCCCAACACTGCTCATAAGTACTCCTAAATACGAGTCCTGCACTGCTAAATACTATTTTACACTGCTATTTTTTAACAGGTTTCAAGTTTTAGCTGCCTAATTTAATGCCTAGGAACAAGAATCACAAATAGGAATGAGATGCACTGAGAAATTAAATATAGGCTCAATTCTGGAAATGCGTGATATTATGTATTACAGAGACTTTTGACATTCTTTCAAAAAACGTTAAACTGAACATATATTAAACTATTATTCTACCAGTTATATATTTCATAGCATCTTCATCCCCTGCAAAAATTATTTGATCATCTGCAAACAACAATGAATGCAGTACTTTTCCTCCTATAGGAATACCCATTTCAGAACATTTTTTATACCATAAGTTAAGAGCCTGGTCTAAATAAATGTTAAAAAGAATTGGTGACAAACTGCATCCCTGCTTAAGGCCTTTATTTACTGTGAATTTCTCTGTTAAATTATTCTGTATTTCTTTAATTTCTAATCTGTTAATTATTTACGATTCATCAATCTCTGACGTTTGTTTGCCAAAATGTAAACTGCCTCACGTATCAGTGAAAACCCATTACATAGCTTGAAGCACTTCACAAGTCTAAAGGCCTTGGGAAATTTGCATATGTACGGGCGGGAGCTGAGGAGCAGGGGCCTGTTTCACAAAACTATCGTCTGTTTATACAGGCTGTTTTAGAATTTGTATTACAGACTTCTAGGGGTTTTATTACACCTGCCTAGTCGGAGGAGGATCTTCTTGCACATGGAACCATACTTGTAGTATTATTGCCTCACTCTGATGGTTAACAGTTTATATAAAAGCGGGCGCCGCGCGGCAATGCTTGACATGCGGTGTTGTCACGTTTGTCATAGTGCTATGGGTGTTTATTACACAAGGACAGAAGACATTGATTATATATGCTATTATTTAATTTTTACGTTATTACTTGGCATTGCTTAACTTTTACAATTAAAAATCAAAATTATATATGTATTTATTTATTAAATAATTTAATTCCAACATTATAAAGCTTGTAGGTCTAACAAAATAACTCACTGGCACTATCGAACCTGTAGGTTCATGGCAGCGCGGGCATAAGCTTTCCATATATCCCTATCCTGAGCCAATGTTTTCCAATCAGCCCCTGTATAATCTGCTTCCCTCAAATCATAGTTAATGTTATTCTCCCACCTCATTCTTGTAGGTTTTCATAAATTTAATATTAATATAAAATCATGCTGAAAATAATAATAATATTATTATTATTATTATTATTATTATTATTATACTCACTGGCACTATCTACCCCGGAGATTCATGGCCTCGCGGACATAAGCTCTCCATACATCCTGAACTAATGTTTTCCAATCATTCCCTTATAATCTACTTCTCTCGAATCATATTTAATATTATTCTCCCACCTCATTATTGGTCTACCAACTGGGCGTTTTGCCTCTGGTTTTCCTACAAGAAGCTTCCATGCACGTCTTTCATTCCCCATTCGTACCACGTGTCCTGCCCATCGCAATGTACGAGACTTGACTGTTCTCATTATATCTGGCTTCCTATAAAGACCATGTAGTTCACATTATTATTATTATTATTATTATTATTATTATTATTATTATTATTATTATTATTATTATTATTATTATTATTTACCGTTCGGTCTGAAATATTTTCCCATGACCGCCACATGTTAAAATCACTTCCATATTAAACTAATATAACATCGTTCCGAGTTTTAATTGAAACTGAGGGAAGAATAGCAATGTGGCAACATCGTGCTAGTCGCGGCAGTCGAGATCTTTGTATTTTAATAACATATAACAGCTGCGGGCAAACAAAGCGAGCCGCTTGTTAAGCATCATAGTGAGGCGATAATACAACCCCTGGAAGTCTGTAATGCTTATTCGCAAACACAAGACACAAGATATCAGCCCATTATGTTTTTATCTGCAAACAGATTTTACATCGAATCGGCCGCGGTGGACTAGTGGTTGTGCTCCTTGCCTCTGGTCCCGAGGGTCGCGGGTTCAAACCCGGCCGCGGTCGATGGATTTTTTTAGAATGGAAAAATCGAAGGATCAAGTCCTCCGGGAGGGATTTTAAGCCGTGGGTCCCGAGTCTGAAGATTTTCAGGCTCGTAAAAGATCCTTAAGCCTGAATGAAAAGGCCTCTAAGCAAAATTTACCGAATTTTCCCATTCTAGTGGTTTCCTAGATGTCAGTATGAGGCGGAATGCTGGCCACGGACCACTCAAATGACATCTGTACGAAAACAAGTATAACTAAATTAATATGGTTCAAAGTCTTCCCTGTAGGAGGGGACCGCCTAAATCTCTGTTAAGGGAAACATGGGCTTACAAGAAGAAGATTTTACATCGAAAGTGTACGTTTCCGGACATGGATTCCTTATCAAAACTTTATCTACTAAGTCCCCTCTACAACCCCTAGAAGTCTGTAGTACTTATTCTGAAACACTCTGTACAGTAATTGGATGTCATTTATATAAAAGGAACCAAGCACCCGGAATTTAATTTATTGCTATTTTATACAACCCTTTTCTATAATAAAATTGATAAAAATATGTATATGACATATACATATATATACGAATCATATTTGCAAATAACATTGTAGGTATCTTACTTTTAGTTTAATAAAGTCCTACTACTACTACTACTACTACTACTACTACTACTACTACTACTACAGAGAAGAAAATTACACTGTCTAGTTCTCCTATTTAAGATCCTACATACCTCGATTCCCAATTATTTATCCTCTCGTTTCCAGTATCTATCCTCAAACCATAACTTAAACATAAGATCACAACATAGTCTCCTGCTTAATATACCGCAATGTAGGACATCACATCACTCCATGTCATATACCATCTTCACTTCTCGCACTGGAATTCCCTACCACAAGAAATAAGGGGCTGCCGGACATTGGCATCTTTTAAAAGATATCTAAATTTGCATTTGCTCTAATCTCAGCTCCATCATTACCCAGTATAAGGTACATATATTAATTGGCGTTTTTCGTATAATTTACCATATTTATACTATAATTTTCATTATTATTATAAGTATTATTATTGTTATTATCATCATATAAAATGTTGTTTGTACATAAAATTTCCATTGCAACATTTATTCTATTTTAAATGCTTTATAATTAGTATACCGTGTATATATATATATATATATATATATATATATATATATACACACACACACACACATCCATGTTAGAAATTTGGCAGAGAAAAAATAGAGGGAAGCTAATAAATATCACAAGAAGAGACCGCTTCAGGAACGACGGCATCCGCAAGATGACAGGACTGAAAGACGTAGCAACATCGGCAGTGGGGTTGAATTGGAAATACGGAGGCCATGTGCTCGGAATGGAACCTAAAAAGTGGACTTATGCGGTGACTATATGGGGACCCAGACTAGGGAAAAGGAAAGTTTGGAGACAAAAAAAAAGCGTTGGAGTGAAGTGTCTTAAGTGTCATCTAGGAACATTGTGAACCAGAATAGCGCTAGACAGACAAAAATGGAAGCAATCCATAAAAAAGTTGAAGTGATAGTCTCAAGGGATTGGCTAACCCGGGGATAAACGTAAGCGACCCTGTAGTCTCTGGAGGCCCTTGCCCGAAATGGGATGAATTATGAGCTAATTCTTAATATATACTCTATATTTTCAAATATGTACTTGTAATTTGTGCTGGCTGAGTGGAAGAGAAGGCATTATGGCCTTAACCCTGCCAGAATAAATAAATAAATAATAGTAGTAATAATAATAATAATAATAATAATAATAATAATAATACTTACTTACTCTGGCACTATCGAACCCGTAGGTTCATGGCCGCGCGGACATAAGCTCTCCATACATCCCTATCCTGAGCTAATGCTTTCCAATCACTCCCTGTATAATCTACTTTCCTCAAATAATAGTTAATGTTATTCTCCCACCTCATTCTTGGTCTACCAACTGGGTGTTTTCCCTATGGCTTTCCTACAAGTAGCTTCAATGCACGTCTTTCATTCCCCATACGCGCAACATGTCCTGCCCATCGCAGTCTACGAGACTTAACTGTTCTTATTATATCTGGCTTCCTATAAAGACCATGTAGTTCATTGATATGTAGTCTTCTCCATTCACCTGTCTGTTCATCTCTCTTTGGTCCAAAAAAAAAAATCCTAAGAACTTTATTTTCAAATATTCGTAATCTCCTTTCCTCCCTTAAAGTAAGAGTCCGTGTTTCGCCACCATATAATATAACTGGTAGAATAATATTTCCAGTTTAACGTTTTTTGAAAGGAATTGGGACATCAAAAGTCTCTGCAATGCATAATAGCATGCATTTTCAGAATTGAGCCTATGTTTAATTTATTTGTGCTTTTCATTCCTATTTGTGATTATTGCTCCTAGGTATTTGAATTCAGCCACTTCCTCAAAATTTCCCTCATTTGTCATTAGCTGTCCATTTCTATTATATAATGTATTTCTACGTGTGACCATATATTTAGTTTTATTGATATATACTTCGTCCTAATTTCTTAGTGTTACTCAATAGTGTGTGCGTGTTGTCCTTTAGTATCTCCTCGCTATCGGCCAATAAATAAATAATAATAATAATAATAATTATTACTACTACTACTACTACTACTACTACTTCCCAAGTTGACTTGAAGGTATAATGCCTTTCACCTGTAGCTACGGTACGGACATAATGCGTAGTTACCAATAACAAATGTAATGAAGGTAATCTGGAAATTCGCCAGAATTCCAGTTTTGTCATGAGTTGTGTATGATCTGGCAGGCGTATTGTAATTGGAATGCTATCGTGTAAAATACTTGATAAGCAACCCCGTGTCTGTTTTTGGGGTCATAATTATTAACACGGACAGCAGAGGGCATGGTAATGACACCATTCTCAAGTTGCGTGAAAAACAGTTTTTGCGTGTTTGTATCCCTGTTAATTGATCTTCAGAAACACGATATAGTCTTCCCTGCATTTCTAGAAAATAATGTTGGAATTCGAACTCACACAGCAATGAAACTATACTAATTCCTAGCTAAGTTCCAGTTGTAATGTAAACAAAGCAGATGTATGACTGCATTTTCATTGGTCGAATAATGTTTTTATCTTTAAACGTGTGAGGAAATATAGTTAGTTTTCTAACACTCGAAATAAAAATAATAAAAGATGTATTATCTAGCACATGTCTAGGCTATATAACTTATATAAGAAAATCTTAAAATATATAATTACCATTTTAATAGAGTAAATAATCATTGTTTTAATCTTACGCATGCGCAATTGTTTCACAATGGCAAAATGTCTACAGAATGTCTTAAACATTGGGAAGCAACGCTTTAAAAAACCGATAGAAACAAATTATTTTGACTATTTAACTCATGCCCCAAATGGGAGTCAATGACCAATCGCGTTTTAATGAATTTAGATTTACAACCAATCACAGTCGTCTTTCACCTGGAATTTATTAAATAAGTTTATCATATTAAAGAAAGCCCCTTCTTTTTTAACATTCTGAATATGCCAGAGCATTATTTTGCAGTGACTGAGTCTCTAAGAAATACGGCTACCAGATTGTATATATAGTGCACGAATGTAAACATATACTGCTTGCGGGATATAATAGAAAAACATTCGTAGTAATTGTTTATACCACAATTAAAAGAAACCAGTGTTTGCACTTTCTTAAACGTATTATTTCCCAGGAATTTACTTACCAGAAAAATATAATTTACATCATAGGACATCAGAAATTAATTAATAACCTGATATGTTGGTTATTAACAGTTTGATGTGTTTTATTTTTTCTCCACTAGGGTGCATTCTTATAATATTGCGATCCCTTGGCAATCAATAATATGATCTGGTTGCAGTGATGAACAAATGAAGCATAACGTTTCTCATTTGTAATATATTGACTTAGGCTTTCACGGCCGGAGTTACTATGATGATCTTGAAGAAGATTTCCGGGCTGTTGGCCGTGGTCTTGAGGTTTGTAGTTCCCCAACGTTTCGTCAGAGACTGCGTCCGGCATCCTCAAGGGTTGTCTTGAGACTGGCAATTTTGTCGACTACTTGCTCTATTTATAGGCCTACATTTATCCGCGACGTGTTCTCTGCGCGGTCCGTTACTTCGTAAATTCTATCTGCCTTCTGGTTGGTTAGCATTAGGGTCTTCCATTGCACCAATGAGGATGCTGTCTGATGTTCTAGTAGATTGTTCTCGTAGGGGTTTACATCTGGCTTTTCATTCATTCAGCTGGCAACTAGAGAACCTCGTCGAAAGAAGCACTACGCAGAAATGCAAGACCGGGATGGATTCGTCCACCCGCCGGCACGTCGCACTGCTAGAAATAACCAACACTACTATAAACAACGAACACCAATAGAAACAAGAAATCTGTTTGAACATCTGTATGAAGAAAAGGCAGAAACTCCACCTCCCATAGTGGTATACTCCAAAGACATCACGCCACTAAAATTGGAAAGCATCACTGCAGGAAACAAGAAAGAAGTACACATGAAGTACAACCAGGGCGTACTCACCATTAGGACCTCAACAAAGGCGGCCTATCGGCGAGCTTACAAGGAGCTCAAGAAATCTGAGACTCAGTTTTACACCCACGGCTACGGCAGGCCTCCTATCATCAAACTAGTTGTGAAGGGACTTCCTAAGTCCATCACAACACAAGAAGTATATGATGAAATTATGAGTAGGAACCTGCCCGTCAAAGAATTAAGAAGCATCGAAAAACAAGTCTTCATAGATGGAGTAAAGAAGAAGATAGAGATTCCTATTTACATCCTAACACTCAACAAAACAACAGCAGACATCAAGGAAAAAATTGAAGAAGATCTAAAAGAGCTATTCAATATCCGTATCAGATTGGAACCTTACAGGAAACCCACAGGAGGCACCCAGTGCTTCAAATGCCAAGGCTTTGGACACATTGCAGAATTCTGCTTTCGAGACACAAAATGCGTCAGGTGTTCCGGAAACCAGGAAACCACAGAGTCTCCGACTGCACCCAGACGGAAGTCAAGTGCTCCAACTGCAACGCAGACCATGCAGCAAGTCATCGAAAATGTCCCTCATTTCAGAAGTATCTGAAAATGAGACAAGCGCAAGGAACAAGCAAACCATCTACCACGAGAAAGCCTGAAACCACTTCAAAAACCACTCCAAGAACACCTCAAAAGACCGAAGAAAACTTCCCTCCCTTACCTTCTCAGAAACCCCACCGGAGAGAATATAATCAAATCCCTCCTTATTCTCCTCACCACCATCCTTCAAAAAAACTCAAGGCCTGCAAAACACACCCTCCTTCGTGAATACTCAAGTCTCATCTAGAACTTAGACTGCAAGATCCAGATACTACAAGAAAAAGCCGTTTTTAAGACCGACAAGCTCACCTGAAGAAGACAACTGTTTAGAGGAGCACTCTTCACAGCATAACACACAACTCCGCCACCACCTTCTCTACAAGCACGTCAAGAAATTGGGTCAAGACCTTCGTAAGGTCGGTACCAAATCCGAACCTGAAATAATTGCTCTAGGGATCTGGCTTTTGTTAAGACTGGTATCCATGCTTTGTTGACTTTTAACGATTCTTCTTTTCTATTGTAACTATTTTGATGTTTGAATATTTCAATGGCCTCTCGTTGCAGACGGGTAACATAGTGTGTGCAGTTAGATAATATATCTGTGTTGTTGTATTGTATTGTATGGCCTTCAAGTAGAGAGTGTTCTGCTACTGCCGACTTTTCCACTTGTTTAAGACGGCTGTATCTTTCGTGTTCTTTAAGTCTGGTTGTGATGCTGCGTTTAGTGGTGCCTATATACACTTGGCCGCAACTGCACGGGACCCTGTATATGCCTGCTGATTGATGAGGATGAAGTTGATCCTTAATCGGTCTGAGGAGGTTTTTTTTTTATTTTCCTGGTAGGCCTATATACTGTTTTTATGTCTTCTTTCTTTAGCAGTTTCCAATTCGGTCAGTTACATTCTTGATGAAAGGTAAGAATGCCCTGGTTGACGTTTTTTCTTCTGATTCCTTGTTGTTGTATCGTCTGGGATGGTTTGCTCTGTTGATTTCTTTGTTGGTGTATCCATTGGCTGTGAGTACTGTACGGAGATGTTTGATTTCAGTCTTTAATAATTCAGGATGGCAAAGTTTGTGGCGCGATTTGTCAATGTTTTGATGATACCAAGTTTCTGTTTGGGGTGATGATTGGAGGTTTTATGAATATATCTGTCCGTATGCGTAGGTTTTCTATATATGATGTGATAAATGTTATCTTCTTCTCTTCTGATTGAGATGTCCAGCAAGGCTATGCTGTTATCTTTTTCTACGGTGGATTGTATATTGGAGTTTATGTTGTTGATGTGCGCCAGAAATTCTTCTATTTTATCTTCCCCGTGGTTCCAAATTACGAAGGTGTCGTCTATATATCGAAGCCATGTCCTGGGTTTAAGAGGGACAGTCTCTAAACATTTTTGTTCGAAGTTTTCCATAAAGAAATTTGCAACTACTGGGCTCAGGGGACTACCCATAGCTACTCCATCTATTTGTTCATAGAAATCGTTATTGAATAAGAAATAGCTGGTGGTTAAGCAGTGTTCGAAAAGATTAGTGAAATCTTGAGGAAACTTGTCAGCGATGAGGTGAATGGGTCTCCTTTATAGGAACTTTAGTGAATAGAGAGACCACGTCGAAACTAACCATTAGATCGTCCGGTTGCAGAGCTATAGCTATCTCTTTTAGCTTATCTAAGAAGTCCATCGAGTCTTTGACATATGTATCACTGTTGGATGTATGGGGTTTTAGTAGAGTAGATAAATGTCTCGCTAGGTTATAAGTTGGTGATCCTATGACGCTGACGATCGGTCTTAGAGGTATATTGTCTTTATGGATTTTAGGTAGTCCATAGAGTCTAGGTGGTGGCAGGGCCTTGTTCTTCTGAAGTTCTTACTTCACGTTGTCTGGAAGTGAGGAGGCTTTGATCAAGTTGTTAGTTTTACGGAGTATCCTTTTGGTTGGGTCGTCTGACAGCTTACGGTAGTTCCCAGGATCCAGTAACTCGGTGATTTTACGATTATATTCTTCTGTGTCTAATATAACTGTAGAGTTTCTCATTTGTTTTCAAACATCGCCGTTTACATTAAATGTATAAATATTTTAAAATAACTATATTTAAATAATGATTTGTGAGTAAACAGCTTAATTTTATTCGTTAAATAGTCCTAACAAATGCCACTCTTGATTTCCAAATTATCGATAAATTCACGACTCACGAAGTGGCATTACTTATGAATATTTTCAAACTGTTTAGTTGAAAAATATTCCACATTAACCATTGACGATATGGTGTAAGGTGAGTCACCATGGAGCATAAATTCTGCTTAAAATGAAATTGTTCCGACTATTTAACTGATGCCACAAATGCTAGTCAATGAGCAATCACGTTTCAATGAATTTTGTTTTACAACCAATGACAGTTGTGTTTCACCTCGCTCTTTATCAGCTCCTGCTTTTGTGATAAAGAAAGCTCCTCCTTTTTAATGTTCTGAACAGGACAGAACATTATTTTTCTCCAACAAATACATTGAATATAGCAAATAATAAAAAGATTCCTTGATTTTACTGACTTGTTTACTAAAAAAATGAATAACCCGTAATGTTGATTATGATATATAGTTTGATGTGTTTAATTATTTCTCCACAGCTTAATTTTATTCGTTAAATAGTCCTAACAAATGCCACTCTTGATTTCCAAATTATCGATAAATTCACGACTCACGAAGTGGCATTACTTATGAATATTTTCAAACTGTTTAGTTGAAAAATATTCCACATTAACCATTGACGATACAATATTGCGATCTTATTTGGCAATAAATATCATCTAGTTGCAGTGAATGAACATAACCTCACATTTCTGATTTGTTTTCAAACATCGCCGTTTACATTAAATACATAAATATTTAAAATAACTATAGTTAAACAATGATTTGTGAGTAAACAGCTTAATTTTATTCGTTAAATAGTCCTAACTCACTTCGTGAGTCGTGAGTTTATCGATAATTTGGAAATCACTCGTGGCATTACTTATGACTATTTAACTCATGCCCCAAATGGGAGTCAATGACCAATCACGTTTCAATGATTTCTGTTTTACAACCAATCAGAGTCGTGTTTCACCAAATATTTATCAGTGTTATAATTACCATATTAAAGAAAGCTCCTCCTTATAATATTGCGATCCTTTGGCAATAAATAGTATGATCTGGTTGCAGTGATAAACAAAAGAAGCAGTGAAGAAGCGTACCTATCGTTTCTTATTTGTTTTCAAACATCGCCGTTTACAATAAATATATAAATATTTTAAAATAACTATAGTTAAATAATGATTTGTGAGTAAACAGCTTAATTTTATTCGTTAAATAGTCCTAACAAATGCCACTCTTGATTTCCAAATTCTCTAGATAAATTCACTCCTCACTTCGTGAGTCGTGAATTTATCGATAATTTGGAAATCACTCGTGGCATTACTTATGATAAATAAAGATTATCTATTGAAATAATGTAAAAACTTAAACGTCTAATTAAGTAGGCCGATATATAATTATTTATGAAATATGAAAATCAAATAAAAACTACGTTTTATTTTTATTTAATTAATATAATTATTTGTTATAATAAATGATAAATGGTGGAAGTTACTAATTATTGGTACCATCTCATCTTGTATTCAGTCTTATTTCCCGTAAAATACGCCGTTGCCTAAAAAGAATGTTTCTATCGATGACAGTTCTGCACACAATTCAGTAACATGGCGGTTGAAAGTAGTACCACGGTTCCCCCAATACACGGAGTAGGCGAAGTAATATCTTATGCAAGTGTGTTTAAAATATAACTGGAACGTAGATGGAAACTAGCATACAATAAAATAAAATTCAAAGCCGAAAAGAAACATATGGTTAATTATCGATTGGGCCATGCTTGGTCATACTGTGGCCTTGCCAACAGCCTGTTGAATGGTTAAAAAAAACCTTGAACTCTGTATCGTTGCGATTTTGAAGAATTGTACGCTCTCTCCCCCATAGCTATTAATTAGTTACCGTATTCATTTTTTTAAATACTTCCTTCTGTCGAGTCATGTAATCATGTGCATAAAGACACTCGATTACTTACGCTATTTCTTGTAAATGTTGTTTCTCTTTTCAAATCATTACAGAATCACTTGCATTTTTATCATCTTGCTCTGCTGTTTTTCAAGTTTGTTTGAACTTGCTAACCTCAAAATCACAGGCGACCATGTAACCATTCAGATTCCATCCTAGTTGGTTAGTAACTTTTTAGTTGACCTGCATGGAAACAGCTGTTTTTTTTTTTTTAATTATTGCCCTAGAAAATTGGACTTTCCTGCATGCGTTCAGTAAATATGTACTTTTTGCGCGATAGTGTGATTCAGCAATGGCGATCATGATTGAAAGTTCAACTTCCTACATTTCGGTGTTGGCAACCTAAATAACTATACTGTAATATTACATATTGCAAATCTCGTGCTGAAGTAAAACCACTGCCCTTTATGTATACTACGTACAATGTATATACAAGAATATATCCAAAAGGTAGTGTTAATATACATTACGCGAAACAAATCACTGCATTTTAAATGAACTGAACTTTATTATTTGAAACAATATAAAACAATAAATACGCACTTGCCGCCATTTTGTTACTGATTGGTGTCACGGCCTGCTGTAGTCTCAAATAATAAACATTGCCCGCAATGACGTCAGTCGTTTATAATGAACGCAAATATTTCCAACAAAGATGTTATTTTATTATTATTTATTATTTTGAAAGCAATATCGCGCACAAAAATAATGTACAACGCACGTTTGTGAAGTGTTTTACAGAATCTCGAAAATTAAAAACCTCGATGCGCATATCGCAAAGTTGTCATAGCGATACAATCAATAGTTATTTTAGCTGTCCACCGCTGTGGTCTCGAGGTAGCGTGCTGCCTTGTCATGCAGCGGGCCCGGATTCGATCCCCGGTGGGGGCAGTTTTTTTCTGGGTAAGGTTTTTATCGGGGTTTTTCCTCACCTGTAAGACAAATGTCAGGAAAACTATAAGGCCCAAACGGTCCCCGAAATCCTATGGCCATCATCATCATCATCATCATCCTTCACCGGTGTGGAAAGCAACGGGAAGCTACCACACCTACAATTCCCTAGTAAAGCTGCAAGCATAGCATGCAAATTTTATGATTGCAGTGAAGTACCTGCCTTCGGGCAGAATTACAATGGTTGGATGGATTTCAAAAGAGCATAAAAACTTTAGTCCGTCGCCGTGGCGTAGTCGGTAGAGTCCCTACCTTCCACTCCGGCGACCCGGGTTCGATTCCCGGCAGGGTAGGGGATTTTTAATCTCCACCTTGGGTCTGGGTGTCTTGTCCTTGTGTCTATGTGAGAATAATAGAAAGTTAACAACAAGGAAAACAGTATAGGCGAAAAGAGGGGGGAAAAAAGCTTGCAATATTGTTTATTACACAACATCAACACTTTTACATAAATAACGTTAAAATAAAAAAATTGCAGAACCTGACATTAATTCGTATTATTAAAATTAATCACTCAGTTAAGAACATTCAATGCCTTCATTCACCTTCATGCATGACTTAATCATAGTGAAGGAAGATCAAAGCGAAGACGATTTAATAATTTTGGACTGTAAAGAAATAAATGCATACTGAGTATACGTATAATTTTTCATAAGTAATGCCACGAGTGATTTCCAAATTATCGATAAATTCACGACTCACGAAGTGAGGAGTGAATTTATCTAGAGAATTTGGAAATCAAGAGTGGCATTTGTTAGGACTATTTAACGAATAAAATTAAGCTGTTTACTCACAAATCATTATTTAACTATAGTTATTTTTAAAATATTTATATATTTAACGTAAACGGCGATGTTTGAAAACAAATGAGAAACGATAGGTACGCTTCTACTGCTTCATTTGTTTATCACTGCAACCAGATCATACTATTTATTGCCAAAGGAACGCAATATTGTAAGGAGGAGCTTTCTTTAATATGGTAATCATAACACTGATAAATATTTGGTGAAACACGATTCTGATTGGTTGTAAAACAGAAATCATTGAAACGTGATTGGTCATTGACTCCCATTTGGGGCATGAGTTAAATAGTCACAATTATGCAACAGGTCCCATATAAAACAAACATACCTTCTGATTAAAAAATGCAAGCATCACCCCTTCCGATACTGTTTCGGTGTTATTTTTTTTTCAGTCCAAAAAGATTGCCTACTCCTTTAAGTATCTATCCCTAGATTTAATTTGGATTTAACGCAATTCAGATTCTTTGGCGTTTCTTGAAATGTCTACAAGAATACATTTTCTAAATTTCTATACATTTTAAATTTACTGTTCGTCGCAACATTAATTACTTTATTAAACATCACATTACATTCAGAACTCAAACATGTCTAAATGAATAACATTTTCTAAATTTCTATACATTTTTATTTATTTCCAAATATGAAAACCCTTTTTTACCTTACGGTATATTGCCTCTGGTCCCGAGGGTCGCGGGTTCAAATCCGGCCGGGGTCGATGGATTTTTTAGGACGGAAAAATCCAAGGAGCAAGTCCTCCGGGAGGGACTTTATGCCGTGGGTCCCGAGTCTGAAGATTTTCAGGCTCGTAAAAAATCCTTAAGCCTGAATGAAAAGGCCTCTAAGCAAAATTTACCGAATTTTCCCGTCCTAGTACTACCTTGGTTTCCTAGATGTCAGTATGAGGCGGAACGCTGACCACGGACCACTCAAAAATGACATATGTACGAAAACAAGTGTAACTAAATTAGTATGGTTCAAATTCTTCCCTGTAGGGGGGAGAGTGCCTAAATCTCTGTAAAGGGAAACCATGGGCTTACAATACAATACAATATAAGGGTTATGATTCTGTAACATTATGAAGTAAATAAACATAAAACAGTAGAACAAAATACAATTATTACGTAAAATATTATAACGAAGATGAATAGAGTACAATTATTTTATAGTTGTGAATAAATACTATTTAGAAAAGAAATGAAGTAATTGTAACATTTTTCGTGAAGAATATGATAAAGAGGACTGGAATAATCTTTTTCATAAGTAATGCCACGAGTGATTTCCAAATTATCGATAAATTCACGACTCACGAAGTGAGGAGTGAATTAATCTAGAGAATTTGGAAATCAAGAGTGGCGTTTGTTAGGACTATTTAACGAATAAAATTAAGCTGTTTACTCACAAATCATTATTTAACTATAGTTATTTTAAAATATTTAGGCCTATATATTTAATGTAAACGGCGATGTTTGAAAACAAATGAGAAATTATAGGTACGCTTCATCTGCTTCTTTTGTTTATCACTACAACCAGATCATACTATTTATTGCCAAAGGAACGCAATATTGTAAGAATGCTCTCTAGTGGAGAAAAAATGAAACACATCAAACTGTATATTAATTCATTTCTGATGTCGTATGATGTAAATATGACAATTATATTTTTATGGATTATTACCTGGGAAAAAATACATTTAAGAAAGTGCAAACAGTGGTTTCTTTTTTTGGTGGTATAATAAATTGCTACAAATGTTTGTATATTAACTCCTGCATGCGGGATGTGTTGACATCTAATGACCTATATATACAATCTGGTTTCCGTATTCTTATGAGCTTAATCACTGCAAAATAATGGCCAGACCTGCTCAGAATATTAAAAAGGAAGAGCCTTCTTTAATATGGTAATTATAACATTGATAAATATTTCGTGAAACACGACTCTGATTGGTTGTAAAACAGAAATCATTGAAACGTGATTGGCCATTGACTCCCATTTGGGGCATTAGTTAAATAGTCATTAAAATTCAAATATGATTCATGTTCGTAATGTTCAAACCACAACATTGGACAATTAAATAAAACATGTTTGACTGTTTGAATGTCTTCTCCACATTTACAAGTTGCATTTGATATTTTAAATTTATATAAATATGCCTGAAATTTTCCATGTCCGGTTAAAAATTGAGACTGGGAACTATATTTTATGAAACTACATCGCCTTAGATACAGAACTCATTATGAAATAATGACGTCACGAAGCAATAATACCACAGCCAACTCTACTAGTACAGTAAAAGCTCCTAATTCGCGTTAAAAAATTGCGACAGTTTCTGTATTCGCGGCTAAAACTGTCTTTATTCGCGGATCCAGTCGGTATATTAGAATGACTATTTAACTCATGCCCCAAATGGGAGTCAATGACCAATCACGTTTCAATGATTTCTGTTTCACAACCAATCAGAGTCGTGTTTCACGAAATATTTATCAGTGTTATATTTACCATATTAAAGAAAGCTCCTCCTTTTTAATATTCTGAACAGATCTGACCATTATTTTGCAGTGACTGAGCCTATAAGAAATACGGCTACCAGATTATATATATAGTACGTAGATGTCAACACATAGCGCTTGGAGGAGTTAATATAAAAACATTTGTAGCAATTTATTATACCACCAAAAAAAGAAACCACTGTTTGCACTTTCTTAATCATACGACATCAGAAATGATTTAATATACAGTTTGATGTGTTTCATTTTTTCTCCACTAGAGAGCATTCTTACAATATTGCGTTCCTTTGGCAATAAATTGTATGATCTGGTTGCAGTGATAAACAAAAGAAGCAGATGAAGCGTACCTATCGTTTCTCATTTGTTTTCAAACATCGCCGTTTACATTAAATATATAAATATTTTAAAATAACTATAGTTAAATAATGATTTGTGAGTAAACAGCTTAATTTTATTCGTTAAATAGTCCTAACAAATGCCACTATTGATTTCCAAATTCTCTAGATATTACTTATGATTAGTATCCTTTGTCCACTGCTGTGGTCTCGAGGTAGCGTGCTGCCTTGTCATGCAGCGGGGGCCGGGTTCGATCCCCGGTCGGGGCAGTTTTTCTGGGTGAGGTTTCTATCGGGGTTTTTCCTTACCTGTAAGACAAATGTCAGAAACTTTAAGGCCCGAACGGTCCCCGAAATCATATGTCCATCATCATGATCATCATCATCTTTATCTTTATCATCATCATCCTTCCCCGGTGTGGAAAGCAACGGAAGCTACCACACCTACAATTCCCTAGTAAAGCTGCAATGCATGGCATGAAAATGCTATGATTGCAGTGAAAGGCCTGCCCTCGGGCAGAAGAATTACTATGGATGGAGTATCCTTTATTAACCATCGGCAACTTTTTTTTTACTGCAGGCACGTGCCAAGGTGGCTTTTACAAAAAGTGATTGAAACCAAATGGACAATAATATCAAAGTAAAACAAAGCTTATTGTCACTAAGCCTAAAGTTCGTTGTTAAAAGCCATCGCCTCGTATTTCACGTGCCGCTATGTCCGTTGATAAATGCCGTCATCGCTACGATCGGTGTTTTATTGTTTCAGCTTCTCATTCGTTACAAAAATTTTGATTGAATAACACTAGTCCCTTCTGCTTTGTTGAAAGTTTATAATGTCGAGTAGAAGGAAAGAAAATTAGTTCCGAAGCGGAAAAAAGTAGTGTTGTCGCTTAAAGTAAAAATATAAATACTTGACCGTTTATGCGTTGGCGAGTCATTTTGCGTCTATATCACTATACCCCAGCCGCCATATCTCCGGCTCTGAAGTTTAGATTATACGGGGAGTAAAGGGAGAATTCGTCCTCTACTGTCAATGAGGAAATGGTTGTAGTGAGAGTAAATGTCTGTCACAACCAATCACTGCTCTTGATGCAGCTATAGCGCGCTAGTAAGGTTTGAAATTGCTGAGATGTTGTCAGCTGTATGTCTGCTAACAGCATAATACAGCGACCACTCCCACTGAATATCCATATCGGCAACACTGTCGTGAAAACGTCAAGGCCGGAGAATCTGTGGCTGCAGTATATGTCACGCCGTTTCAATGTTAATGATTCAGCCGTACGATTCATCGAGAAATCCGAAGACAAAATAAGGAATTTTATCGCTGAATCACAGCTGAATATCAATCTGATTGGAAATGCCTTTTAAAAGCGGCAAAACAGGAAAAATATCACTAACTTCTTTAAGCCCTTGCCCAATCCTGACAGTAATAACTAAAAGCAGTTGTTCAAAATCTCTCATTAATTGATTTTATTTTGATACTTTTTATTTTATTTTGGAACCTTGGAACGTTTCCCCTATATACCCATACAAATTATTATTCCATATTCGCTGCATATTTGCGGAACATATCCCCCTCGAATAAAGATATTTTACTGTACGAACTACTCTAGTATAGTGGGCCATGAACAATACAAAATAAACTCGATAAATTACTATTTTCATATTAAACGTGGGCACGCCGTAGCGTAGTGGTTAAGGCACTGCGCTACAATCCGGAAGGTCGCGGGTTCAAGTCCCGGTGGGGTCAGGATTTTTAAAACTGACCCAAACCTTCTGGCGGCACTATGGCCCTGGGGTCGACTCAGCCTCTAACATAAATGAGTACCAGACGCTTGTTCTGGGGGTAAAGGCGGCCGTCACGCAGGGCTCACAACCCGGCTGATATCAAGTGCCGATTGTCCAGAAAAAGTGGGATATTTAACCTCCCACTACCCCAAGAGCCTCCTGAGGCCTGTAGTGGGATTACTTAACTAATATTAAAAGTTATTTTTTTGCATTAATTTTCCATACAGGTCAACCAAAAAAACTAATGAATGTGACTAATAGTGGAAGTGCTTCGCGTCCTCGTCTCGAAATTCCTGCCTCGGCGTGTCTCACTCGTCCGCGAAACTGTCACTTGCACTACTAGTTACACAAATAACTATTTCAGGTTTGTAAACAGACCAATATATTATGATCTTGATTAAGATTTTCAGGCTGTAGGCCGTGGTCGTGAGGCTTATAGTTCCCCGACATTTCGCCAGAGACTGCGTCTGGCATCCTCAAGGGTTGTCTTGAGACTGAAGATTTTCGGGCTGTAGGCCGTGGTCGTGAGGCTTGTAGTTCCCTGACGTTTCGCCAGAGACTGCGTCTGGCATCCTCAAGGGTTGTCTTGAGACTGAAGATTTTCGGGCTGTAGGCCGTGGTCGTGAGGCTTATAGTTCCCCGACGTTTTGCCAGAGACTGCGTCTGGCATCCTCAAGGGTTGTCTTGAGACTGAAGATTTTCGGGATGTAGGCCGTGGTCGTGAGGCTTGTAGTTCCCCGACATTTCGCCAGAGACTGCGTTTGGCATCCTCAAGGGCGAAACGTCGGGGAATTACAAGCCTCACGACCACGGCATACAGCCCGAAAATCTTCATCAAGATCATCGTAGCAACTTCGGCCGTGAAAGTCTACGTGAATACATTAGACCAATATATATATATATATATATATATATTGTTGAATAATGAAGCCTCCTGTAAAATGTGCAGTTCTCTACAGCGTAGTGCCGTCCTTCACGGCCTGTTAACCTCTACCTGTAGTTATGATATCGTTATCCTAACGTCGTTCACTCTCTGATTGATTTACTGTTATTGTTAACATCCACAGTTTATATTTATTGTTGGTTCATGAATCAGCTATTACATCAGAGCTGTCATCGCAATTTTTATCGTTTTCTTAATATAAACTCACTTAAATCTACTCTGAAAATGTTCATATTTAGGCCTATTATATTAGTAGTTAATACACGGCATACGTTGCTACGCCTAAATAAATTAAACGCGTTTTTTTTGTTTAGTTGAATAAGTAAAAAGAAAAATAATTGTAAATTTATATAGTAAATATTTTAGATACCCGTGCTGATTACCCAACATTGCCCAGAATCTACTTATCCCTATCTCCTTGGCATAAATGAACTAAAAGACAAATGGTTATTGCGAGTTATAAATAATGCCACGAGTGATTTCCAAATTATCGATAAATTCACTCCTCACTTCGTGAGTCGTGAATTTATGTAGATAATTGGAAATCAAGAGTGGCATTTGTTAGAACTATTTAATGAATAAAATTCAGCTCTTTACTCACAAATCATTATTTAACTCTAATTATTTAAAATATTTCAATGTAAACGGCGATGTTTGAAAACAAATGAGAAACGATTTGTACGCTTCATTTTCTTATTTTGTTCATCACTTCAACCAGATCATATTATTTATTGCCAAAGGATCGCAATATTGTAAGAATGCACCCTAGTGGAGAAATTTAAACCAACATTATATGTATTAATTAATTTCTGATGTCCTACGATGTAAATATGTCAGTTATATTTTTCTGCAACGTCATTTCCTGGAAAATAATTCGTTTAAGAAATTGCGAAGAGTGTTTTTTTTTGCGGTACAATAATTGCTATAAATATTTTTATATTATCTCCCGCATGCGCTATCTGCTAACATTCATGCACTATATATACAATCTGGTAGCCGTATTTCTTACATGGTAGTCATTCTACATGTCGTCACTGCAAAATAATACTATGACCTATTCAGAATGTTAATAAGGAGGTGCTTTCTGTACTATTCACCACGAGGAAGAAGAAGTTTGGGAAGACTAAGGAAAAGATGGAAAGCGCAACAATTTGGAGCCGGAACAGGCTAGTAAATAAGCCTAAACCGTGAAGAAGAAGAAGAAGAAAAAGCTTTCTTTATTATGATGAACTTTAGTTGGTAAATTTTAGGCGAAACACGACTGTGATTGGTTGTAAATAAAAAAATCATTGAAATGTGATTGGTCATTGACTCCCATTTGGGGCATGACTTAAATAGTCTTATAAAACTTTAATTTTGCGTCTTTTCGAGTTTTACTGGAGAGTTATGTTGGACTTTTGTAGTTAAATAGGTTACCGAAACTCAGGGTTGAGTAATATTACGTTCCCTGCCGTAAAGTATTGTTAGTTTTATGACGTCGTTATGGGGACATAAATTTAATACGTCTTAATATCACCCGTTATTGCGTGATAATGTAGCATTTAAAATACTGTATATTTCAGTGGTTTTCCACATGTGCGCTGCAGTGCTGGGTTTCTTCGTATTTGAACAGCTTGATTTCAAAAAGTGTCGTGTCACAAGTTTTACAGGAAGAGAAAATTATTATTTTTACACGCTTTATATTAGCTTGACCTGTATCTATGTAACTGAATCTTTTAACGCGATTTTCACCCACTTAAAATCATTGGATCGACTTGAAACTTTGCATACTTGTAAAAGACCCGTGACAATATAATAATTCAATATTTGTTTCTAATATCATGGCCAGACTCATCAGAAAATAAAAAAAAGTGTCTTTGTATCTATGTAACGGAATTTTTGAACACGATTTTCACCCACTCAAAAACCTTGTATCGAACTATGAAAACTACTTTGTTAAATACGTGTAGAGTACCCGTGACAGTAATAATAATTTCATTATTTGTTTTCTAAAATCCTGGCCAGAATCATCAGAAAAATAAAAAAGTGTATTTTTATCTATGTAACGGAATTTGTGAACACGATTTTCACCCACTTAGAAACATTGAATCGACTTGAAACTTTGTGTACTTGCAAAGGACCCGTGATAATACAATAATTTCATATTTTGTTTCTAGAATCCTGGCCAGAATCATCAGAAAATAAAAAAAATGAAAACTGGTATAATAGGTTGCGGTCTTGTCGACTTTTTAATCAATCGTTGTAGTGGTATATAATTTCTGTAATCCATAGGTCGCTGGTTCAAATCCGGCTGGGAGGTATTTTTTAGAAGAGTATTACTTTTCAGCTCATACTACAATAGAATCGAATTTAAAGATATTTACATTTTATCTTATTCTGTAAAATATTAAAACTAAAAAATAAAAAAATAAATAATAGTTTTAAAAAAACTAAAACAACACGCTTTATTAGAAAATCGAACCAAAAAAAAAAAAAGGAAAAATAATTTTAATTTCCAACATGCTTGGGATAAATAACTTTACCATCAAAAGCGTGGGGTGCTTTTTATGATTTTTACATTTTCTTCTTAGAGACTTTATTTTTACCAATATCTGTTTATTTATTTCAGGATTGTTTCTGTTATTTACACAGGTATCCACAACCAAAACATACAATTTATTTCTTCCACACTTCCCGGTCTTGCGTGTCTGCTTCTGTCATATTTCTCTTCTTCATGTTGTCTTGAATTCCCTTTATCCACGTTGGCTTTGGTCTACCACGTTTCCCTTTTCTTTGTTTGTTTCTGTGTCCCTTCTTCTCATTATATGTCCATACAATCTTAGTTGGATTTCTTCAATCTCTTGTACAATAATGGTTATAAACAGCATTCGAATTGCGATCCTACATATCTTATAGCAGGATTTTAATATCATAATAAATATGAAAGTTTAAGTTAATAATTTTTTTATTTTAAAATTCCTTTTAATAATTAAATATAACTTGAATAAATAAGAACTTCTAAATAATTCATAGTTCGTTATTGTTGAATAAAAATGTGTCCGTAACAATTAAAGAATTTGCACTACATTAACAGTTTTTGTAATACTATGCTTTTAAAAATTGTTTTAAGTCATTGTTGTCAAAATTATAAATCCTTCTGTTATAACTGTAATAAGAACACCTGCCTAACTTCATATTCTTAAATGAAAGTAAACTAAACTCTGATTGGATGTTAAAACAATTAACTTTCGTATTTAACAAATCAATTTAAACCTTATATTTAAAGGACTATTAATCAATAGAATTTAAATATATCATGTGATGTAATAATGTTCTATAAAATTATTAAAGAATTACCCTAGTCATTCTGCATACAGCTTTCAATAAAGATAGAAGCAAGAAGAGATGTCCTGATAAAACGCAATATTTAATACAAGAATAATAATTTATTCAAGAAAATAATAATAATTTATTTTTAATTGACGTTGAAGAATAATGCCACCTACATTTAATTAATCTGCTGGGAACTTTAAGAAGTGAATAAATGTGAAATTATTTCTACAAGAAACATTTTTTTAGTGATTTTAAAGTGTTTTCCTATCCAGTGTACCAACTACCGACCCTAAGAAGAGAATCCGGCTCTACCGAAAATTAAACCCCAACCTGAACCAGTAATTCTTTTTGGGACACAAATCCTTCTTCAAAATGTTATTACAACATCGGGCATGAAGATAATTACTTCTTCAATCTCTTATTCTCAATAAACATTGAATCTATTACTGTTTTGCGGATTATGTGGTAAGTGTCCCTGATGTTGCCATGCCAAGGTGTGAGAATTTTTCTATCCACCATTTTGTCAAAATCAAACCCAATACAATTGACTTTAATAAAATAACTTTAATTCCCCATAATAATTAGTTAACTGGTAAAAATTCTAATGGTCGGATTTTGCTGATTCTTAGAGAACACCTTCCTCGGTTTGTTTTTAATAGCATATACTGAATTTCGTTGTGGAAGAACGAAAATTGCTACATATAGGGCAATTATTATATTTTTTCTTTCAGGTGAACTACAGTTAATGGTCCGATTTTGTTGGTTATTAAATTCGACTTTCAATTTTTTAATGAATTGCTACATGTCAAGTTAGGTTTTGATGAAACAAAAATTACGGCCGCTAGAGCGTTAACGGACACACACACATATATATATATATATATATATATATATATACTTATATATATATATATATATGATGTCCACCGCTGTGGTCTCGAGGTAGCGTTCTGCCTGTCAGGCAGCGGGCCCGGGTTCGATCCCGGTCGGGACAGTTTTTCTGGGTGAGATTTTTATCGGTTTTTTTTTCACTGTAAGACAATGTCAGGAAAACTTTAAGGCCCAAACGGTCCCCGAAATCATATGGCCATCATCATCATCATCATCATACACCGGTGTGAAAAGCAACGGGAAGCTACCACCCTACAATTCCCTAGTAAAGCTGCAAGCATAGCATGAAAATGCTATGGTTGCAGTGAAGGACTTGTCTTCGGGCAGAATTACTTTGTCACGCAGCGGGCCCGGGTTTGATCCCGGTCGGGACAGTTTTTTCTGGGTGAGGTTTTTATCGGGGTTTTTCCTCACCTATAGAAACAAATGTCAGGAAAACTTTAAGGCCCAAACGGTCCCCGAAATCATATGGCCATCTTCATCATCATCATACACCGGTGTGAAAAGCAACGGGAAGCTACCACCCTACAATTCCCTAGTAAGCTGCAAGCATAGCATGAAAATTGCTATGGTTGCAGTGAAGGACTTGTCTTCGGGCAGAATTACTTTGTCCACGCAGCGGGCCCGGTTTGATCCCGGTCGGGACAGTTTTTCTGGGTGAGGTTTTTATCGGGGTTTTTCCCTCACCTATAAGACAAATGTCAGGAAAACTTTAAGGCCCAACGGTCCCCGAAATCATATGGCCATCTTCATCATCATCATACACCGGTGTGAAAAGCAACGGGAAGCTACCACCCTACAATTCCCCTAGTAAAGACCTGCAAGCATAGCATGAAAATGCTATGGTTGCAGTGAAGGACTTGTCTTCGGGCAGAAATTACTTGTCACGCAGCGGGCCCGGGTTTGATCCCGGTCGGGACAGTTTTTCTGGGTGAGGTTTTTATATCGGGTTTTTTCCTCACCTATAAGACAAATGTCAGGAAAACTTTAAGGCCCAAACGGTCCCCGAAATCATATGGCCATCACCATCATCCTTCACCGGTGTGGAAAGCAACGGGAAGCTACCACACCTACATTTCCCTAGTAAAGCTGCAAGCATAGCATGGAAATGCTATGATTGCAGTGAAAGGACTGCCTTCGGGCAGAATTACTATGAATATATCTTCTTCTTCTTCTTCTTCCTTCCAAGTATTAGGCCAAGGCCTTTTTACGATCCTATAGAAAATTTTTCCATATGGGAAATCTCGTATAAGACTTGAAAGCGTAATAATAGTCCCTTCGATTGGTTGCTGGCCAAAGGAAGGCAAGACCAGTGATGGGGCTGCCATCTTATAGCCTCTGGTCAGGCTTTTCTGGAGAAGAAAAGAAAATAAAGGAAAGGAGAAATGGAAGAAAGGAAGGACCTCCCTAGCCCTCGGATGCCCTAATAGCGTCGGGGTCGAAAAAACAAGAGTTAACCAAGAGAGGTTAGATAGAAAAGTTAAAAAGAGTGCAAAACACAAGTAGTGGAAGAAAATGTTTTGCACAGCTGGGCACCTTGTGGTCGCCATCCACATATCCCCTAGATGAGGACCCCTGAGGGCTATGAATATATATATATATATATATATATATATATATATAGTAATTGGCGGCTCCGTGGCGCAAGCGGTTAGACGATCGCCTCTCGCCGCTGCGCCGGGGTCTGGATCACTCCACGTGGGTTTCGTGGTGGACGAAAAGGAGCTTGGGCAGGTCTTTCTCGTGTTTTTTCCCTTGCCACAATTTTATTCCGCCATTTCTCCATACTCATCTTATTTATTTCGTTTCATTTCGTTCATCTACCCCTTTGATGGTGCTTCAGGCATGATCGGACGGCACCCTTGTCATTCACAGACCTCTATATAGAGAGCTTCAACTCATCTCATCCCTTGACCCGACCCTGAGTTAGGTACGAGTTTATAATTATATAATAGTTCCTCTGTACGTGCTTTTGTCACTGAACTCCTGCTAAACGACTGAACCGATTTTGATTAATTTTGTGTGTATGTGTGTTTGAGTGGGTCCCGGATGGTTTGGATTCAAAATTGGGCCTTCTAAAATCATTAGGTGTAGGAGTTCACCTGAAGTGAAAATTTAAAAATCGCTGTAGGGGTCACAATTTTCCATGTTTCACAACAACAAAAAATCAGTATATCGTATTAAAATAAACCGAGGTAGGTATTAACCAAAAATTAGGGAAATCCGACAACTAGAAGTGAAAGTTTACCTGAAATTCCGATTGAGGGTCTTTCCACTTTTCAGCGGTTGCCCTTTTACCAGCCGGCTGCTGGTCCTTCACATCCACATGTGTCAATCACAGAGGTAGATGATCAACAGCCAGTGTAGGGGTGACATGTGGTTAGCATGTCGAGTCCCCCAGCCGTTATAGCTGGTTCCTCAACCTGGAGCCGCTACTTATTGGTAGCTACCCAATTGCCTCACGATGCTGGGTGGGCAGCGGTCCCATACTGGCCGAAATACCATGAGAAAATTTCTTCCCCCATGGAGACTCGAACCAGCGCAAGTCCCGTAGCTCTGCGCCAAGGCTTCCTACCTTAACCGCTCGGCTACGGCGCGGGACTGTTTACCTGAAATCCGAAATTAAAAACCGACTAGCAAGCACCATGTTTGTTCGTCTCAGCGTATACCATACAATTTAATTAACCTTTAATATTTCATTTATTTTGACGTAGCAACGCACGCTGGTATTAGCTCATACGTGTGTATGTGTGTATATATATATATAGATGGCAGTGTAGACAGTGTTCTCGCGACATCTAGCAATAATGGAGAGTATAATACATATATAAGAAAAATAAGTGTTTAAATTGGATTCACCTGGTAGTGTAATGGATATCACGCTGAGGTACATACTCAGAGATCCGGGTTCGAATCCCGTCCAGGCATTTATTTTTCTTATCATACCATATATATATATATATATATATATATATATATATTACCCTCAACTCCTGTCCAACTCAGGGTCGCGTTGACGAATGAGATGAGATGAAGCCCCCTATATTTATAGAGGTCTGTGAACGACAAGAGTGCCGGCCAACCACTCCTGACGCACCGTCACAGGGGCGGATGAATGAAATTAAACGAAAAGGATGAGATGAATATGGGGAAATGGTGGAATGATATTTGTGGCAGGGGAAAACAGGAGAAACCCCTAGAAAAACCTGCCCAAAGCTCTGTCTTCGTCCACCACGAAACCCACTTGGAGTGACAGAGACTCGAGATCTCGGAACCCCAGCGGTGAGAGGCGAGCGTCTAAGCGCTTGCGCCACGGAGCCCCGATACACACACACACACACACACGCACAATATATATATATATGTGTGTGTGTGTGTGTTATAATTACATTTTTGACATTGAACAATGCAAGCTTAATATGACATGATAAAATAAATGCTCGGACGGGACTTGAACCCGGACCTCTGTATTTATATCCCAGTGCGCTACCTATTACCCTACCGAGCAAGTCCGGACGGGACTTGAACCCGGACCTCTGGATTAATAGGTAGCGTAATAGGTAGCGCACTGGATATAAATCCAGAGGTCCGGGTTCAAGTTCCGTCCGAGCATTTATTTTTCTTATCATGTCATATATATATATATATATATATATATATATATAGCAATTTTGGTGTATACAAGGCAGGATCGGTGCAAATCTGTATAAAAAAATTCAAAATTATCTTCTTGAGAACAACCTCAATTGCTTCTTCTTTCCTTCAGAATTCTCTGAAAGAAAAGGAGTTAAAATTGAAGAAATGTGAGCGTAGAGCATTCAATAATTTGGAAATTGCGTAGTATCCGGTGAGAAGCCATTCAAGCTAAGAAACCTTACCAGGACAACCATATGTTTAGCATCAATCAAGTTGACTCACTGAGAATACTATGGGTCTACTGAATGAATAAATTTAATGCCAGATGCGTCACAAGTCGTAAACGTTTGCATTTCTCCCGATAGAACAGCGGTAAGTGATAATCTAAAACTAGGAGAAGAACCGATAAGAATGGTCAACAAATTCAGATATTTAGGCATAACACTGCAGCCAACAACAAAGTATTTCAGCGCACATGTGCAGGAGAGAGCAGCAGCAGCTATAAGAGCTATGTGCAGTATCAAAGACATCACATCGTTAAAATTAGTCACAGCCATGAAATTATTCGCATCAGTGATCACCCCGATCGTCACCTACGGGATAGAACTGATATGGGAGAAACTATCGACCAGCGATATGGAGAGGTTAGAAAAAGTAAAACCAAGATTCATCAAAAAGGCATTAGGTGCAAGCAAATACACACCAAATAGAATGGCCTATATGCTAGCCAGAGAAACCTTCTTCCTAGAGGACCTGAGGCAAAGGATACTACTGCCAGCAACGGAGCCATATAAGAAAGTCATCGAAAAAAAGAAACAGAGAGAAAAAGAGATCGACGAAGATTTCTACGCCTCAGATGCCATGGTAAACAGAGAGTGGACTGGAAGTAACCAACCACAAAGGCACAGAATCATAGGTTTAGCAACACACGGATATCATCACAAAATGTGCAAAAATACAAAATTCCACCAACCGAGTGATTCGTGTGAATGCAAGATATGCGACCAAAAGTGTGAGCGATACCATTACAAACAATGCAGAATATGGACAGGATCACTGAACGAACTCATAAAAGACAAATCATAAACTTATAACTTAATGCTCTTTCGAGTGCCTCTTACCAATTTATTATTATTATTTCTCCCGATCTCTATCTTCCTGACAGATCGTGTTCCATAACATGTCATCAGTGACAAGCCGAGAAGGCTCTTGTCCTAACAATCGCCTGTTGGCCTCACATCCTACATTAACCATTTACAGAGGTGGATGATTATCCAACCTGTATAGGGATGACATGTGGCAATAACTGGTTTTCTCAATCTGGAGTCAGGGGTGGCCAATCCTTAAGGGATTGCCCCTCTTATAAATTATTTTAATAAAATATATTCCATGGCGCCACAGGCCTAGAAGGCCCTTAGCCTACCAGCCGGCTGCTGGCCTCACATCCACATGTGTCAATAACAGAGGTAGATGATCATCCAGCCAGTGTAGGGGTGAAATGCGGTCAGCATGTCGGGTCTCCAGCCGTTATAGCTGGTTTTCTCAACCTGGAGCCGCTACTTATTGTAGCTACCCAAATGCCTCACGATGCTGGGTGGGCACGGGTCTTATACTGGTCGAAATACCACGAGAAAATTTCTTCCCCCATGGAGACTCGAACCAGCGCAAGCCCCGTAGCTCTACGTCAAGGATTCCTGCCTTAACCACTCGGCTATGGCGCGGGACTATAAACGATTTATATATGTATATATATATATATATATATATATATATATTTTCTTTCTCCAAGGGCGACAGACCTGGAAAGACCTTGGCCTACCATCCGGCTGCTGGCCTCACATCCACATGTGTTAATCACAGAGGTAGACGATCATCTAACCAGTGTAGGGGTGACATGTGGTCAGCATATCGGGTCTTCCAGCCGTTATAGCTGGTCTTCTCAAGCCGCTAATAGCAGGAAAGCAAACGTTCGGTCATGACGTATTCTTTTTACGAATAACTCACCCATTTTGCCTTCCAGCTCATTTATTCCAACAAGATAGGAATAAGTAGATGGACATATTCCGCACGACAACAATGTGTCATTATGCACACTTTTTGAGCCGCAACAGATGGCTGCGAGAGGTTTCTTGCGAACTTATTTAATAATATATAATTATGTCTTAATTAGTGAATTTTATGGTAAAAAAAGCAACTTATATTTTTATCGTCCGGTCATAACACGAGAATTGAGCGTTCGGGCAGGACGTCTGCCGGGTCCGCTAGTTTATATATAACTAACTCACTGGCACTATCGAACCCGTAGTTTCATGGCCGCGCGGACATCAGCTCTCCATACATCCTTCTCCTGAGCAAACGTTTTCCCATCATTCCCTGTATAATCTACTTCCCTCAAATCATCGTTAATGTTATTCTCCCACCTCATTCTAGGTCTACCAACTGGGCGTTTTCCTTCTGGTTTTCCTACAAGAAGCTTCCATGCACGTCTTTCATTTCCCATTTGTGCCACATGTCCTGCCCATCGATATATATAGTTTTAATTAAATTATTTGAAAAAGACCGATAAAAAGAAAAACGAAGATATAAGAACAGAACTTCCGATTGAGGGTCTTTCCACTTTTTCAGCGGTTGCCCTTTTACCAGCCGGCTGCTGGCCCTTCACATCCACATGTGTCAATCACAGAGGTAGATGATCAACAGCCAGTGTAGGGGTGACATGTGGTTAGCATGTCGAGTCCCCCAGCCGTTATAGCTGGTTCCTCAACCTGGAGCCGCTACTTATTGTAGCTACCCAATTGCCTCACGATGCTGGGTGGGCACCGGTCCCATACTGGCCGAAATACCATGAGAAAATTTCTTCCCCCATGGAGACTCGAACCAGCGCAAGTCCCGTAGCTCTGCGCCAAGACTTCCTACCTTAACCGCTCGGCTACGGCGCGGAACTAAGAACAAAACTTAATATATTTAATCTCTGTGAAAGAATAAAATATTATCAAAATGCTTATCTTCAGCACGTCTTACGAATAAATGAACAGCGCATACCAAGAAGAATGTATAATTATTAACCAAAAGGGAGAATAATGTTGGGAAGACCATTGAGATGGAAGGACAAATTCGACCTATAATGAGATCGGAACAATCCTTGATGTTGATGATGATTAAATTATTTGACGTCAATAACTATGTTCCACACAATACATATTTCACTAGCGTCACTTCTGGAGTCGTTACTTATTGTAGCTGCACAAATTCGTCATGATGCTGGGTGATTACCGGCCTCACACTGACCGAAATTTCATGAGAAAATGTCTTCCCCAGTGGGGAATTGACACATCGCAAATCCCTTAGCTCTGCAGCAAGGCTTCATGCCGGTCGATTACGTCGCAGGATTGACTTACGAGTCACGTGAACATGTTTACATCTTTTAAAAACCTCGAGGCTTAAAAATGCCTAGAACTACTGTTCTAAAAAATCCACTCTGAGAGAACTAACTAGCAACTCGCGTACACAAGCTCTCATACCAACCTCCCTAAAATCAGCTAATATTGAGAAATTCATATATAAAAGCAAAAAGGCAGGTACAATATTCAAATATTAGATTTTATAAAGAAGAAACAATAAAATTTGTACGGTACCACATTAGAAGGATGGGAAAGAAGGAAAGACTACCTAAGGATAATCATGGATTGGGAACCACAGGGAAGGAAAAAAGAAGGGTAGACCAAATATTACATGGATTCAGGGAATCAATGAAACTAAGATGGAATGGGAAATAGCAGAAGATATTATGGAGGAACAGACAAGAATGGAAAAATGTGTTGAAACAAATGTGTAGTTAACTGTTAACATGGGTACCGGAAAAATGTAATATTCATTGCAAAAGCCGGAATAATAATATTTAATTTAGTTGCTTCAAATCATGGTTAATACCATTCTCCCACCTCATTATTTTACTATCTGCTGGGAGCTTTACCTCTTGGTTTTCTTACAAGCAGTTTTTGTGTCCATCTCTTATTCCCCTTTCGTGCCTGTCATTTATTATGCCTATCTTGAGTTTACGGGTAAAACAAAAAAAGATAAAGTGATTCTACTACAGACTATAGGCTGATATAAAGCTTGCAGCTTTACTAGAGAATTGTAGGTGTGGTAGCTTCCCGTTGCTTTCCACATCGGTGAAGGATGGTGATGATGATAATGATAAGGATGATGATGATGGCCATATGATTTCGGGGACCGTTTGGACCTTAGAGTTTTCCTGACGTTTGTCTTACAGGTGAGGAAAATCCCCGATAAAAACCTCACCCAGAAAAACTGCTGCGTTACAAGGCAGCACGCTACCTCGAGACCACAGCGGTGAACTGGCTCGTATTATTCAATCAAAATTAGGGTACGGTGCAAAAAGTGGACATCCGAATTTCGAGATAATTTTGGTTTTAAAATGAAGCTTAGAAACGTAGAAGACAACATAAAAAAAATTGCGGACTATCCAGAAACAAAGCTGTAAAATAACAATTTATAAAGCATTATCTCCTAGGAAGTGGCTGAATTCAAATACCTAGGAACAATAATCACAAATAGGAATGAGATGCACAAAGAAATTAAACATAGGCTCATTTCTGGAAATGTGTGCTATTATGCATTGCAGAGACTGTTGATGTCCCAACTCCTTTCAAAAAACGTTAAACTGAAAATATATAAAACTATTATTCTACCAGTTATATTATATGGGTGCGAAACATGAACTCTCACTTTAAGGGAGGAAAGGAGATTACGAGTATTCGAGAATAAGGTACTTAGGAAAATTTTTGAACCAAAGAGAGATGAACAGACAGGTGAATGGAGAAGACTACATAACAATGAACTACATGGTCTTTATAGAAAGCCAGATATAATAAGAATAGTTAAGTCTCGTAGACTGCGATGGGCAGGACATGTTGCACGTATGGGGAATGAAAGACTTGCATGGAAGCTTCTTGTAGGAAAGCCAGAGGGAAAAGCCCAGTTGGTAGACCAAGAATGAGGTGGGAGAATAACATTAACTATGATTTGAGGGAAGTAGATTATATGGAGAATGATTAGAAAGCATTAGCTCAGGATAGGGATGTATGGAGAGCTTATGTCCGCGCGGCCATGAACCTACCGGTTCGGTAGTGCCAGTGAGTAAGTAAGTAAGTTATCTCCTATATTACCTGAAGGAAGTGGCTGCCATTGTGGTCGTGACGTCAGATTCGATATTCAGATGTTAGTCCTGGGTGAAAACATGTTTTCTTCAATAGAGATGCGAAAATATAATAAATATTTTATTGTAATAAAAGTACATTGTTGTATTATCAAATGCTATATTTCCAAAATTACATAGCAAAGAGTTTGAAATTTAATAAGAATCACATCCTCACATAAGAGTTTCTTAAGAAAATATGGTTTAATTGAATCTATTGTCGATAATAATCGATACGTCATCGTACGTATTTCTCGAAAATGAACAACGGCAAATTAGCCCATACAAAATATTCAATAAATACATGCAACTTATTTATAACATAATCTTCGAAATTTGCAATATAATTTATTACAGTGTGATTATAAAGTTCCAGTACATTTTGTGGATAACGTAGCGCAAATAAAACAAAAATTATAAGGTAGTTTCTACTGTCAAGTTAGTGTTCAACATAACCTCAATCAATCTCAAAACATGTTTCCCTACGACGCACCGTCGCCCGGAAAACATGCACCAACATATCCTCTGTAATAATTTCACTCGCTTGGCGTATGCGTTCTTTCAGCACTTGCAGATTAAGAAACTTGGTTCTGTACACCTGTTGCTTGATGAACCCCCAAGGAAGAAAGTCCAGGGATGCGAGGTCTGGCGAACGAGGTGCCCAGATACGAGGAGATGCCCTTCCAATCCACCTTTTGGGAAACCTGTCATTGAGATACCCGCGTATAGCCAGAGCAAAGTGTGGTGGTGCTCCATCTTGTTGCAACACCACTGTATCAATGATACCATCTTGCTGTAACTGTGGCTGTAAGAAAAGTTGCAACATATCAAGATACACGTCTCCCGTGATGGTTTCCTTTGGAATCAGTCTCTAACTTCTTCGTACGACTGGCCTCTTAAACGCGCAGAAACAATCTCTATCCGCTCTTCAATGGTGAACATATTTGTATCTTTCGAATGGCTGTAACAGAAATACGGTATGTAAGCGATTTCTTTAAAATGTACTGGCACTTTATAATCACACTGTAGAATACATTGTGGCAAGTCAGTCACACAGCCTCCTGTGTAAATCTATAAATAAATCCCTACCGGTAATAATAAGCAGATAAAATTATAACATCATTTAATGAAGCAGTTACTGGACTTAGGTCATATTTATATTCAAATTGATCAGGCAAGCGAGTAGAACCTGATTATGTAGGCGCAAAGGCCATATAAAATGATCCAAAGAAGTCAGCATCAATGTAATTAAATTGCTAGTTATTAAGGAGGGTACTGACAACTCAGGTAATGTAACCCTTTCTTTTGTTAAGAAGGAAGTGGCTGACCCATCATAATAACTTACTAATGACAAAATCCTTTGCTCGACAGATTGAGTAGAAATATCTTCTAAGCCTCCAGTTAACTGATTTATCGTGATAACCATAACTCATTAGCTAAATGTACAAGCGGGGGTTTTACCCTGACACAAACAACGCTAGCAAAAAGTGTGGGAATATGGCAATTTTCTAGCGTCTGAAGCCTAGGAAAAAACCCAAGCCTAAGAAAAAAAACCCAAGCCTAGCTAATGTTTGTGACCCGACTGTACGTGAAGCCAGCACGGAAAAAAAGGTCCAACCTCTGAAGGCGTAAATCGCCAATGATAAATTTGTAACACCCCCGGGATCAAAATAGGAGGGCGCATTAACCAATTATATGTTTCGTTATATGTGCCTAAGCACTGACCTTAGGTCCACGAGATCGAGGTAGTGGGAGTAACTAATTTACTTATAGGCGAGAGAGGCTTCTCCTCGTCACTTCTCGTATAAAATTACATCAAGTCACTTCTCGTGTACGATCAAACAAAGTCACTTATCAAAAACACTTCGTTCTGAAAGTTAAATAAAGTCACTTCATATTTACAATTACTTGCAGTTTATAAAAGATAAGAATAAACTACCAGACATTCTCTACACATTAATTCTGCCCGACGAAGTCCTCGTGGAATCCCGAGATAAGAACCTCAACTCTACCGATTACCAACCTGAGCAACCTAAGTTCTCACACATGGAGAACTCCTTCAGTATTCCTAGTGTCACTAAATTCAATCTTTACCTCTTTACCCAACAATAACCCTCCTCCAACATGTATAATAATCTAAAAGCTGACCTAAGTATTATCTAAATTGCTCTAACCTGTGAAAGTAATAAATATAATGACATTTAGACAATATTAAATTACAGGTTATGTAAATAAATTATACGATATGTGTAAGAAACTAAAAGCTAACTAACCTAGTTATGTATAAGTAATATAATTATCGATAAATTGGAAATCAAGAGTGGCATTGTTAGGACTATTTAACGAATAAAATTAAGCTGTTTACTCATCATCATCATCATCATAGTACATTCACGAATTTAGGCCATTTGTTGACCTGTTTCGGCCTCAAGAGAAACACCATCCAAAAGTCTTTTGAGTGGACGTCCTGGTCTTCTTCTTCCTACAGCTTGATATCTTAACATTTGTTTAGGTATTCTGTGATCTTCCATTCGATGAACATGTTGCATCCATCTTGACTTATAATCAGAAATTTTGTTTTCTATAGGTTCCATGTGTAATTCTTCTAAGATGTCTTCATTTTTTTTTTTGTGATCTAGTAGTGTGTATCCTGCAGTCCTCCGAAGGTATCTCATTTCAGCAGATCTAAGTCTCTGTATATCCTTCTGTTTCAACGTCCATACTTCGCTACCATACAAAAGAGTTGGAAGAGCCAGTGTTTTATACACTTTTAATCTTGAATGCTTTTGGACTAACTGTGGCTTGAAGATAGAATTTATGAACCCTAAAATTCTTAAAAATTTAGATATGTTTGCATTTACATCCTTTTCTTCTTCATATGAGATATTGCATCCTAGATATGTAAAATTATTCACCTTCTCCAAAATTTTATTGTCCAGTACAATTTTACTTCTGACAGGATCTACACCTTGAAATGCCATAAATTTTGTTTTTTCTGTAGATATCTTCAAACCATATTCTTCTGTAATAATGTTCTTATATTGTGCGTAAATGTATCGGATTGACCTTGACTATGGCGCACTGTTACATGCGATAAGCGTGCGGTTAACAGCTTTTGATAAGGATTTCTTTTCGCACAAAATCCTTCACTTGTCTATTAACAATTCTATTTTTTAAAAACGTTACACAACTTTCAAATGTTACTACTCTTCTGCTGAAGATGGAAGCATGTCTTTCTTTTATAAATTTGTAATTATTTTTCTTTTTACTTATTTATCTAAACAAAAAAACACATTTCATTTATTGAGGCGTAGCGGCGCACACCGGGTATTAGCTAGTAATATACCAAATACCAAACTGAAAAGAGTAAAGAAATACGTTAGAAATAATAATATAAACCAAAATAGGTTATTACACATTTAATCGAATAACTTTTATGTCATATCCCAGAGTGTCATTCTTAATTGCTTCTCTATTTTTTTCTTCTCTCGATGATAATGCATGAAGTTAAATTATCGATATTTGTAGACCGTAGACTGCAAAATCTTGAACCTGTGCTTGTCTATACCTCTTCCGAGTTAGGTTACAGTTGTAATGTAAACAAACTAAATGTATGGACTGCGTTTTCATTGGTTAAATAATGATTCTATCTTGAAGCCTGTAAGAACTGTAGTTCGCTCTCTAACACCCGAAATAAAGGAGATAGAAATGATAAAAATATATATTATCTAGCTCATGTCTGCATCAGTTATATTTTGTATTGTATTGTAAGCCTATGTTTTCCCTTTACAGAGATTTAGGCGCTCTTCCCCTACGGGGAAAAATTTGAACCATACTATTTTTAGTTACACTTGTTTTCGTATAGATGTCATTTTGAGTGGTCAGTGTTCCGCCTCATACTGACATCTAGGAAACCAAGGTAGTACTAGGACGGGAAAATTCGGTAAATTTTGCTTAGAGGCCTTTTCATTCACGCTTAAGGATTTTTACGAGCCTGAAAATCTTCAGACTCGGGCCCACGGCTTAAAGTTCCTCCCGGAGGACTTGCTCCTTGGATTTTTCCGTCCTAAAAAAAGTTATATAGGAGGATTTAAAATATATAATTATAATTGTAATATACTGTCAGAAACTAGAAATGAGTTTATGGAAACAACAGAAAATCCATCCATAGAAATGAACGCCCTGGAATTTGATACAATAGATATAGAATTAGAAATTCAAACCCTAAAGAATAAAAAGGCACCAGAGCCAGGAAACATACCAAATGAGTTAATTAAATATGGCCCAAAAAATTTAATAGGTAGATTGAGGGACTTGTATAATAAGTGCATTGCAATACAGAAGATTCCTGATGAATGGAAATAAGCTACATAGTACCATATACAAGAAGGGCGATAGAAGAGACGCAAAAAACTACAGAGGACTAAGTATAAATAACACATTATATAGAATATTTACGAAGTTATTAAAAACAAAGTTACAAAAAGATGTTAAAGACAAATTAGGAGAAGATCAAAATGGATTCAGACCAGGAAGGTCATGTGTTGACAATATATTTGCAATACAACAGTTAATTGAAAAACGGACTGCAGTTGGAGAAGAAACCCATTTGACAATGATGGATTTAGAGAAAGCTTATGACTCAATTCCGAGGAACAAATTATGGGAAGTATTGGAGAAATACAATATTGACAGAAACCTAATAGAAATTATTAAACAAACCTATAAAGATAACTCCGCTTATGTTAAAATGGGAAATATAATGTCTAATCCTATAAACACCTCAAAGGGATTGAAACAAGGGTGCAGTCTATCACCAATTTTATTTAATATTTATGTAGTATTTTTATTAACGAAATGGAAACAAAGCTGCAAAGGTATGGAGATCCCAATAGGCAATAGATTTTTGCTGACATTACAATTTGCCGATGATCAACTGGTTTTAGCGCAAGACAATTTTGATATGGAATTCATGATAAAAAGGTTGAAAAGCACATATGAATCATGGGGTCTCACAGTAAATTTACAAAAAAACAATATCTGGCAATAAATAGCAATGAAAGAGAAAACTTAGTATTGGAAGATGGAATCCAAATAAAGCAAGTGAAACAAACTAAATATTTGGGAATGATTATGGATAACATCGAAGGTATAGGCAAAGAGAACATAAAACATAGAATTGAATTGAGTAGCAAAATAATATCATCATTAAATTCCATATGGTGGGATAAGCATATTTGGAAAGACACAAAAAATATATTGGTAAAACATTGGTGGAATCTGTTGCAATGTACGGAAGTGAGGTATGGACAATCAATAAGTACTACAAGAATAGACTAATAGCTCTAGAAATGGATTATTTACGAAGAAGCGCCAGAAAGTCTAAATTAGAACGTGTCACAAATAAGGAAATTAGAAACAAAATGGAAGCAGAAGAAAGCATAATTGAAAGAATTGAGGAAAAGGAATTAAAGTGGTTAGGACATGTTTTAAGAATGGAAGATGAGCGATGGCCGAAGCAACTATATGAATGGTATCCTAACAGAAAGAAGAAAAGAGGAAGACCAAGGTTAACATGGAAGGAAAACATGAAGATAGTAATGCAAGCTAGAGGGCTAAGCATCGAAGATGCCCAAGACCGTAGGCTTTGGAGGGTTTGGCACGGGAAGACGGCAGCAGCTGTAAAAACCCGAAGATAGATATAATTTTAATAATTCAAATGACCAAAAAATTACAAACTAGAATACAAAGTGTAGAAATGAACTTCCTTAGAAGAACAAAAGGTTGCACAAAGAATGGATCGGGTAAAGAATAAAGATATAAGAACAGAGTTAAATATATATCCATTATTTGATAAAATCAAAGGATGTAGAGAAAAATGGTTTAGACATGTAGAAAGAATGAACGTAACAAGATTCCCAAAAGCAGCATTTAACTACAAGCCAAGAGGTTCAAGGAATGTAGGAAGGCCAGTCAAAAGATGGACAGAACAACTGTGAGGCGGAACAGGAATTTTGTCTAGCCCGTGAAGTGAAGAGGAAGAAGATTGTTACGAACTGCTGGTTTTCTTAGGCATAAAGGACCTTCGGGACTTGGAAATTTTGGTAGCATGAGGTTCTAGCCGAGCGTTAGTATGGATGTATTAGTTATAAAGGCATACGTGTTTTGAACATAAATAAATTGATTCTTATGAATACATAGAGTATTTTACATAGATATTTAATTATTTCATAGATTATTCTAATTATTCAAATAAAACGTCGTTGAAATAATTAAATACCTATGGAAATACTCTATGTATTCATTTTTTTTCTTCCGAATGCAGTATTGGGTGATGATGCCCGTTCTGCGACTACAAAAACTGATCTTTCCATCGGTTGAAGGGTCTTCCGAGGTCTCTTTTGCCTTTAGGGTTGAGGTGGTAAATCATCTTTGGTAAACGGGAATTTGACATTCTCTGGACGTGTTGGAACCATTTAATCTGATAATTTTGTATATGTTCAACCATTTCCCTACTATTCCACTGCATCCTTATCTCATCACTTTTCATTCTATCCCTTAATGTTACTCCAGTTAGTGATTTCCTGTAGTCTTTCGAGTATTTAAAGATTTCCCCATTATAGGTTACCGGCCTATAGTTGGGTAAGTCCAGTGGTGGAGTTGCCACCTCAATGCCTCTTGGACAGGCATGCTTTTCTGTAGGGGATGCTCCCTTAGCCTTTGAAGTTTCTCCTTCTCCGCAAGGCAGCGGTTCCTCTCTCTTTCCCTGAGTGAGGGTAGGGTGCCTCTTCCGCCAAATCTGCCGTATTAAGGGTATCCCTCTCCGCCTTCATTGCCGTTGAGGTCTTCACTGTTCCCTGGCAAGGGGCCCTCACATGGTACTATCAGCCGGGCCAGCTGAACCAAGGTTTTTTTTACGAGGTGTTACTCCTCCCCCTCCTCCTTTCTCATCCGGGCTTGGGACCGGCAATGGCGGAGTTTCTATGTATTCATAACAAAGATAATTCAAATAGCATTGTTATATTCATACTCACGCGCAATGTAGACTTCATAGCGATTTCAATTGTTTCAAATTTGCAGCTTTCTGCAGAATTTCTTAAAACATTGGAAAGAAACCAATTCAAAAGAGAAAGAAACAAATTATTTTGAATGTTTTCAAACTGTTAAGTGAAAAATACCGCTGTGGTCTCGAGGTAGCGTATTGCCTAGTCACGCTGCGGACCCGGGTTCGTTCCCCAGTTGGGACAAGTTTCCAGGTGAAGGTTTTTATTGGGGGTTTTCCTTCCCTGTAAGACAAATATCAGGAAACTGGCCCAAACGGTCCCCGAACATCATCTGGACGTCATTATCATCATTAACGTATTCATTAAGTTTAGGATTAATGGCTCTCATGGTTCTTCATCACCTATCATATTATCGGGGCAGCGTAACTCCGCTGAAATGGGTTACAATAACGCCATGCCAGGAGAGAATACCAGAATGTCGAAACAACTTGGTGGCATTGAATAAAAATATATTTAATTAAATATTGAGGATGTGGTGAAAAGAACAGAATATACAGGAAAGTCAGCATGGAACATATATCCTGCTCGTAGTGAAATTATGAATAAAGGATATCTATCGGCATCATGGAAAAAGCATAAACGTCTGATTAGGTAGGTCCATATATAATTTTTTGTTATAAATTAATAAGAAAAGGAGGAAGTTTATAATTATTGATACCATCTTACGTTGTATTCAGTCTTATTTCCGGTAAAAAATGATCTTACCTAAGAACAATGGTTCTATTGACTATTTAACTCATGCCCCAAATGGGAGTCAATGACCAATCACATTTCAATTATTTTTTATTTACAACCAATCACAGTCGTGTTTCGCCTAGAATTTACCAACTAAAGTTTATCGTAATAAAGAAAGCACCTCCTTTTAACATTCTGAATAGGTCATAGCATTATTTTGCAGCGACCGACTCTCCAAGAAGTACGGTTACCAGATTGTATATATAGTGCATGAATGTCAACAGAAAGCGCTTACGAGAGATAATATAAAAACATTTGTAACAATTGATTATTCCATAAAAAAAATCACTGTTTGCACTTTCTTAAACGAATTATTTTCCAGGAAATGACGTTCCTGAAAAATGTAATTGACATATTTACAATAGCACGTCAGAAATTAATTAATACCTATTACTCGGTTATAAATTTCTCCACTAGGGTGCATTCTTACAACATTGCGATCCTTTGGCAATAAATAATATTATGATCTGGTTGCAGTGATGAACAAAAGAAGCAAATGAAGCGTACCAAACGTTTCTCATTTGTTTTCAAGCATCGCCGTTTACATTAAATACATAAATATTTAAAAATAAGTATAGTTAAATAATGATTCGTGAGTAAACAGCTTAATTTTATTCGTTAAATAGTCCTAACAAATGCCACTCTTGATTTCCAAATTTTCTTTAAATTCACTCCTCACTTCGTGAGTCGTGAATTTATCGATAATGTGGAAATCACTCGTCGCATTACTTATGATAACAGTTCCTTATAAAGTTGAGTTCTATGGCGGGTAAAAGTAGTACTTCGGTCCCTCCAATAGATAGTCGGCGGAGTAATACCTTATGCAAGTTCGTTTACAGTACAACTGGAAGTTAGCTCGGAATTGGTATATTAGCCTAATTCGTTAACATTTTCACTTCTCAGACTGATAGATACCGAGGGGAAAAAATATGTAATTTCATAGGAATTCGGACTTTTACTAATAATGTATCTTCTTGTATCTTGTAAGCCCATGTTTCCCTTAACAGAGATTTAGGCGCTCTCCCCCTACAGGGAAGAATTTGAACCATACTTATTTAGTTACACTTGTTTTCGTATAGATGCCATTTGAGTGGTCCGTGGTCAGCGTTCCGCCTCATACTGACATCTAGGAAACCAAGGTAGTGCTAGGACGGGAAAATTTGGTAAATCTTGCTTAGAGGCCTTTTCATTCAGGCTTAAGGATCTTTTACGAGCCTGAAAATTTTCAGACTCGGGACCCACGGCTTGAAGTCCCTCCCGGAGGACTTGCTCCTTGGATTTTTTCCATCCTAAATAATAATGTAAAAAAATAAAATATCCTCAACTCGTGTCCAACTCAGGGTCGGTCGAGGGATGACGTGAATGAAGCGCCCTGTATTTATAGAGGTCTCTGAACTACAAAGTTGTAGGCCGAACACTCTTGACGCACCGTTACAGGGGCGGATGAACGGAATTAATGAGACGAGTATAACTGTTGGAGAATCAAAACAAATAATGAACTAAACAAATTAATCAAAAATCAGAACATAGTAAACCATATAAGATCTCTGAGAATTGGTTGGCTTGGACATTTGATAAGAATGGATGATCAGAGACTGGTCAAAAAACTCTACAAATGGAAACCTATAGGAGGCAGAGCTGTAGGAAGACCGAAGATCAGATGGGAGGATGACACAATGAACCATCTAAGGAATATGAAAGTGACTAATTTGAATATGGCAAGAGACAGATTGGCATGGAGGAGGATTGTTGAGAAGGCCAAAACTTTCACTTTTGAAGTTGTCGTGCCTTAAGATGATGATGTATTTGATAAATGGTTGAATGACATTTTTGATTTTTGATAAGGGAAAAACGGGAGAAATCCCGCGAAAAACCTGCCAAGCTCCGTTTCATCCTCCACGAAACCCAGATGGAGTGACCGAGATTCGATCTCGGGACCCCAGCTATCAGAGGCGAGCATCTAACCGCTTGTGCCACGGAGCCGCCTCTACTAATAACGTATGGAAGTTAAAAGTATTGATATTGGTTGACCGTATACTGCAAAATGTTTAACTTGTGTTTGTCTAGGACCGGTTCTAATCCTTGAACTCTTCTCGTTTGTCCAAACACAGCAGTACATGCTCTGCAGGACAAATGCAAGTCTAATCGCTTCCAACACCGAGGTGTGGCATATTCCACTGTATTAATGTCTGGGTCAGCGGTTCCCAACCTTTTTCGACTCGCGATCCCCCTTCCACAACGATCTGGTGAACATACAGTAGACATGCATAAAATTTAATTCCAAGAAAATGGTTTCATAATCTTAAATTAACTTACCCTTAACAGTTAGAATCAAAAGTTACTCTTGCTACGGCTTGGAAGTTACACAACGTGTAGGCCTAGTTGTAGCGAAATGAAATGCATTATTACATTGTTACATAACTGTAAATCAGGCATTCGCGGTAAATATTAATTTATTGTGGCTATTTAACTCATGCCCCAAATGGGAGTCAATGACCAATCACGTTTCAATGATTTCTGTTTTACAACCAATCAGAGTCGTGTTTCACCAAATATTTATCAGTGTTATAATTACCATATTAAAGAAAGCTCCTCCTTACAATATTGCGTTCCTTTGGCAATAAATAGTATGATCTGGTTGCAGTGATAAACAAAAGAAGCGGTAGAAGCGTACCTATCGTTTCTCATTTGTTTTCAAACATCGCCGTTTACATTAAATATATAAATATTTTAAAATAACTATATTTAAATGATTTGTGAGTAAACAGCTTAATTTTATTCGTTAAATAGTCCTAACAAATGCCACTCTTGATTTCCAAATTCTCTAGATAAATTCACTCCTCACTTCGTGAGTCGTGAATTTATCGATAATTTGGAAATCACTCGTGGCATTACTTATGAAAATCTTCCTCTTGTATCTTCTAAGCCCATGTTTCCCTTAACAGAGACTTAGGTGATCTCCCCTACAGGGAAGAATTTGAACCATACTAATTTAGTTACACTTGTTTTCGTATAGATGTCATTTGAGTGGTTCGTGGTCAGCGTTCCGCTTCATACTGACTTCTAGGAAACCAAGGTTGTACTAGGACGGGAAAATTCGGTAAATTTTGCTTAGAGGCCTTTTCATTCAAATGCGATAAATTCCCGATCTTACACATATGTAACAAGGGACATTATAGGGTTAATTCAATTTTAAAATAATAATAAATAATAATAAATAATAATAATAATAATAATTATTATTATTATTATGACAATGCCGCAGAAATGAAGGAAACAATAATAGACCTAACCTCGAAACCCGCCATTATGGAAAGTTGTGACGAACCCCTTTGGGTTCGCGAACCACAGGTTGGGAAACGATGATCTAGATCAATGCCGCCCAAACTTACTTGTATCGCGGGCCAAATGGAAGAAACAAGAAGGTGCGCGGGCCAAGGACCCTATTATTGCTGTTGTGGATTATTATTATTTATTTATTTATTAGCAGCTTTCACAATGTGTCACATCTTCCGCGCCCAATTAATCTACTGTCTTCTCCTCCACATCTCTCTGTCATTACAATCTCCATCATCCAATCCTTTTTCTCTCATGTTGCTCAAAATACCATCAATCCACGTTATTTTTGGCCGTCCTCTTTTTCTTTTTTTTTTTTTTTACCGAATCGCACCCATTCTTGTATTCTTCTTGGGAATCTGTCTTCTGCCATTCTTTTTACATGACCATATAATTTTATTATTATTATTATTATTATTATTATTATTATTATTATTATTATTATTATTATTATTATAAGCGTGCGTTGATTTGCTACTTTTCTTGTTATGTCGTAAAATAAAATAAGTTAAAATATATCTTCTTAGGTAAAATCCGTCGTCTTCAACTTATAAAATATGTATTCTTTATGCCTGTAGTCTTTCAGACATCCGTTCCATCTTCAGCAGGTCCTTCTTCTCTACAATGTCCTGCTGAAGATGGAACTGATGTTCTAAAGGCCTACAGGCATAAAGAATACATATTTTATAAGTTGAGGACGACGGATCTTACCCAAGAAGGTATATTTTAACTTATTTTATTTTATGACTCTCCACCACAACGGTTTTAACAATGAATTTTATTAGTATTGTTATGTCGTAATAACATATTTAACAAATTCTTGTTCCATTACTGATAGACTAATGTTATAGGCCTACATTTAGCGTCTTTTAATTTATTAGAAAGCTACATGTTCTAGTACAGGGGCCGGGTAAAAGTGATGGCTGTATCCGGCCCACGGGCCGTAGTTCGGATGGCCCTGGTCTAGATGAACGCATGGCTAGCTCGCGAAGCTGCCCCGACTGGTATCTCAAGTTCGAGTCCTAGCTGTTCCGAATAGTGTTGTTGGTGGCATCCACAAACGGGGTCTCCCGTCTTCCCAAGTTTCATTGCATTAACACTCTCCACTCCTCTTTCCACTCCATCATGTCATTTAAGGGCACCAAATGGTGAAAATGTTGAAAAAAATGACAAAAAGAATGCATTTTTTGTTAATTTGCTTTTTAATAAATCTGATTCTTTAGGATTATTTTCATTTAAATTTTTTTATTGTAGGAGCAAAATCGAGTCCGTGACGTCAGAGCTTAAACCCTGCACGTGTGGCCAGCATTACTACTTAAAATTAATATGCGTTTTTTTTCTGTTTTCCATTTTTTTACATTTTCCAAAACTAAAAATGCTCCTTATGATGCAATTGTTATGCTATCAAAGTTATTCAATACTAATAAAATTCATTGTTAAAACCGTTGAGGTGGAGAGTCATAAAATAAAATAAGTTAAAATATACCTTCTTAGGTAAAATCCGTCGTCCTCAACTTATAAAATATGTATTCTTTATGTTTGTATGCCTTTCAGAACATCCGTTCCATCTTCATCAGGTCCCTCTTCGCTACAACATCCAGTATAATGGCTGATGCTGCTGGTCCCTAATGTCACGACAACACCACTTTAGCATCAGCAGCATCAACCATCATACTGGATGCTGTAGCGAAGAGGGGTTCTGCTGAAGATGGAACGAATGTTCTGAAAGGCCTACAGGCATAAAGAATACATATAAGTTGAGGACGACGGATCTTATCTAAGAAGTTATATTCAACTTATTTTATTTTATATCAAAGTGAAATTTTGAGGTTAGACTCCCCAATATATGCTAATTCAAATTTACAGTTGCTAGTTTAAGACACACGTGTTCTTTTAAATTGAGATGGAAATGCATGAGAGTTTTTTTAGTGAAAAAATAAGCAATTTCCTCCGTGCACGAATTTTTATTTTTGCATAGCAAAAGTGTTTAGTGGAATCACAAAGACTCTGAATCTCAAATTTCATGAGAGAATATTTAAAAATCCATCGTAAGGAGCATTTTTCAGAAAATATTAAAACAAAAGTAATTCAATTTCGAGGTAAACAACCAATTAGAACAAAAAAATAATAATTGATAATTAAGGTATAGAAAATAAATTCTTGAGAGGAGTTTAAAGGATGTACAAAACTAGATGACATAAAAAATTAAGAGACTCGAGAGAAAATTGGACATTTTTAATTTGAATGATAGATTAAAATATTATAGACAACAGTGGAAAGAACATCTAGAAATCTACCAACTTAACTAAACAAATATTGAGCTATCAAGTTAGTGGAGACAGATCATTGGGTAGACCTAGAAGAAAATGGCTGTTATTATTATTATTATCATTATTATTAAGCAAGAATTTCAAGAAGAAAAAATAGAAACTCAGTTATAAGGGAGAAAACGAAGATTCAAGACACTAAAACTCAGCAATTAAAACGGACATGTCCAGCGAATGGATGAGGATCGGCTACCAGAATGTGTTATGGAATGGAAACCTGAGGGAAGACGAAGCAGAGGAAGATCTAAAACCTCCTGGAGTATGGGAATTTATTTATACATGAAGGAGAAACATCCGGGAGATTGGACGGACCGACAAAATTGGCTATTAGGAATCGGACGATGTCAAAGACATTAATTAACCGATTATCTATCTATCTATCTATTATTATTATTATTATTATTATTATTATTATTATTATTGCATTAGAACATGTCACAAATAAGGAAATTAGAAACATAATGGAAGCAGAAGAAAGCATAATTGAAAGAATTGAGGAGAAAAAATTAAAATGGTTAGGACATATTTTAAGAATGGAAGATGAGCGATGTTCGAAGCAACTATATCAGTGGCAACCGACCAGAAAGAAGAAAAGAGGGAGACCAAAGTTAACATGGAAGTAAAACATGAAGACAGTTATGCAAGCAAGAGGGCTAAGCATTGAAGATGCCCAAGATCGTCGGTGCTTTGGAGGTTTAGCACGGAAAGACGGCAGCAGCTGTAAAAACCCGAATATAGAAATAGAATAATAATAATAATATTCCATCCATAGTAATTCTGCCCGAAGGCAGGTCCTTCACTGCAATCATAGCATTTTCATGCTATGCTTGCAGCTTTACTAGGGAATTGTAGGTGTGGTAGCTTCCCGTTGCTTTTCACACCGGTGAAGGATGATGATGATGAGGGTGATGATGACGATGGCCATATGATTTCGGGGACCGTTTGGGCCTTCAAGTTTTCCTGCCATTTACAGGTGAGTAAAAAACCCCGATAAAAAACCTCACCCAGAAAAACTGCCCCGACCGGGGATCGAACTCGGGCCCGCTGCGTGACAAGGCAACACGCTACCTCTAGACCACAGCGGTGGACAATAATATTATTATTACTATTTAATTAAGGGAAATTTGTGAATGTTTGTTGCAAACTGGTAGTCTACAAGTCCGTAGTCATATTATATATATTATATAATTATATATATATATATATTGTGTGTGTGTGTGTGTGTGTGTGTGTGTGTCCACCGCTGTGGTCTCGAGGTAGCGTGCTGCCTTGTCACGCAGCGCGCCCGGTTTCGATCCCCGATCGGGGCAGTTTTTTCTGGGTGAGGTTTTTATCGGGGTTTTTCCTCACCTGTAAGACAAATGCCAGGAAAACTTTAAGGCCCAAACGGTCCCCGAAATCATATGGCCATCATCATCATCCTTCACCGGTGTGGAAAGCAACGGGAAGCTACCACACCTACAATTCCCTAGTAAAGCTGAAAGCACAGCTTTGAAGTGGAGATTATTATTATTATTATTATTATTATTATTATTATTATTATTATTATTATTATTATTATTATTATTATTATTATTATTGTGAGGATTTAGAGCAGTACTGGTCATATATTCTGCACATTTGAGATCCTGTTTTAACAAATAACACGTGCTGATGAGATATGAATGGGGACAACATGACGTGATATGTAAAGCATCACATTTGAAATTATGTTGTGGAAGTAATGTTTGATTTACATATTCATAACTTAATGTCACAAACACTCATTAATTCTGCATGACGTCAGCGGTTTTTATATTCCTCGACTCGCATTCTTAAAATCACATCTCAGAGAGAAATATCACTCAACTGGCTGAAGATAAACATGCACCATTATCTGATTTCCTATTAAGGGAACACTCTTTATGTTAAAATTATATCTCTGTTTCTAATTATATCACATTATGACAGTTTTTTATGTTAATTAAAGATACATTTAGCTTTACGAATGTATTTTTAGACATTTTAAGCTATTCAGTATCAATTAATTAAACTCACTGACTCTGTCGAATGGTTGGTTCATGGCCGTGCGGACATAAGCTCTCCACACATCCCTATGCTAATCTAATATTTCCGAAACATCCCCTGTATAATCTACTTTCCTCAAATCATCGTTAATGTTATTCTCCCACCTCATTCTTGGTCTGGCAATTGGAGGTTTTCCCTCTGGTTTTCCTACAAGAAGGCACCATGCCCTTTTCTCATTCCCATTTGTGCCCCATGTCCTGCCCATCGCAGTCTACAAGATCTAACTGTTCTTATTATATCTGGTTTTCTAAAGAATCATATAGCTCACTGTTAGGCCCTATGTAGTCTTTCCCATTCGCATTTCTGTTCATCTCTCTTTGGTCCAAAAATGTCCTAAGAATTTTATTCTGAAATACTCGTGTAATGTTTTCTCCTCCCTTAAAGCAAGAGTCCCATGTTTCGCATTCATATAATATAACCGTCCACCGGATGTGGTCTCGAGGTAGCGTGCTGCCTTGTCACGCAGCGGGCCCGGGTTCGATCCCCGGTCGGGGCAGTTTTTCTGGGTGAGGTTTTTATCGGGTGTTTTCCTCACCTGTAAGACAAATGCCAGGAAAACTTTAAAGCCCAAACGGTCCCCGAAATCATATGGCCATCATCATCATCCTTCACCGGGAAGCTACCCACACCTACAATTCCCTAGTAGAGCTGCAAGCATAGCATGAAAATGCTATGATTGCAGTGAAGTACCTGCCTTCGGGCAGGAATTACTATGGATGGATGGATGATATAACCGAGAGAATGACAGTTTTATATATTTTCAAGAGCGTCCACCGCTATGGTAGCGTGCTGCCTTGTCACGCAGCGGGTTCGATCCCCAGTAAAGACAGTTTCCTGGATGAGGTTTTTTATCGGGGTCCTCACCTGTAAGACAAATGTCAGGAAACTTTAAGGCCCAAACGGTACCCGAACACCATATGGTCATCGCAATCATCATCATATTCATCTTAGATTAAGCTTAGGATTAAGGACTCTCCTGGCGCACCATTATAATCATCATCACCCATCATATCATCGGGGCAACGTAACCTCGCCTTCCAGGTGCGCCAACCTCAGAAGTGGGTTACAATTACTCAAATGCCAGGAGAGAACACCAGAAATGTCCAAAAAGCACAACCTGGGGCATATATATATATATATATATATATATATATATATATATATATGCGTTGCTGTGGCTAAGGTATACGTTAAAAATTTAAATTAAGTTGCTGTCTTTCAGCCAGATTACTTAAAACTAATACTTACACACGAAATTAATAATATTGAAAATAAAATAAACACTGAACACACTTAAATTATGAAATAATCAATATTTGTAATTCAATTGAAATTCGCAGTTGCAACAAAAATCACAGCCATCTGGATCTCTCTTTGTTAAATAATAAACCAATTACCTTACAAAATTATCTTACACCGCCATCTGTTAGAATCGTATGGAACTCACAGATAATTATAACTCTTTGTTAAATAATAAACAAATAATTTGCAATAAAAAATAATGCGACTAGAAATTTAGTTATAAACTACCCAAAGTCTCAAGTTGGATCAAACTGCACACAGTGTGCAAAATTTTATAAAAATCGGTTCAGTAGTTTAGGATTCCATCGCGGACAAACAACGTGACACGAAATTTATATATATTCAATTTAATGTTTTTGAGAGAAGTTAGGATGACAAAGAGTCCCTGTAATGAATAATACTGGAATAAATAAGAAACTGAAATTATAATACTTCTCCATCCTAGTTTAACCTCTCACCTTATAGATGTTTGTAATTCCGCCATGTACCCGGGCTTTACAGTGGCACAACCTGTTGGGTGAGAATCACACTATTTTTTCTTTTTTGACCACACAATGCCAGGCTTTACAAAAAGAGACATCTAGTAGTCAACTAAGGTACTACTTTGATTGGAAAGGCCGATTAAATTTTGCTCAGATACATTAAATTGCGTTTGAGGTTCTTTTACGACCCCAAAAAATTTAAGACCCGCGACACAAAGTCCTCCTGAAGGACTTGTCCCTTGAAATTTTGTATCCAAAAAATTTCAATAATCCCTGTCAGGTTTCAACCCGGGTCTCTCGGGACCAGAGGCAAAGAATTTACCCCATAGATCACCGGACAAGTGACTTGATTTTTTTATTCTATCAGAAACAAAAATAGGAATAAAACTCCAGATTGTTATTTTGCATTGAAACTGTAAGCGATGTTCATTTATTTACATTTTACAAATAGGATTGTATTACGAAGTAGACGACCTTCAGGAAACGAGTCTGCACGCTGTGAAAGTGATATCAATTTTACAAATGGTGAATCTGCATTTAGTGACTGTAATATGAGTTTCACGGGAAAATTAAACAACTGTAATTTATGTTTTAGTTCCTATACAGACAAAATTGCGTACATGGTAAACTTATTACCTGTGTGGGCGTTTTGACAATTTTAGTACCCTCGGAAGTATTATGTAATCGATACTACTTGTACACAATCACCTTCTCTTGCCAATTCACAAAATTGGTGGCAACGCTGGAACAACATAGGAAGTGGAGGGAAAAAGACAAAGAGCAGGAAGTAAGAAATGTAGCACGACCATGTTTTACGCAAATATATAAATATGGAAAAAAACTCGTTGGAACATTGGAATATGTTGAAAATGTGTTAAAAAGTATTGCAAAATGTTTTGAAAGTGTTTAAGAGTGTTTAGTGCATCAGTGGAATAAGATATAAAATTGGAAAATTTTTCGGGCCTAAAGGAAAGTACAGCCAAATCATAGTTAATGTTATTCTCCCACCTCATTCTTGGTCTACCAACTGGGCGTTTTCCCTCTGGCTTTCCTACAAGAAGCTACCATGTAAGTCTTTCAACATGTCCTGCCCATCGCAGTCTACGAGACTTAACTGTTCTTATTATATCTGGTTTCCTATTTAGACCATGTAGTTCATTGTTATGTAGTCTTCTCCATTCACCTGTTTGTTCATCTCTCTTTGGTCAAAAAATTTTCCTAAGTACTTTATTCTCAAATACTTGTAATCTCATTTCCTCCCTTAAAGTAAGACTCCATGTTTCGCACCCATATAATATAACTGGTAGAATAATAGTTTTATATATTTTCAGTTTAACGTTTTTTGAAAGGAGTTGGGACATCAAGAGTCTCTGCAATGCATAATAGCACGCATTTCCAGAATTGAGCCTATGTTTAATTTCTTTGTGCATCTCATTCCTACTTGTGATGATTGTTCCTAGGTATTTGAATTCAGCCACTTCCTCAAAATTTCCCTCATTTGTCATTAGCAGCTGTGTATATAGCCTATATAATTTGGTCATGGTAAGTTTTGGTGTCAAGTAGATAGAATCGTTGAGAATTTATGATTTTTTTTTTTTCAAAATGTTTTCGTGATTGGATCTGCAATAGCTTCGCTGTTGGCAGTTTCTTTACTTCTCTCATGTTGTGATGTAGTATTTGGTTGCTTCATGTTTTGCTTTGTAATTAGAGCGACTTGATGACACACGAGTTGTGTATACGTGTTCATTAAGGGGACAAATGAGTTCTTTTTTATTTCTTCAGTTGGTAATAATTTTCTCTTGAAGTGCGATGCATGTAGTTTCAGACTGGCGTGTCTTTCATTGATTCTTCTCCACTCTATCTACGTGTTAGGATCACGTGATTTATAGAAGCTTGTTCCGTGCATTTTTAACATCATTTTTATTCTACTGCATCATTTTAAAGGGATCCTCAGTGTTAACTAGTAGTTTGGACTCGATGCTTTGGTAGGATCTACTGAACGGGTTTCCTTCAAATTATAAGGGTATAAATAATATGTTGGCCGTGGTGGTCTAGTGGTCATGTTCCTTAACTCTAGTCTCAAGGGTCGCGGGTTCAACCCCGACCGGGGTCGATGAATTATTAGGGTGGAAAAGTTTAAGGGACAAGCCTTCTGGGAGGGACTTAAAGCTGTGTGTCCCGAGTCTGAAGATATTCAGGCACGTTAAACAATCGCAAACCTCCATAAAGAAAGGCTCTCTGCAAAATTGAACGATCTTCATCCATTCAAGTAATACCTTAGTTACCTACTAGATGTCGCATTGAGGCGATGGTGCTAACCACATGTCACTTGCTGACAAACATAGGTAAATTATTATATTATATGGATGCGAAACGTAGAATCTAAGAGAGGAAGAAACATTACGTGTATTTAAGAATAAAGTTATTAGATACATTTTTGGATCAAAGGGAGATGAACGAACAGGTGAATGGAGGAAACTACATAACGGTAGGCTACATTACCTTTATGGGACATCGTATATAATAATAGTTAAGCCTCGTAGACTGCGATGGGCAGGACATGTGGAACGAATAGGGAACGAAAGAGGGGCATGAAAACGTTTTTTAAGGAAACCAGAAGGAAAGGCAGGCCGATAATGAGAAGGGAGAATAACATTAACAGTGATTTGAGACAAGTAATATATACAGGAGACGGAAAACATTACCTCAGGAGAGGGATGTGGGAGAGCTTATGTCCGCTCGGCCATGAACCTACGGGTTCTGTAGTACCAGTGAGTTAGTTTATGATAATAACAGTTATAATAACAATTATAATAGTAATAGTTATACTAATATAATCCATCCATAGCAATTCTGCCCGAAGGCAGGTCCTTCACTGCAATCATAGCATTTTCATGCTATGCTTGCAGCTTTACTAAGGAATTGTATGTGTGGTAGCTTCCCGTTGCTTTCCACACCGGTGAATGATGATGATGATAATGCAATAATAATAATAATCATCTTCAGAGTTTGGATTTTCATGAAAGAAAAAAAAAAGCCGTAAAAGATTTGAAAACTTCAAAAAATCAGAAATTTTATTTACTTATTTAGACAATATAAATTGACTTCGTGGTCTCTAACAGAACATAATGAAGTGAAAACTGTTATTTTTTTGTAATTCATACAAATTAAATAATTGTGTATCTTAAATATTTGCACAGTAGCACTCGTCAGGTATTTCGATAGCTAGGTTTAAGAAATGGAGGTGAAAAGTGTTTTTTTTTTTAATCTATCTTGCTGTATGAGCATGCGCGTTACTGACAGAGTCTAATATTTGCGCTGGGTATGATATATAGAGCACGGCCGACTGCTTTCTTAGATCAAATTAAAAATGTAAGCTTCGTGTCCTCGATTGTTTTTTTACGAATCATCTGCTCTACAACAGGATACATTTTTTTTATTTGATAAAAGTGCACATCTCTTGTGATATACATCTGTAGCACACTGTGACGTGGATGTTCGTCAGTGGCGTGCTAATACTTAACACATTTTATGCTATTAATATTGAAATTAACGATCCCAGAACATCATCTGGCAATCGTGATCAGTGTTATTATGTTAGGTATGTTTAGTATGAATGTGTGTGTATCTATGTATATATATATATATATATATATATATATATATATATATATATATATGGTATTATAAGAAAAATAAATGCCTGGACGGGATTCGAACCCGGAACTCTGAGTCTGTACCTCAGCGTGTTATCCGTTACACCACCAGGCGAATCCAATTCAAACACTTTTTTTTTTCCTTATATATGTATTATATTCTCCATTATTACTAGATGTCGCGAGAACTCGGTCTTCACTGCCATCTAGTAGCTGACTATTAACAAGTAGCAAATTAAAGAGAATATTTTTAACTTTATAGCAGTGGCGCTTTATCCGATGTTATAATATATACACAACACACACACACCACACATATATATAGATATATTATAGATATATATATATATATTTATATGAGTGGTGTGTGTCCACCGCTGTGGTCTCGAGGTGTAGCGTGCTGCCTTGTCACTCAGCGGACCCGGGTTCGATCCCCGGTCGGGACAGTTTTTCTGGGTGAGGTTTTTATCGGGGTTTTTCCTCACCTGTAAGACAAATGTCAGGAAAACTTTAAGGCCCAAACGGTCCCCGAAATCATATGGCCATCGCAATCATCATCATTCATATTCATCTTAGGTTAAGCTTAGGATTAGGGACTCTCCTGGCGCACCATTATCATCATCATCATCACCCATCATATCATCGGGGCAACGTAACCCCGCCTTTTAGGCGCCCCAACCTCAGAAGTGGGTTACAAGTACGCCGTGCCAGAAGAGAAACCAGGAATGTCGAAAGACAAACCTGGGGCATTTGAAAAAAAAAATTGAAATTAACGGTCTCCGAACATCATCTGGCCATCATAATCAGTGTTATTATGCTAGACATATATAGTATGAATATACTGTATATATATATATATATATATATACTAGAAGTCCCGGCCACGCGTTGCTGTGACTAAGGTATACGTTAAAATATTAAATTAAGTTGCTGTCTTTCAGCCAGATTACGTAAAACTAATACCTACACACGAAATTAATAATATTAAAAATAAAATAAACACTGAACACACTTAAATCATGAAATAATCAATATTTGTAATTCAATTGAAATTCGCGGTTGCAACAAAAAGCACAGCCATCTGGATCTCTCTTTGTTAAATAATAAACCAATTACCTTACCAAATTACTTTACACCGCCATCTGTTAGAATCGTAAGGCCTTAAGCGGGGATGCAGTTTGTCACCAATTCTTTTAACATTTATTTAGACCAGCCTCTTAACTTATAGTATAAAAAATGTTCTGAAATGGGTACTCCTATAGGAGGAAAAGTACTGCATTCATTGTTGTTTGCAGATCAAATTATTTTTTCAGGGGATGAAGATGATATGAAATATCTGATAAATAAACTAATGGATGAATATAAAAAATGGGGACTGAATATAAATTTACAGAAAACAGAATATATGTGTTTGGGAAAGGATGTGGAAGACCTCATACTTGAAACAGGGGGGGGGGAAGTGAAATTTTTTAAAATATCTTGGGTCAATAATTACAAGTTTAGGTACCTGTGAGAGAGATGTACAGACTAAAATTGCAATGGGAAAAAATGCAACTAAGACATTAGGTGGAATAATTTGGAACAAAAATATTACAAAGGAAACTAAAATGAAAATTTATAAGAGCACAATACAGAATATTTTGTCATACGGAAGTGAAATTTCGTCTTTGACGGAATTACAAAAGAATAAAAAATTAAAACAGTTGAATTTGATTATTTTAGAAGAAGCATCCATAAAACAGTACAGGATAAAATAAGAAATGAATTCCTTTGGAGATAAATGAATGTCACCGCATCTGTTGTTAAGAGGATTGAAAATCAAAGGCTTAAATGGAATGGCCATGTATAATGAATGGAAAATGAAAGATGGCCAAAAAACATATATTGTATTGTAAGCCTTCCCTTTACAGAGATTTAGGCGCTCTTCCCCTACAGGGAAGAATTTGAACCATACTAATTTAGTTACACTTGTTTTCGTATAAATGTCATTATGAGTGGTACGTGGTCAGCGTTCCGCCTCATACTGACATCCAGGAAACCAAGGTAGTACTAGGACGGGAAAATTCGGTAAATTTTGCTTAGAGGCCTTTTCATTCAGGCTTAAGGATTTTTTACAAGCCTGAAAATCTTCAGACTCGGGACCCACGGCTTAAAGTCCCTCCCGGAGGACTTGCTCCTTGGATTTTTCCGTCCTAAAAATCCATCGACTCCGGCCGGGTTTGAACCCGCGACCCTCAGGACCAGAGGCAAGGAGCATAACCACTAGTCCACCGCGGCCGATCCAAAACATATATACTAATGGTATAACCCCCTGGAAGAAATAAACGTGGCAGACCAAGATGGAAATGGAAAACCTACGTCAGAACTATAATGGATGATAGGAATTTGGATAAAAAAAATTGGAATGATAGAAATAAATGGAAACTGAAGCCGGCAAACCTATAAATGGGGGAAGCCGAAGAAGCGAAGAAGAAGAAGAAGAAGAAGAAGAAATTTGTAGAATGAGACAACTATGCTAGCCCTCTCACTCGCACCAGTGTTGTCAGATGTTAATAGGGGAAAGGGGGAAGAGGAAAACTGACAACAGGGTGGGTTCTTTCTTTTGTATCTGGACTAAAGCGGTCAACGTTCTACCCTTGTTTCTCCATCTCTCTCTACACTATGGCCCTGGGGTCTACTCAGCCTCTAACGGAAATGAGTACCAGACGCTTGTTCTGGGGGTAAAGGCGGCCTTCACGCAGGGCTGACAACCCGGCTGACATAAAGTGCCGAAAGTCTAGAAAAAGTGGGAGCCTTAATCTCCCACTACTCCAAGGGCCTTCTGAGGCCTGTTGTGGGATCACTTTACTTTAGAAGAAATATTTAATTAGTTTTAATAGACACTTGGTAACGCTATAAAAATATAATTATAAATACATGTTGTAAATGAACCAAAAGTGGACATGGGTCATTTTAATACTGAGGGTATTAAATATAATCAGATATATACATTTTATATTTCGATTTACTTCACAAGATATCGCTTTAAAAAACGAGAATAACGACGGGCATTACACAATAAAAGACACTTTGTTCTGGTAGTTTCCACAGACACATCCAGGCAGCGAACTAACTAAATAATTTGGCAACTTGTAACATGGCTTCACACACTTGGGCTCACTGCCAAAACTTGTGAGGCTTTTTACACCCGGAAAAATGTTCATATGATATTACTACTACCTCACATATCATTGCCCTCAATTCCGAACATCTCAACACAGTGTTGGTGATTCTAGTGGAAATGACAGTAGAAAAATAGTCTTCTTCTTTTTTAATCATTTTGTAGGATTTTCATCCGGTTTATTTCCAAAATCACTCCTCTGAGGAAGACGTATTGGATGAGCATTCACGGTATACCCATCTCTTGGCTGGTCTTCCTCTTGTTCTTCTCCCCTCCATTGGCCTTTCTTTAGCTTTTTTTTTTGCAAGTCGGTTGTCTTCCATTCTTTCTATATTTTCATCTATCTATACCTCAACGGCAGATACAGCGGAGGAGTCCTTCGGTACGGTGTTCCTGACGGAAGAGGCAACTCTACATCTACTGCCTTGTAGATTGACAAACGGGCGGATGGGGTTCCGAAATAAAACGGGGCAGGCTGAGCTCTGGAGCTGGGTGAAGGCAATCGGCCTAGGGAGGAAACCCTGAATAATAAACCCGCCATGAAAACGGGCTAGCAACCCACTTCAAGGTGTATCTTATACACTGCTTGCAGGCCCAAGGATCAAACCTCGGATCAAAGAAAAATAGTAAATACGCAAAATTATTGTATTCAAATTCCGAGCTAAGTTCCAGTTGTAGTATCAATCAAACTTACATAAGATATTACTTCGCCGACACTGTCTATTGAGGGAACCGTGGTGCTACTTTTACCCGCCATATGACTGAATTGTGTATGATAAAAACATTGTTCTTAGGCAATATAGCATTTTACGGAAAAAATATTCAATACAAGGTAAAATGGTAGCAATAATTAGGAACTTTCATTTCTTATTTATCTTCATCATCAGCAGCAGCATCAAGGATTAGACCTGCTGGTCTGTTCCGATCTCATATTAGAATTGGTCTATCCGTCCTTTACTGGGTCTTCCAACATTTCTTCGTCCTAGTGGTTTGTAATGAATCTGTTTCAGAATTCTATTATCCATTCTATTGATGTGGTCCATCCATTCATCTCTGTATTGTGTAATTCTATCTAATAGTTTGAATATATTCAGTTCTCTTCGTATATCCTCACTTCAGCTTTGATACATTGTACAGCCAGCCACACTCCTCAGAAACCTCATTTCTGACGTTTCTATTCTTCGTTCCTGATTTTTGGTTAAGACCCATTGTTCCGATCCATACAGTAGTGTTGGAGTCGCCATTGTTTTATAAAATTTTAATTTCTTATTTATTTATGACAAAAATTATATGTGGACTTACCTAATGAGACGATTACGCTTTTTCCAACTTGAAATACGCCATATTAACAATACGTAACATCCTGTGATCGTACATGGTCTGGGATTTAAGTTGAGTTTAGGTTTAAGAATTCCCTGGTACTTCATTATCATTTATTACCTATCATATCTTTGGCTTTTAAGGATAAAGATCCAATTAGATTTTAAAGTTGTAATATATCTATAATGGCGTAGCCCATTGTTGAACCATAGACTCTCCTTTGTAAGGAGTTACTAGACCAAGTTAATTTTTAGTTACCTGATTTGTTCCTTAGATGTCATGAATGGCATGCGGTCAACACACCGTCTCAATTAAACATCTAAACAGGCAACTAAGGGCGGAATTCATGAAACCATCTTCACGCAAAGAGTGACTCTTTCCCCTCTCTATGACGTAGAGAGCGGGAAAGTGTCGCTGTTTGCGTAAAGATGGTTTCATGAATTCCGCCCTAAGATATGTGTCACATATGATACAAAGTTTAATTAATTTAAACCGTTCAACATATATTTTTTATTTATTCAACTACAAATAAAAACAAATACAGTATTTAATTTATTTAGGCGTAAATTAAACATACGCTGAATTCTGGAAATGCATGCTATTATGCATTGCAAGGATTCTTGCCGTCCCAACTTCTCTTAAAAAGATTAAACTGAAAAAAAAATAAAACTCTTCTTCTTCTTCTTCTTCCTTAGGCTCTACGGTCCTCTAAGAACCATGACCTCCTTCATAACAACAGCCCATTTTTCACTTACTAGCTTCCTGTCTCCTCCTTTTCACCTTCAGTTGTCTTAAGTATGACGTTTGCTAAGGTCTTTTTCCAACTTATCAGTCCGGCAATTACTTTGAGATTTCTGAAAAAAATATTTTTACGGAATAGGGTTGTTAACCCTATGCCCAACCATCCAGCAATCCTGAGGGGACGATGTTTTCTGTCAGGGTTTTGTCCCCTAGCTGACGGGTCCCATTTTAAGCGTCAGGATTTCGCTTTTTGGCCCTTGTATGTTTTTTATTACCCAGGGGTGACAAGGACGTACATGTATAGGACTTTCTAGGGATAAATGTCGTTTCTCGAGCTTTTAGATGGAATATAACTGTGAGCAAGTTACACCCCCTCGAGACCACATTCTACACTTTTGCCCCCCAAAACTGTTATTCTCCCAGTTATACCTTGTAGATACGAAACATGGACTCATACTTTAAGGAAGGAGAGGAGATTATGAATATTTGAGAATAAAATTTTGTACCAAAGAGAGATGAACATACAGACGAATGGTGAAGACTGCATAACAGTTAGCTATATGATATTTATGGGAAACGAGATATAATAACATATAAGTCTAGTAGACTGCGATGGGCAGACATGTGGCACGAATCGGGAATGAAAGAGGGGCATGGAAGCCACTTGCAGGAAAGCCAGAGAGAACGCCCAGATGATATACCACGTATGAGGTGGGAGAATAACATTAACCATGATTTGAGGGAATTAGATTATACAGGTTATGATTGTAAGCATTAGCTCAGGATATGGATATATGAACAGCTTATATCCGCGCGACCATGAACCCACGGGTTCGATAGTGCCAGTAAGTTAAAATGATACACAACTTTGGAAGGTTGCTACAATGTTATGATGTTTGAGTATAATGTATACCCCTAGCAGTTAGTGCCAAGATGTTGTAAGCCGTAAAACTGACGCAAATCCTTGACCTTTCATACCAGTTTAAATTCTTGTTGCTATTCCTATCTCTGTGTTGTCATTGCAAATTGATTGACGTCACGCAGGTTCAAATCGCAGTGTCTATTAACCTGATGGAGGTTTCCCTCAGATGTCAATAGAAATGTTGCATTGGAATTTCAACACCAGGACTCATTTCAATCTTAACAGCTGTTTTGCATGATAGTTCGTTCTGTCGTACTTACAGCAATGGCGGCCATGACTGAAAATTCAGTTTTCTAAATTTCGGGGTTGCCAACCTAAATAACTATACTGTATTATTACATAATACCTACCTCATGCGGGAAGTAAAACCACTGCCTTTTATGTATACTACGTGCAATCCATCCATAGTATTCTGCCCGAAGGCAGGTCTTTCACTGCAATCATAGCATTTTCATGCTATGCTTTGCAGCTTTACTAGGGAATTGTAGGTGTGGTAGCTTCCCGTTGCTTTCCACACCGGTGAAGGATGATAATGATGATGACAATATGATTTCGGGGACCGTTTGGGCCTTAAAGTTTTCCTGATATTTGTCTTACAGGTGAGGAAAAACCCCGATAAAACCTCACCCAGAAAAACTGCCCCGACCGGGGATCGAACCCGGGCCCGCTGCGTGACAAGGAAGCACGCTACCTCGAGACCACAGCGGCGGACTTCATGTAGGCTATATACACAAATATATCCAATAGGTTGTGTTAATATACATTATACGAAACAAATCACTGCATTTTGAATGAACTGAACTTTATTTGAAACATTATAAAACAATAATTCGTACTTACCGCCATTTTATGAATAATTGGTGTCACGGCGTGCTGTAATCTCAACTAAATTATTTTCGGCATTTACCGTATAAGCATTGGCCACACTGTTAACAGTAGTCAGTTGTTTATAATGAACGCAAATATTTCCAAGAAATATTTTTTTTACTATTATTTATTATTTTGAAAACACCATCGAGAAAAAAATAATGTACAACGCACGTTTGTGAAGTATTTATAGTATCTCGGAAATTAAAAACCCTCACTATCGCTCGGTTTTTAATCACACATCCTCGCTTCTGTAAAAACCCTTCCCAACCACGCATTGTAAAATCCTATTAATAGAACAAGAGAAAGGTTGGATTTCACAACCTGCCAAGTCTCTCTCATATCAGGTTTTGAGAAAAATGCAAATAACTCATTCTGGCTACAATCCGTTACCCCGATGTTATGTTGGGTGGTAAATATAATGAAGCGCCAGGAGAGTTTAAGATCATGGGCAACCACAGGAATAATTCATTTTAAGGAAAAATTCCTATGGTCTGACTGGGAATCAAACTGGGACATCATGAAATATAGTCAGGTACGCCGACCACTAGCCCATGAGGCTGGTCATTATTATTGTTATTATATAACAATTATGTCCACCGCTGTGGTCTCGAGGTAGCGTGCTGCCTTGTCACGCAGCGGGCCCGGGTTCGATCCCCGGTCAGCGCAGTTTTTCTGGGTGAGGTTTTTATCGGGGTTTTTCCTCACCTGTAAGACAAATGTCAGGAAAACTTTAAGGCCCAAACGGTCCCCGAAATCATATGGCCATCATCATCATCTATCATTATCATCTTCATCATCATCATCCTTCACCGGTGTGGAAAGCAACGGGAAGCTACCACACCTACAATTCCCTAGTAAAGCTGCAAGCATAGCATAATTATTATTATTATATTCATTTTTGTAATTAATTATTGTTTTTATTTCAATGCACTAGGTTGCCATTTCAACATTTCTGGTGTATTTCTCCGGATATAGGCGTAATTGCAACCCATTTTTTTAGGTTGGGGCTTCTGGAAGGCTCGGTTACTTCTTCCCGGATGATATTGATGGGTGATGATGATAGTGGTGCGCCAGGAGAGTCCTTAATCCTAAACTTAATCTAAGGCGAATATGTATGATGATAATTGTGATGGCCATTTGATGTTTGGGGACCGTTTGGCCTTAAAGTTGCCTGACATTTGTCTTAAGGTGAGAAAAAGCCCTGAAAAACCCTCACCTAGGAAACTTGTCCCGACCGGGGGATCGAACCCAGGCTCGCTGCGTGACAAGCAGCATGCTACCTCGAAACCACAGAGAATGACTTATTATTATTATTATATTATTATTTGTTATTATTATTAGGCTATCACTAAGAAATTGGGACTGGAAGTAAATATCAATAAAACTAAATATATGATCACACATAGATATACATTATATTATAATGGAAATGGACAGCTAATGGAAAATGAGGGAAATTTTGAAGAAGTGGCTGAATTCAAATACCTAGGAACAATAATTACAAATAGGAATGAGATTCAGAAAGAAATTAAACATAGGTTCAATTCTGGAAATGCGTGCTATTATGCATTACAGAGACTTTTGATGTCCCAACTCCTTTCAAAAAAACGTTAAGCTGAAAATATATAAAACTATTATTCTACCAGTTATGTTATATGGATGCGGAACATGGACTCTTACTTTAAGGGAGGATAGGTGATTACGAGTATTTGAGAATAAAGTTCTTAGGAAGATTTTTGGACCAAAGAGAGAAGAACAGACATGCGAATGGAGAAGACTACATAACAGTGAACTACGTGGTATTTTTAGGAAGCCAGATATATGAGAACAGTTAAGTCTCATAGACTGAGATGGGTAGGACATGTGGCACTAATGGAGAATGAAAGTCGTGAATGGAAGCTTCTTGTAGGAAAACCAGAGGGAAAACGCCCAGTTGGTAGACCAAGAATGAGATGGGAGAATAACATTAACCATGATTTGAGGGAAGTAGATTATACAGGGAATGTTTGGAAAATATTATCTCAGGATAAAATGTATTGAGAGGTTATGTCCGCACGGCCACGAACCTGCGGGTTCGATAGTGCCAGTGAATTATTACTTACTTACTTACTCACTGGCACTATCGAACCCGAGGTTCATGGCCGCGCGGACATAAGCTCTCCATACATCCCTATCCTGAGCTAATGTTTTCCAATCATTCCCTGTATAATCTACTTCCCTCAAATCATAGTTAATGTTATTCTCCCACCTCATTCTTGGTCTACCAACTGGGCGTTTTCCCTCTGGCTTTCCTACAAGAAGTTTCCATGCACGTCTTTCATTCCCCATACGTGCAACATGTCCTGCCCATTGCAGTCTACGAGACTTAACTGTTCTTATTACATCTGGCTTCCTATAAAGACCATGTAGTTCATTGTTATGTAGTCTTCTCCATTCACCTGTCTGTTCATCTCTCTTTGGTCCAAAAATTTTCCTAAGAACTTTATTCTCAAATACTCGTGCCAGTGAATTATTATTATTATTATTATTATTATTATTATTATTATTATTATTATTGTGCATTCCAATCACTGTGGTTCGTGTGTCGCCGTAATATCTTAGGGTTAGTAATTAGAGCCTTTATTGAACTGTTAGCGTTTGAAAAAGATACTTGCAACACTTTTACACGAGACAAGGGGTTTGTGACGTAATGAGACAAGTTTAATGCCCAGATAACTTGGCAGCACAACCCGTACCAGTTGTGTGACACTTTGTTAGAACTTGTGACGGAGGCAATCAACATGACTTAATACAGTTACTGGTGGTCCACCATGTTCACCTCGCGGATTCTAATAAAAGAGCGTTTTACATTAAATCCATTGCAGAAATCTACACTGACAATAACATAAATGTCAAAATAAATAATCGTATCTCTGAAAGAATATATGTTAATGATGGAGTTCGACAAGGTTGCCAACTATCACCAACACCACTTTAATATTTACATGAATGAAATCATTTCTAAATGGAACCTAATCTGTACATCAGGAATCATAATAACCAGTACCTTAACATTTAATACCCTCCTTTCCGCAGATGATCAAGTTACAATTTCCAATTCACATACAAATATGAATATATACGCTTGAAGACATTTTTAGAACAATTGAATCAGTCATTTCGAAAAGGGATCATCTACAGCTGATCAAATTTTACAGGAGAGGGAAAAAACTGATTCAGTTTGTCCAGGATAAAGCTATGAATCTGAAATTTCTACTGAATAATTTTCATGCCCATTCACGTTCACTTACCGATTTACATAACTTTCTTGATTTTGGTTTTCCCAAAAAACTAATTACAATTTTCCGGAGATGATCCCTTTTCGAAATGAACAAAGAAACGTTTACAAAATTAAACACATTTCTTTGAAAAAAAATATTATTGCGAAATAACTACATACATGGAATAATACTGTATACATTTTATTACATTTCATCATTTGGAAGTGGCTATAAAATAAAGTACATCCGAAAAATTTAATCATTGAACATCTTCGGCGTTCTCTACTACTTCAGCTGTATAGGCCATTTGAATAAATCATCATAAAAATTTCGATGGGTATCAGGAATGTACTGATGAAGTTTCTTTACATCATCCATTTTTTTTTTTTGTGATTGATTGGTACTTTGCTGATGTAGGCAGGGTGTGTTTTCACATCTGGTATTTGCAGTATTTCTGGGGGCTATGGTTTGAGCAAGTTGAACTCTTGTTCCCCGAAAATGGTGTCAAATGAATTTCCGGCCGATTACGGTTCTAAGCTTGTCACTATTACACTCAAATTCGTAAAATGTATTTATTTCAAAATAATGTTTTTGTTCTTTTGGAACACCTCTACCCATACTCTGTATACGGAGTGCCTTGCATTAAATAGACAATACATAAATAACGATTGTAGCATGGTTTTAATATTGTTTACTCTGATAACACAGAAAGACTGCAAGAGGATAGATATGCAGCTGAAGTCAAGATCACGTTCGTGCGTCAGTCCGTTCGAAAAGGGAACAACTCGGCGAGTTGATCCTTTTTCGAAATGAAAGGTAAAATCAGAAAGTGGTAAAATAATTGTATATTTGATCATTTTTCACGCGGAATCGATGTAAGGACGTATGTAAACATGGAATAACGAAAAAAGTGAATTTCACAAAAAATCGTAATGATCCCTTTTCGAAATGACTGATTCAATTAGAAGTAGAATCAGTAGAAGAAAAACTTTTTTTTATCCAATGCACCAGGTCATTTCGACATTTCTGATATTTTTTTTAAATTAGGAAATGTGCACTCAGGTGAGCATTAGGGACAGCACACACATCCAGATCCAAGGTGGAGATTTATTAAAATCCCTCCCCCCCGGAAATCGAACCCGGGTCGCCGGAGTGGAAGGTAGGGACTCTACCGACTACGCCACGGGGACGGACACATTTATGATATTCTTTCCTGGCATTGGCTTAATCGTAACCCACTTCTGAAGTTGGGGCGCCTAGAAGGCGGAGTTACGTTACCTCGATATGATGCGTGATAAATTATAATGAAGCGCCAGGAGAGTTCTTAACCTAAACTTAATCTAAATTCCAGAGCATGGACAACCAAAGGAATGATTCCCTTTGAGGAAAAAATCCTATGGTTTAACCGGGAATCGAACCCGGGACCTCAGGAACAGTAGTCAGGAACGCTGACCACTAGCCCATGAGGCTGGTCGTAGAAGAAAAACTCAACAGATATAGGCCTAAATTAAACTGGTTGGACCACGTAAAAATAATGGATAATTCAAGAATCCCAAAAAAATGATGATGCAATATAAACCCAATGGACATCGACTAGGAAGACCTCTTAAAAGACTGCTAGATGGGGCCGAAGTGGGCACGCCGTAGCGTAGTGGTTAAGGCAGTGCGCTACAAACCGGAAGGCCGAGGATTCGAGTCCCGGTGGGGGTCAGGATTTTTAAACTAACCCAAACCTTCTGGTGGCACCATAACCCTGGGGTCAACACAGTCTCTAACGGATATGAGTACCAGACGCTTGTTCTGGGGGTAAAGACGGCCGTCACGCAGGGCTGACAACCTGGCTGACATCAAGTACCGAATGCTAAAAAAGTGGGAGTCTTAATCTCCTACTACCCCAAGGGTCTCCTATGGCCTGCAGTGAGATCAATTTATCTTTTACTTTTAGATGGGGACGAAGCAGGACTACAAAGGGCTAATTCGTAACGGATGATGATGATGATGATGATATCCATTGCACTAGTCTGCCACAGTGGAACTACAAATCGATTATTTTTTTAAAACGTAAACGTCTTGAGAATGTCGATAAAATTAATTAAATTATAATTGACTATTTAATTCATGCCCCAAATGTGATTCAATGACCAATTACATTTGTGATTTTTTAATTACGACCAATCACAGTCGTGTTTCACCTCAAATTTATCAAACAAGTTTATCATATTAAAGAAAGCACCTCATTTTTAACATTCTGAAAAGGTCATAGCATTATTTTGCAGTGACTGACTCTCCAAGAAATACGGCTACCATATTGTATACATAGTGCACGAATGTCAGCTGATAGTGCTTGCGGGAGATAATATAAAAACATTTGTAGCAATTGATTATACCACAAAAACCAGAAAGCACTGTTTGCATTTTCTTAAACGAATTATTTTCCAGGTAATAACGTTGCAGAAAAATATAATTAACATATTTACATCATAGGACATCATAAATTAATAACTAATTTCTGATGTCCTAAATTAATACCTATAATGTTGGTTATAAATTTCTCCACTAGAGTGCATTCTTACAATATTTGCGATCTTTTGGCAATAAATAATATGATCTGGTTGCAGCGAAGGAAAAGCGTAACAATAGTTTCTCATTTGTTTTCAAACATCGCTTATCATTTGTTTTCAAACATCGCCGTTTACATTAAATAAATATTTTAAAATAACTATATTTAAATAATGATTTGTGAGTAAACAGCTGAATTTTATTCGTTAAATAGTCATAACAAATGCCACTCTTGATTTCCAAATTCTCTAGATAAATTCACTCCTCACTTCGTGAGTCCACCTGGAAGGAGGAGAGGAAGACCTCGAAACTCGTGGATGCAGGAAATAAGAACTGGAATGAGAGCAAGAGGACTGGAGGACATGGATTGGATGGAGAGAGACGAGTGGAGAAGAAAAATAAAACTTAAGCACAGAAACATGTGTAAACATTAAAATTCTGTATATAAAAATTGTATTTATTAGAAATTTCCCTCATGAAAACTGTAAGAATATAGAATCCGCATTCGTGGTATATAGTTTGTTTCTGTGAAATAAACAAGTTGACGTATAACTGGTGCTAATACGTTTGCAAATATTTGTTTGGTTTTCTAGAACATCACTTCTCCTTGATAACGTTTCTTCAGTTATCTATTTTTCCTGTTATAGTTCAGGTTGTGTGTAACTATGACAATTCTTGGTTTTAGTGTTTTTTATTGTTCGTCAGAAAATGGTAACGGATTTGCGATTCATTTGTTCCAAGTTGTTTTCGACAAGAGTATCACTTTAACTTGATAAAACAGCATGACTACATTTCCGCTTTTGATAAATTATTCAACGGCATCCGATGGACTTCTTCACTCTACAAGTGAGTAAGTGGTTAAAATGTAAAATAATTCGTAATGATAAGTAGGTTGATAACGCAGGAATTGCGTAAACTAATCGAATTCTTTAGCAATTCGAACTTTTTATCAGATTTTACTGGTTTACGGAATATATATAGTAAAGGGAATATTAATAAAAATTAACAGCGATTCTATTCCACCGTGCTACCAACATACATTCGAATAAAAAATGAGAAAAAAACACAAAAATGTATTATTGTTATTGATAGAAATACACCGTGTCCATAAAGTATTTCTAACATTACAACTTCCTAATAAAGCTATTATTATTATTATTATTATTATTATTATTATTATTATTATTATTATTATTATTATTATAAGATCATCATCATCATCCGGTATCATGGCAACTGCCGCCGTCTTCAGGAAACCAAACGCCATTCCTCTCTGTCCATGCATTGATCTTCCTCCATTCCTCTGATATTCATAGCTGCTTGTATCCCTTCTATCCTAGTTTTCTTCGGTCTTCCTCTCTTCCACCTTTCCATTGGGATCCATTCCATAACAATTTTAGGCAATCTTTGTTCTAGCGTTCTTTTGACATGGCCATACCACTGTAATCTTTTCTTTTCTATGATGTTCGGCTCCTCTTGTACACCCATAATTTCCCTTATTTCTTTATTTCCTATTCTATCCATTCTAGATTTGCCAGCTGATCTTAAAACATCCATTTCTGTACTTAAAATACTTTTCATTTCCCTGGTAGGAATTTGCCAGACTTCAGGACCATATGTTAAAATACTCTGAATTATGGTTTGATATATTTGTAATTTTCTATTTTTTGTAATATTTTTGCTCCACCAAACGGAGTTTAAAGCATTTATTGCGTGTTTTGTTTGAGCGATTCTATTTTCAATTTTCTATAAGATAAAAAGTATAAAAGTTAGAGGTGTGTGGTTTATAGCAGATGAAAGACAAAATCTCAAAGTTTGTAAAGCAATGTCAGCGTACTTGCCACATGTGCACCTCTTGTCGCCTACAACACATCTAAGCGATATTCGATTTCTCGCCATACATTATGCAGCATTTCTTGGGTGATGCTAGCAACAGCATCAGTTATCCTTCTTCTCAAGTGTTCAAATCAGGTACATGTGTTGCATATATCCTGTACTTTACATAATCCCAAAGAAAAAATCTAGGGGATTATCTCTGGGGATCGCAGTGGCCATGGTGCTGGACCATCGCGCCCAATCCATCTGTTAAGACATGTGTTATCCAGCAACTCTCTGACGATTAATCCCCAATGTGGTGGTGCTCCATCTTGCTGGAATAGTACCGTGGGTTGCAGGTCACGAGGTTGAGGTACAAACGTAAAGTTCTAACACATCAATGTAGCTGTTATTGAATTCTCGATTAAAATAAATAATAGTTTTAAAAAACTAAAAAAAAACACGCTTTATTAGAAAACGAACTAAAAAATTGAAAAATAATTATAATTTCCAACACGCTTGGGATAAATAATTTTACCATCAAAAGCGTGGGGTGCTGTTTACCAATTAATATATTTGATAATAAACAGATATTGGTAAAAGTAAAGTCTCTAAGAAGAAAATGTAAAAATCATAAAAAGCACCCCACGCTTTTGATGGTAAAATTATTTATCCCAAGCGTGTTGGAAATTATAATTATTTTTCAGTTTTTTAGTTCGGTTTTATTTTTGTGAACCCCATATTCTTACATCGTGCCGGTTTACTTTCCCAGAAAGATGGAATGTAGTCTCGAAGCATCACCCAAGAAATGCTGCGCATAATGTATGGCGAGAAATTGCATATCGCTTAGATGTTTTGCGGGCGACAAGAGGTGCACATGTGAACGTACATTGACATTGCTTTACAAACTTCGAGAGTTTGTCTTTCATCTGTCACAAACCACACAACTCTAACTTTTATAGCTTTCATCTTATAGGAAGTTGTAATGTTGAAATGACTTTATGGACATGGTGTATGTGTGTGAATATTATATATATATATATATATATATATATATATATATATATAATGTTGATTTTTCTTTAAAAATATAAAAAATGCCTTAAAAAGTGAGGAATTGAGATAAAACAGTTATTCGAGCAATGACAATACAATCCATACGTCTGATTTGTTTACATTACAACTGGAACTTAACTCGGAACAAGTAGGCGTATATAAGATTAAGGTCGATAACACAATAATCCATCCATAGTAATTCTGCCCGAAGGCAGGTCCTTCACTGCAATCATAGCACTTTCATGTTATGCTTGCAGCTTTAGTAGGGAATTATAGGCGTGGTTGCTTCCCGTTGCTTTCCACACGGCGAAGGATGATGGTGATGATAATGATAAGGATGATGAAGATGACCATATGATTTCGGGGACCGTTTGGGCCTTAAAAAGTTTTCCTGACATTTGTCTTACAGGTGAGGAAAAACCCCGATAAAAACCTCACCCAGAAAAACTGCCCCGACGGGGATCGAACCCGGGCCCGCTGCGTGACAAGGCAGCACGCTACCTCGAGACCACAGCGGTGGACAACATAATAATGTTATTGACTATTTAATCTCTTGCCCCAAATGGGAGTCAGTGACCAACCACGTTGGAATGAATTTTGTTTTACAACCAAGACAGTCGTGTTTCACCTTGTTCTTTATCGGTTTCTCTTTACCAGCTCCTGCTTCTGTGATAATGAATGCTCCTCCTTTTTAATATTCTGAACAGATCAGAACATTATTTTGCAGTGACTGACTCTCCATCAAATGCGCTGAATATAGGAAATAATGAAGATTCCTTTGAACTACACATTTGATAATTGTGTGTTCAATAATTTTGTTCTTAAATAATTATTTTACTGAGTTGTTTACTAAAAAAATTAATTAACAACCTATAATGTTGGTTATGTTATAATATACAGTTTGATGCGTTTCATTTTTTCTCCACTAGGGTGCATCTTAGAATATTCCGTATTTGGCAATAAGTAATTTGATCAAGTTGCAGTGAATAAACAGATGAAACATATGTTATAATATACAGTTTGGATGCGTTTCATTTTTTCTCCACTAGGGTGCATCTTAGAATATTCCCGTATTTGGCAATAAGTAATATGATCAAGTTGCAGTGAATAAACAGATGAAACATATGTTATACTATACAGTTTGATGCGTTTCATTTTTTCTCCACTAGGTGCATCTTAGAATATTCCGTATTTGGCAATAAGTAATATGATCAAGTTGCAGTGAATAAACAGATGAAACATAACCATACATTTCTGATCACCATTTACAATTAAATATATAAATATTTTAAAATACCGGTAACTGTATTTTAATGATGCTTTTTGAATAAACAGCTTAATTTTATTCGTTAAATAGTCCTAACAATGCCACTCCTTGATTCCAAATCCTCTAGTTGTGACTTTACTTATTATAGTTAAAAATTAAGACCAAAGCTAATAATAAATATACACACAATCAAGATAAATGAAATTGTTTGCCCTATTTAATGTACATGAAAAATACCCTTATGCGAGGCTACAATTCCAAGAATTTTGTAATGTTTCAATTGAACATTTTAGAAATAAAAACATGTGTTTCCGCGAGTTCAATTAGGATCAAATGCGCAGAATGTGGGACAACACAAGTGTCCGCAGCCTAATACGTTATCTTTTATTGTTCTGCTCACTGTGTTTGGCGATCCCTTAGGTTCATTGTTCTGCTCACTGTGTTTGGCGATCCCTTAGGTTCATTGCCGCGCAAACATACAATTAATTTCCTGAGCAATATTTTCCAATCATTCCATGTATAATTGATATTCTTCAAATTTCAGTTGGTTAAGACAGTACGCTTTATAATGGACATGGATAGTTGATGACAATTATGGGCAATTTTGAACAAGTGGAATTCAAATATCTACGGACAGTAATTACAAATACTAATGAGATGCACAAAGAAATTAAACATAGGCTCAATTCTGGAAATGCGTGTTATTATGCATTACAGGGACTCTTGTCTCCCAACTTCTCTCAAAAACGTTAAACTGAAAATAAAGCTGTTATTCTCCCAGTTGTCCCCCGCTGTGATCTCGACATAGCGTGCTGCCTGTCAATCAGCGGGCCCGGGTTCGATCCCCAGTCAGGACAAGCTCCTGGTTGAGAGTTTATCGAGGATTTTAGGCAAAGTCAGGAAGCTTTGAGGCCCAAAAGATCCCCGAATATCGTTTGGCCATCATCAGCATCTCACGATGTGGAAAGCAACGGGAAACTACCACACCTCCGTATAATTCCCTTGCAAAGCATAGCATGAAAATGCTATGATTGCAAAGAAAGAGCTGCCCTAGGCCAGAACACTATAGTATAGAATTCTCTCAGTTATATTATATGGATGCGATACACGGACTCTTACTTTAAGGGAAGAGAAAATATTATGTGTATATGAGAATAAAGATCTTTGGAAAATTTTTGGACCAAGGAGAGATGAACATCCAGGTGAATGGAGAAGGCTACATAACAGTGAACTACATGATCTTTATAGGAAACCAGATATAAGAACAGTTTCTTGCAGACTGCGATGAGCAGGACTTGAGGCACGAATGGGAAATTCAAGAGGGGCATGGAGCTTCTTGTGTGAAAACCAAAAGGAAAACTCCCAGTTTATAGACCAAGATTGATGTGGGTGAAAAACAATAACCATGATTTGAGGGAAGTAGATTATACAGGTTTGATTGGAAAACACTTAGAATTGGGATGTGTGGAAAGCTTATGTCCGCGCGGCTATGAACCTAGGGGTTCGATAGTTGCAGAGAGTCAATTACATTTTCTAATTTCTCTAATTTTTTATTCGCTGGTTGAGTGCAAGAGAAGACTTTGTGACCTTAAGTCTGCCAGCTTAAATAATCTTTATTATTATTATTATTATTATTATTATTATTATTATTATTATTATTATTATTATTATTAAACTGTCCACCGCTGTGGTCTCGAGGTAGCGTGCTGCCTTGTCACGCAGCGGGCCCGGGTTCGATCCCCGCTCGGTACAGTTTTTCTGGGTGAGGTTTTTATCGGAGTTTTTCCTCACCTGTAAGACAAATGTCAGGAAAACTTTAAGGCCCAAACGGTCCCCGAAATCATATGGCCATCATCATCATCCTTCACCGGTGTGGAAAGCAACGGGAAGCTACCACACCTACAATTCCATAGTTAAGTTGCAAAGCATATCATGAAAATGCTATGATTGCAGTTAAAGACCTGCCCTTGTGCAGAATTACTATGGTTGGATGGATGGATGGATTATTAAACTACATTCCATGTTCTGTTACAAAGCATTTTATTATATGGGTCCGAAATCTGGACAGTAAGTAAAAAAACAGGGCAACAAGCTGTTAGCAGTAGAAATGGATTTTTGGCAGCAATCGACAAGAATTTCAAGAAGGGATAAAGTCAGAAACAGCATAATAAAGGAAATTACGCAAGTTGAAAAAAATAGAAAAAATATACAGAAAAAATAAGTTTAAAATGGTATGAACACCTCATATGAATGGAAGAAGATAGAATGCCAATGAAGATCCTGGATTGGAAAGCTAATGGAACAAATGGAAGAGGAGGATCTAGAGAATGTTGGATATATGGAGTGAGGAGAAGTATGGAAGCTAGAGATTTGAGGGGAGAAGATGCTTTAGACACGAACCTCTGGCGACAAATCACTTTGGGTTGAAGTAGAAACACTGTATTTTGGAATATTCTTTAAAAAATCATTATTATTCATGATTCGAGTCGGGGTGTTAGGCACTTAAAAAATTCAAAATAGGCTCTTACAAAAAATGGACTAAAACATAAATTTGTACTGCCTTACGTACAGAATATAAACATATGCTATCAATAGCATGCTAAGATATCAAGATGATTTTGGAACTTGTTTTGCCTTTTTACAAAGAGCACACTTTTGCAGTGTGTACGTGCTGCGAAACGTGACACTTCTTCGCGCAATTCATGAAATTTTACACACTTTGCAAAACAATATTGAACCGTCACTTGAGAATATTTTCGCACCAAATTCTTTCACGAAATTTGTCAGTTTGTCACTGTTTACTGTTGTCCGTGGCATCGTAAAACTACTGTTCTAAAGGTAAAAAAAAAATAAAAAAATAAGCACATACACTTGTCGCACCACTTTGTCTTTGAAGCACCTGTCTGTGAACGAGGACTACAGACTGGATTCAGTGTTCCCAACATCAGACATAATATTGCCAGTAACTTAAGAGGTTTCTATGCAATGATATGTGTCATGAAGTTTGTCCATTTCAATTAATTTCATTGAAATACTAAGTTAATTTCGAGAAAAATGGCAAATAGGCATTTATAGGCATTGTAAGCTGAAATAGGCATTTATAGGCAAAATTAACTTCATGGAAAATAATTCTAGGGTCGTCGGTATGAACTTATATGAAGTTACTTTTCAAAATCTATAATAAATAACTGTAGGCATTTTCCCTAACATCCGGTCTCTACTCGTGACATCTGCAGGGAAAAAAGCCTAACCAATTAACTTGGTCTAGTAACTCCTAACAAATGAAAGACTAAGGCCTAACATATGGAATGTTACACCATTGTAGATGAAGATAGATAATTTAAACACTTCGTCCCCCCCCCCCAGTGATTGCTCCCTAAGCAGTATTTTCTCTAGAATGTCATGAACTATTCGATAAAAATATCGACAAATGTTCAAGAAATTGTCCAAAAATACAGCGTTATTTTTTGAGTGACGTGAATTTTCTTATTAATTGCAAGTGATTGGATTTCTTCGGAGATAAAAATTGAGTCTGTGTGAAAGCACTTAGCGAGTTTATCGCATGCGCGCGAGTTACATAATCACGTGCTACTGTGTTTACACTCTACACAGCGTGTTCTCTATTTTAACACGCCGTCCTTCACGCATTAATTTATTATTATTATTATTGTTATTGTCATCTTCTTTTCAACCCAAAGTGATTGTCGCCAGAGGTTCCTGTCTAAAGCATCTTCATCTTTCAAATCTCTAGCTTCAGTACTTCTCCTCACTCCATCTATCCAACGTTCTCTAGGTCCGGCGTTGAGGTCACAATGTAAAATTTAAAATATAATATAGATACCCGATATCTCAGTCTTTCTGAGCTTTATAAATGTTGTAGGGTTTGAAGTACTTTCGGAACATATGCTCCTTTCTCAGCATGTAAATCCATACTAGTTTTTGAGAATCTTGTAAAGAGGGTTGACGTCATTGGGTGTGTTCTCGTTAAGCAAGTGAGTGTTTCTGGTCGCTTTCAATATCTCGATCTCTTGAGAATATTAATCTTTAAGTTGTTGTTTTCTTAATGCGTAATGGATAATATGAAATGGTGTTATGAGAAAATTTATTTTTAATTCAATTCCAGCAGGTTGTCATTACGATATTTCTGGTATTCTGTCCTGTCAAGGTTTACTCGTAACCTACTTCTGAGGTTGGGGCGCCTTGAGGCAGGGTTACGCTGCCTCGGTTATATGAAAGGTGACGGTGGTGGCCATGATTCGCCAAGTGGGGCCTTAAACTAAACTTACTCTAATGAGGTGTATATGATAATGATGGCCAGATAGTGTTTGGGGACCATTTGGCCATTGAAGTTCCCTGACATTTGTCTTACGTGTGAGGAAAAACCCCGAAAGAACCCTCATCCAGGAAACTAGTCCCGAACCGGGATCAAACTTGGGCCTGCTGCGTGACAAGGCAGCACGCTACCTCTAGACCATAGCGATGGACTATTGTAAAATTAGTTCTGATGATAAATTACAACGCAGGAAATTAATTGACACACAGGTTAATGTAGAAAACTGCATATTAGTTAGCTACATGATATATATAGGAAGCCATATAATAAGAACAGTTAAGTTCTCGTAGATGGGCAGGACATGTGGGCCCGTATGGGGGATGAAAGAGGTGCATGGAAGCTTCTTATAGGAAAACCAGAGGAAAAACGCCCCACTTCGTAGACCAAGAATGAGGTGGGAGAATAACATCTATGATTTGAGGGAAGTAGATTTTACAGGGATGATTGAAAAAAAACATTAGGTCATGATAGGGATGTTGGAGAGCTTATGTCCGTGCGGTCAAGAACCTACGGGTTCGATAGAGTCAATGAGTTAGTTTAGCAAATTATTTGATGACTGAGGGAAACCAAACAAAACGTGGAATTGTCACCAATTAGAATCCTTCTTCTTCTTCCTTCCTTCCTTCCTTCCTTCCAAGTATTAGGCCAAGGCCTGTTACGATCCTATAGAAAATTTTCCCTCCAGCGTTTCATAGGACGGCCCAGAGTTCTTGGTATATAATTATAAACAGCTTTGGGGATCCGATTTGAACTCATTCTTTCAAGATGGTGTTTCCAATTTAGTTGGTACTGTTTAATATATTCCAAAATTGGCGTAGTCTTCAATTCTTTTAAAATATCGGTGTTCCTTTTCCGATCCCATCTGGTGTAACCCGCTGTTCTGCGCATGAATCTCATTTCACAAGCCGTTATTCTGCTTTCATGTTGTATTTTTAGTGTCCATGCTTCACTACGATAGGTCAACTGGTCTAGCCAAAGTGTTATATAAACGTAATCTGGTGTTTTTTTGTACAAGGGATGGTTTCATAACTTGATTAATAATTCCTCAACTTTTATTATAACTAGTAATTTTTTCAGGGATATCCTTTTCATCCCAGATAGAGAGATAGTATCCAAGATATTTAAATTGATTAGATCTCTCTAAAATTTTATTCTGGAGACAGATTTTACTTTGTATGGGGTCCTTCCCATGAAATGCCATAATTTTAGTTTTGTTAATTGATATTTCCATACTCAATTTGGCAGCTATTTTTTGTAAATTATAAATTGATCGTTGCAAATCATTTTCGGAAAGTGCCAGAAGAGCTAAATCATCTGCAAAAAGAATAGCATCGAATTTGAGGTTCCTATTGGTGGGTATATATCCCCGTTGTGTTTTCTCTCCATTCGTTTATTATTCTATTCATATATAGGCCCTATATATAATGAAAAGCATCGGTGAAAGTCCACATCCCTATCTTATTCCAGTGTTGATCTTTTTCCAAGAAGATAGTTTGCCATCTTGTTTAACAGAGATTTCATTATCTTTATAGATGTTGAAGATATTAGTAATATATTGTTGTGGAACGTAATTTGTAATAATATATTTCTGTCTACTTTGTCAAAAGCCGTTTATGAAGTCAACAAAGGCGATATGAGTTTCTATATTGAATTCCTTGAGCTCCTAAAAAAAAAAGTAAAGTGATCCCACAACAGGCCCGGAGGCCCTTGGGGTAGTAGGAGGTTAAGGCTCCCACTTTTTTCTAGACAATCGGCATTTTATGTCAGCCGGGTTGTCAGCCCTGCGTGACGGCCTCCTTTACCCCCAGAACAAGCGTCTGGTACTCATTTCCGTTAGAGGCTGAGTCGACCCCAGGGCCATAGTGCCGCCAGAAGGTTTGGGTCAGTTTAAAAATCCTGACCCCAACAGGACTTGAACCCTCGACCCTCCGGCTTGTAGCTCAGTGCCTTAACCACTACGCTACAGCTCCTGAACCTTCGAAATACGAGACTCAAACGCTATCGCCTAAGCTCGCTTTATCAGAACGATGATTTTAAAATAATATCTAAAAATGCTCATGAATTTCCTTATATCTATTTTACATGGTGTTAAAATGCTTTATTTTTTGTTAAATTTAGCAATTTTCTGCTATCATTAACTTCTTGCAAACTTTTACAAGCGTAGATAAGGGTATTATGAAAATTTAACGTGGAAAGGATTACATCTTATCTGCAAGATATGTATTGGGAACTGCCAACCTTTGCATGTCGAAATATACCTTGAAATTTCTCCCAGAGAAGCATTTTGTGAAGAACCAAGACCATGTCCAAAAAAGTATGTGCCTTTTTTAAACTGCAAGGCGCAGAAATCGAAGCCAGAATCAAGCAATGGCAATCCACTGTGCAAAGTAGATGGACTTTCTTGCGTGATTAGAGAACATTGGAGTGTGGCGGGATAGGTTTTGACCTCTTATCGGTGGACTAGTGGTTATGCTTCTTGCCTCTGATCCCGAGGGTCGCGGGTTCAAACCCGGCCGGGGTCGATGGATTTTTTAGAATGGAAAAATCCAAGGAGAAAGTCCTCCGGGAGGGACTTTAAGCCGTGGGTCCCAAGTCTGAAGATTTTCAGGTTCGTAAAAAAAACCTTAAGCCTGAATGAAAAGGCCTCTAAGCAAAATTTATCGAATTTTCCCGTTCTAGTACTACTTTGGTTTCCTAGATGTCAGTATTAGGCGGAACGCTGACCACGGACCACTCAAATGAAATCTATACGAAAACAAGTGTAACTAAATTAGTATGGTTCAAATTCTTCCCTGTAGGGGGAGAGCGCCTAAATCTCTGTTAAGGGAAACATGAGCTTACAAGATACAAGAAGATTTAATTAATTTTATTTATGAAGTAGGCTATATTTTAGAATGGTAAGGTATTTTTTACTTTTCTATGTGTGAAGGTGCATGGATCTTTTCTATAATGATATATTATATCAATGATATTTTTAATTCTTATAGAGTACTACAATGTTAATACCGTAAAACTTGTTTAATCCGAAACGTGAATAATGCGGATATATGTCCAGTGTGAACAAATTTATTTATCCCGGCGAAATAATAGTAATTTTACGTGTATTTATTGTGCATAAAACGGAATCTGTCCAACGCGGAAACGGTAGGATATTCATACACAATTCACGAAAAAAATATAAAGCGGAAAGACTAAGAGAGAAATTAATTAGTTTCCACTTATTGAATATCCGTTAGGCAAAAAAAAAAAAAAAAAAACCGGGTGAATTCTATCTGTACCTGAAATTTCTTTCAGCCTCACTGCACAGCCACTATGCGAAATACAGATACTGTATCTGCCTTGCAAATAACCATTGCACTGTCTTCTTCTTCTTCTTCTTCTTCCTTCCAAGTATTAGGCCAAGGCCTGTTACGATCCTATAGAAAATTTTCCCTCCAGCGTTTCAAGGACGGCCCAAAGATCTTGGTATATAATTATAAACAGCTTTGGGGATCCGATTTGAACTCATTCTTTCAAGATAGTGTTTCCAATTTAGTTGGTACTGTTTAATATATTCCAAAATTGGCGTAGTCTTCAATTCTTTTAAGATATCGGTGTTCCTTTTCCGATCCCATCTGGTGTAACCCGCTGTTCTGCGCATGAATCTCATTTCACAAGCCGTTATTCTGCTTTCATGTTGTCTTTTTAGTGTCCATGCTTCACTACCATAGGTCAACACTGGTCTAGCCAAAGTGTTATATAAACGTAATCTGGTGTTTTTTTGTACAAGGGATGGTTTCATAACTTAATAATTCCTCAACTTTTATTGTAACTAGTATTTTTTCAGGATATCTTTTTCATCCCAGATAGAGAGATAATATCCAAGATATTTAAATAAAATCTTAAATTAATTTTAAGTTCTGAGACCCATCTTTCACAGGTAGCGTTCTGAATTTACAGAATAAAGATGGCTAAAACGTATGTAACATTGCCATTAAACAAAATAATGAAAGTGATTGAATATAAAGAAAAAACTGTCAGTGCACAAAATCATGACTAAATTTAAATTTGGAAAAAAACTCAAGTTCATGAGACTTTAAAACACAAAGAAAAAAATAATTAATGAATGGATGCAAGGAAATGGTCAAATGGAGAGAAGAAATCAGGAAATAAGAGAATCAACGAAATAGTGTGGGAATGTTTTACAAGTGCACGATAAATTTCAAGGTAGGTTTCGGCATGTAATGGTTAACAGTTCCCTTGTCAGCGTTTTTAACTGTGATCTGTAAATCACAGTGGTGGTCATTAAGGTGTAGCTGCTACAACAGTTGATTTATTAGCAAATTACGAAGAAATGAAGCCATTGAAGTAGTTCATATGAAAAGATTTTTGAAAAATACTTTACAGATCTTTATCGATGCCTGTCGGGTGATCTGTTTTTGCTCCAAAAAATGGCCTTAGAAACATATTCTCGAATACTCCTAACCTTTTCTCCCTCCCCCCTTAAGGTAAGAGTCCATGTTTCGCATTCACATAATATAACTGGGAGAATAACAGTTTTCATTTAAATGTTTTTTGAGAGAAGTTGGGACAAGAGTCCCTGTAATGCATAATAGCTTGCATTTCCAGAATTGACCCTATGTTTAATTTATTTGTGCATCTCATTCCCACTTGTGATTATTGTTCCTAGGTATTTGAATTCAGCCACTTCTTTAAAAATTTCTTTCTTCATTTGTCATTTACTGATCATTTCCATTATATAATGTATTTCTGTGTGTGAACATATATTTAGTTTTATTGATGTTTATTTCCAAACCCAATTTTTTAATGTTACTCAATAGTGTGTTGGCCCTTAGTAACTCCTCCTCACATCCCCTAATAATACTACATAATCGGCTTAACTAACGGGTTATTAATACCATTGAATTGTAAGTCTTCTTCATCATCTATTGATTTTATGGCGTTATACACACTCACACACAATATATAAAATAAATTAAAATAAAATAAATAGGCATTTATTGCAAAATAGGCACTGATGGTAAAAATTAGGCATTGTAGACACTAACAGATGCCTTTTATTAATAACAATAATTTTACCCAAAATAGATTTTTAACATTGTTCTCCATGTTTAGCTGTTAGAGACACAAATAATCATTTTAGTAAATATCCGTACATTTGTCATTAATTACAGGTTAATCTGATATTTAATGTTTTTATTACAGTCGAACTAACATCCTCTCAGATCTGATTATTGAATGGAGTCATGGAGAAAGAACCAACGAAATTAAATGAAACTAAAGAAAGTAAAAGAAGAAAATTAGATGAATCTATAATTTCTGCCGCTGTGCTTGATCCAAATCACATGAAGAATTATTCTGTTTTGAAGAACTGGACACTAAAACCTATTCTAGATGACGAAATGATGTCTGAAAACTTTTCACTAGTTACAGTATACATTGATAAGATATCCGAACCTAGACATACATCTAGAATTATCCAGGATCTAAATTCAGTTTGTCCAATACCATCACTACTGTATTTGAAGAGAGTTTCCAAACAAGGGGTGATTCTCAACGTATCAGGAGACGACACTGCAGAAATGTGTTTGGATAAGTTAAAGAATAAAGGATTGGATGTCACAGGATTGAGTTGTTCTCCCGAGAAGATTTCGGTACCAGCATGTGCGCCCAAAACTAGGCGTCAGTATGAAGAAGCGAGTAAGTGCTGGCCTTGCAACTTTCATGAGGACAAGTATCTTGAGAGATGTTGACTGGAGCTTTGTTCAGTGAAAGAGAGATGTTGGAGCAACAGACGTACATGAGCAGGTGTTTGGAAGCAGCAAGGCACAGTGCTTCAGCAGGTGGAGCAGGTGTAGGAGCTCTTGTAGTGGACCCTCAGAGCAAGAGTGTTATAGCAGTTGGCTACGACGATAGAGCACACCATTGTCTTCAACACGCGGTCATGGTGGCAGTCGATCTTGTGGCCAAGGTACAAGGTAGAGGGGCTTGGAAACTGAGAGACAATCAGTGGCATGCAGGGATGGAAGATAGATTGATTCATAAACGTAAGAAACTTAAAAGTGATAGCGAGCAATTGGAAGTTTCCAAAAGTTGTGCAGACAATTCAGCGAGTGAAGGAGACAAGACTGGTCCTTATCTTTGCACAGGATATGACGTATATGTGACGAGGGAGCCATGCATAATGTGTGCCATGGCACTGGTTCACAGCCGAGCGAGGAGGGTGTTCTACGGTTGTGCTAGTGTTGAAGGAGCTTTAGGCACCAGAATGAAACTTCACACTTTGAAAGCTTTGAACCATCACTATGAAGTATTTGCTGGCGTTTTGGAAAAGGAGTGCCTTGAAGTTCAGGGAATGCAAGATTTTGATTCCGATAAATAAGTTCACGACATGTCTAGTAGATCCTTGGAATACCAGCTGCTGGTCTCACATCCACATTTGTTATAGATACTGTCTCATTTGTAAGACATTTATTTTTAGCTCCCATAACACGACATACAGTGAACGTTCAGTTACTGTACGGAGTAAAGATGACGTCACTTGACCTTGCGAACTTGCAGATCACATAAAAATAAAATGTTGAGTGATCGAATGAGAACCTTTAATTTCGACACTTTACACACCCACTTACCATATTGGCCCGAGTATAAGCCGCACCCTTAATTTTATGGGGGGGGGTATGAGAAAAAATTTAGTGCAGAAAAATTTACCGTCACATATCCAGTTACAAACTGTTTTCTTCAGTTATAATGTTGGCAAATCACCCGGTACAACTAATCAGAGTTTCTCCAATGTCACTGCTCTTCCAAACTAAACTTTTTGCCGGCTTCTCTATTAGACGTACTCCCGCCTCTTCACACTGTATATTATTCATTATCTTTTACGGTGTCACTTACCAAAACATGGAATTCCCTTCCACCCTATGTCAGAGACTGTCAAACTATAACATCCTTCAAAAACAAACTAAAGAATTATTTAATAACAAACTAACTTATACACCTCACTGATAGTATTCTTTTAGCAATATAATATATTTAATTATTTATGTAAATAATATTAAGAATAACAAATATTTTTATTTGTTTTGTTTTAAATATTGTATAATCGTAAAATTAGTTTTCTATATCTCATTATTTTCCTGTTTTTTATATACATTAGACAGGGACAATTTAATATGTCTTGCTTGTATACATTTTATTATTAGTTTTAGTCTTAATTTTAACTAATATTAACTGGTTGTATTATAGATCGTAATATGTATATTAGATATTATCTTTTGATCAAATTTTTACTTAGTGTTTAATATTAGAGTTAATTAAGATTGTTATATTCTTATGTAATATATGTTTGTCCTGGTGAGTGGAAGAGAAGGCCACATGGCCTTAACTCCACCAGGCTAAATAAATCATCATCATCATCATCACTCCAGGGATTAGGCAATTGCCCGTTCCGACTTCATATTGCATCAGCCCAACGTCTTCTAGGTCTTCCAACATCACGCCTTCCTCTTGCTTGATAATTTCTGGCTAACAATGGATATCTCTCCTTGCTCATTCCATCCATGTGATCAATCCATTTCTGTCTGTAATTCGTGACTTTATCCAATAAAGGCTGTACTTTCAATTCTTCTCTTATATCCTCATTTCTTATTCTATCAAGTCTTGTACATCCTTTTACTTGTCTTAGGAACCGCATCTCTGCCGTCTGTATTCTATCCTTCTGTCTTTTCACTGGAGCCCAAGTTTCACATCCATACAATATTGTGGGAACCGCCATAACATTATACATTTTATAAATCTAAATCTAAATAACTGCAAGTTTGAAACCAGCATCATAATTGTGCCCAATTCCCAAGTTTGTTGAAGCTTTTGTTTCGACGTGTTCACTCATTGCTGAAGAATAAATTTACCATAGTAGGTACGTACTACCTTAACTGTTTTAATCTGCCCTATCATACAAAAGAGCACGATTACAATAATACAAGACTGGTACATTCATGCGTCATATATCATATGACTGCTAGCAATTCCAAACACGAGCGCTCGGCATTGTTGCTCCATTTCAAAATTAGAAAAGTAGGGACGCGCGCTACATGTCAAGTTTCTATTACATGTGAAAATTTATCGGCTGCGCAAATAAGCCGCACCTTTAATTTTCATGTACGAAATTTGAAAAAATAGACCCGGCTTATATTCGGACCAATACGGTAGTTATAAATTGCAACAGTTGAAGTTAATTTGTTTCGCTCAAGAATGATTAACTCAAATTATTTACATTGATGTGACATAACAATGAACTACATGGTCTTTATAGGAAGCCAGATATAATAAAAACAGTTAAGTCTCGTAGACTGCGATGGGCAGGACATGTTGCGCGTATGGGGAATGAAAGACGTGCATGGAAGCTTCTTGTAGGAAAGCCAGAGGGAAAACGCCCAGTTGGTAGACCAAGAATGAGGTGGGAGAACAACATTAACTATGATTTGAGGGAAGTAGATTATACAGGGAATGATTGGAAAGCATTAGCTCTAGATAGGGATGTGTGGAGAGATTATGTCCGCGCGGCCATGAACCTACGGGTTCGATATTGCCAGTGAGTGAGTAAGTAAGTAAGTAAGTGAGTGTACGTGTCCAGCTTGTCCTAAAAAAATCCATCGAGTTCTGCCGGGTTTGAACCTGCGAACCTAGGGACCTGAGGCAATGAGCATAACCACTAGTTCACCGTAGCCAGAGAAATGAATTTAATTTAAAAATAATGATAGAGGATAAATACTAGGATAAATACTGGTGTTTTAAATAGTATGAGGGGAAAGAATTGGACCAAGGAGATTGGAATGTGGAGAACGAGTGAACGCAGGAAGATGTGAAACATGCTACAATCCGCAGGTCAGAAGAATACGATCACCAGGAATGTCTTACGAAGCGTCAGGAGGGATTATACTAACCAAATCTTCCAGTCTTTCAGGGAGCGTGCTTGACTGCCACAATTAATACAGTGATAAATTGTGTAGCATCAGGAGTTCTGTGGTTTGAGATTGTCTCGCATTGCACCATGCAACAATGCACTGACTTTTAAGACATGAGGGGGAAGGAGATTGGTATTCCAGTATAACTTTGATCTGATTAATGAAAATAGGTAGACTATTTCCGAGTCCGATTGACTGTACGCCAGAAATAACATTGATGCATGACATATAACTCTTCCTGTATTTTTGGGCGTGTTTGGTGCTGTGACAGATGTTCCCACCGCACTTGCCTTTTCATCTGCGCGTACTATAGAAGTCTCGTTCCATAACTAAGCGATTTAAAGTTCTGATGAATTGGTGCAGAGCTAGGACTTGTGCTGGTTCGAGTCCCCATGAGGAAACATTTTTATGTTGGAATGTCTGGTAGTATGGGACCAATGTGCATCCAGCATCGCGGGGAATTTTTGTAGCTACATTAAGTAGCGGCTCCAGGTCGAGGAATAGAACTATAACGGCTGGGGTACCAGATATGCTGACTTCATGCCACCCCTATAGTAGCTAGATGATCCTCCATCGCTTATTAACACATATGGATGTGAGACCAGGAGCCGGCTGGTAGGCTAAGGGTCTTCTAATCCCGTCACACCATGGAATTTAAATAAAATAAAAATATTTTAATGTTTTTATTCACTCTATTTCCTGGAAAGCTTTTAACTTATTTGTCTGCGATTTAATATTTTCTCACACTGTAAACAACTCAAATCAGTGTATTTGGTTTTATCGTGTTTTATAACAGAGCTTAATGCTCATTTTATTATTTTTTTGTTTCTGGCAGAACTGTATATGTCGTAAAAAGTAATAAAGCTATTTTTTATCATAAACACTCATCTTTCATCTACCTTATCCTAATCTTTATTATCTAACTAACTCACTGGCACTATCGAGCGGACATAAGTTATCAACACATCCCTATCCTGAGCTAATGTTTTCCAATCATCCCCTTTATAATCTACTTCCCTCAATTCTTGGTTAATGTTATTCTTCCAACTCATTCTTGGCCTTCATACTGGACGGTTTGCCCCTGGTTTTCCTACACAAGAAGTTTACATTCCCCTCTTTCATTCTCCATTAGTGCTACATGTCCTAGTCGTAGTTTACGATATTTAAACTGTTCTTATTATACCTGGTTTCCTATAAAGACTTTGTAGTTCACTGCTATATAGTCTTCTCTATTCGCGTGTCTGTTCATCTCTCTTTGGTCAAAAAACATCTTCTGTTTCTTGTAAGCCCATGTTTCCCTTAAAAGAGATTTAGGCGCTCTCCCCCTACAGGGAAGAATTTGAACCATACTAATTTAGTTACACTTGTTTTCGTATAGATGTCATTTGAGTGGTCCGTGGTCAGCTTTCCGCCTCATACAGACATCTAGGAAACCAAGGTAGTACTAGGATGGGACAATTCGGTAAATTTTGCTTATAGTCCTTTTCATTCAGGCTTAAGGATCTTTTACGAGCCTGAAAATATTCAGACTCGGGGCCCACGGCTTAAAGTCCCTCCCGGAGGACTTGCTCCTTGGATTTTTCCATTCTAAAAAAAATCCATCGACCCCGGCCGGGATTGAACACACGACCCCCGGGACCAGAGGCAAGGAGCATAACCACGGCCGCGCGGCCGATATAAAAAATCTAAGAACTTTATTCTCAAATACTCGTAATATTTTCTGCTCCCTTAAAGTAAGAGTCCATGTTTCGCACCCATATAATATAACTGGGAGAATAACTGTCTTATATAATTTCAGTTTAACGTTTCTTAAAGGGAGTTGGGACGAAACGAGTCTCTGTAATTCATAATAGCACGCATTTCCAAAATTGAGCCTATGTTTAATTTGTTTGTGCATCTCATTCCTATTTGTAATTATTGTTCCTAGGCATTTGAAATCAGCCACTTCTTTAAAATTTCCTTCATTTGCCTTTAGTTGTCCATTTTCCATTATATAACGCACTTCCATGTGTGAACATGTAGTTAGTTTTATTGATAATTACTTCCAGTCCCAATTTCTTAGTGTTACTCAATAGTGTGTGTGTGTGTGTGTGTTGTCCTTTAGTATCTCCTCGCTATCGGCCAATCAATATAACAACACAGTCTCAATCTATAAGTCACTGTTACAATAACTAACTCGCTGGCACTTATCAAAAGAACTAATTCACAATGAAACTCAGTATATGCCATTAAATTAAAATGGAGTGGCTTGCGTGCTTAAATGATCCCGAGAGCTATGCCGGCGGTAGCATTGCTGCCGATAGGGTTACCCATGCCGGTCTGGTCGAAGGTGATAAGCCAGACGAAAAAAGTACCTTGGTCGAAAGAGTGACGATCTTTCACCGTAAAAATACAACCGTGTGTGTTGTCCCATAGTATTCCTCATTATCACTCAATAATACTACATCATCAGCATAAACTAACAGGCTATTAATATCATTAAATACATAGGAACAATAATTAAGACATGAATGAGCAACATAATAATAGAACAGGTTTTACACTTCCAGTATTTTGGCTGTGATATACGTTTAAACAAGAAGTATACGTTATAAATAGGAAAATGCAGAAATTTCAACAGATTTGTGAAACAATCAGACGGACATTGAGGAACAAAGTTAGGAAGGATACGCAGTTAAGATTTTACTGAACGATGGAACTACCATTGTCGATGTATGGGAGTGAGGCCTGGGTTCTGAAGGAAGGAAAAAAAACAAAGGGGGGGGGAGAAGTAAAATTCAGGCACCGGAAATGAGCTTCCCACGGGCTGTGAAAGGTTGTACAAGAGAAGAACATATTAGAAATGAGAATATTAGAGAACAACTAAAAGTACAATTTCTTCAACAAATAGAAGAACACAGGAACAATTGGATAGAACATCTGCAAATAATGACTGAGGAAAGGATACCAAAGATCACATCTTGGAGGACGAAGACCGGTAGGAAGACCAAGAAAACGCTGGGCTGAACAGATGTGAGATCGGAACAGTCAATACCTAATCCGTGAAATAAGATTATGATGTTGACGAATGAGGAACAAGAAGAAATTTAACATAGGCTCAATTCTTAAAATGCATGCTATTATCAAGGCTCAATTCTTGAAATGCATGCTATTATCAAGGCTCAATTCTTGAAATGCATGCTATTATCAAGGCTCAATTCTTGAAATGCATGCTATTATCAAGGCTCAATTCTTGAAATGCATGCTATTATCAAGGCTCAATTCTTGAAATGCATGCTATTATCAATTACAGAGACTCTTGTCATCCCAACTTCTCTAATAAAACATTAAACTGAAAATATATAACACTGTTATTCTCCCAGTTATATTATATGCATGCGAAACATGGACTGTTACTTTAAGGGAGGAGAAAATATTACAAGTATTTGAGAATAAAGTTATTAACAAAATTTGTGGACTAAAGAAAGACGAACAGACAGGAGAATGGAGAAAACTACATAGCAGTTGCATGATCTCTATGAGAAACCAGAGATAATAAGAACAGTTAAGACTCGTAGACTGCGATGGGCAGGGCATGTGGATCGAATGGGGAATGAAAGATGGGTTTGGAAACTTCATGTAAAAAAACATAAAGTTCCCAGTAGGTAGGCCAAAAATGACATGGATGAATAGAATTAATCACGATTTGATGGAATTTTGAAAACATTAGCTCAGGATAAGAATGTATTGATAGCTTACGTCCGCCCGACAATGAACCTACAGGTTCGATACTGCTAGAGAATGATTTTTGTCTCATGAGTACCAATAGCTGTACTTAATGCAGTTTTTTTATCGTGTTTTCAAATATGTATTCGGAATTTCTCCATCACCCACAGTTTTTTTATTTCATTTTCAATTAATGGATTTAAATAATTATTTTTTTAATAAACGTTTTTTCGTACATTTGTCCATTGAAGGATGAGCACGGGGAACACTTTCATCAGGAGATTTCAGCTATGGAAAAGAGATATCAAGGCAAATGGAATCCTAATATGCTGGCCGATTATTGTTGGACCATCAACAGGGATGCTCCACAGGCGAAATATAGCATAAAATCGTCATTTCTTACTTTCTAGGTGAGTCCGAATGTTCGAATATTGTGTAGTTACGAATGTAGAAAATATTAAAGTATTTGAAATTATAAAAACAGATTTTTTCGGAAACCTTGCGTGATGGAGAAAAACCGATATCATATTTGAATTCATGAGAAGAAATACTAGCAAAGTCACATATTTTTTGAGAAAAAAAAGTTTCTTTATTGCTGAGTGTAATTGATAAATTAAATGACGGGAACTCATGCTGCAGTGCAGAGCTAGACGTTCTGTGCCTGGAAGTCTGTGGTAACTGAATGTGAAAAGTGAGTGTGCTGACGTCACTAGTCGTGATGAGTTATTTAGCAGTTCATTAATTTTGTTGGTTGTGTCAGCTGTACGTAAAGACTCCCGCCCTAGCTCCATGACAAACTACACTTATAAAACGGTTTTAAATCTTCACCTCAGATATCTGATGCCTTCAATCACATAATAATAATAATAATAATAATAATAATAATAATAATAATAATAATAGTGCTTTATTTTAGCTGGCAGAGTTAAGGCCATAAGGCCTTCTTTTCCACTCAACCAGCGAATAGTAGAATTATACAAAAATTACACACACACACACACACACACACACACACACACACACACACACACACACACACACACATATATATATATGTGTGTGTGCGAAACATGGATTCTTACTTTAAGGGAGGAAAGGAGATTACGAGTATTTGAGAATAAAGTTCTTAGGTCCCGCGCCGTAGCCGAGTGGTTAAGGTAGGAAGCCTTGGCACAGAGCTACGGGACTTGCGCTGGTTCGAGTCTCCATGGGGGAAGACATTTTCTCATGGTATTTCGGCCAGTATGGGACCGGTGCCCACCCAGCATCGTGAGGCAATTGGGTAGCTACAATAAGTAGCGGCTCCAGGTTGAGGAACCAGCTATAACGGCTGGGGGACTCGACATGCTAACCACATGTCACCCCTACACTGGCTGTTGATCATCTACCTCTGTGATTGACACATGTGGATGTGAAGGGCCAGCAGCCGGCTGGTAAAAGGGCAACCGCTGAAAAGTGGAAACACCCTCAATCGGCAGGAAAATTTTTGGACCAAAGAGAGATGAACAGACAGGTGAATGGAGAAGACTACAGAACAATGAACTACATCGTCTTTATAGGAAGCCAGATATAATAAGAACAGTTAAGTCTCGTAGACTGCGATGGGCAGGACATGTTGCGCGTATGGGGAATGAAAGACGTGCATGGAAGCTTCTTGTAGGAAAGCCAGAGGGAAAACGCCCAGTTGGTAGACCAAGAATGAGATGGGAGAACAACATTAATTATAATTTGAGGGAAGTAGATTATACAGGGAGTGATTGGAGAGCATTAGCTCAGGATAGGGATGTATGGAGAGCTTATGTCCGCGCGGCCATGAACCTTCGGGTTCGATAGTGCCAGTGAGTAAGAGTAAGTATATATATATATATATATATATATATATATATATATATATATATGGTATGATAAGAAAAATAAATGCCTGGACGGGATTCGAACCCGGATCTCTGAGTCTGTACCTCAGTGTGATATCCATTACACCACCAAGCGAATCCAATTCAAACATTTATTTTTCTTATATATGTATTATATTCTCCATTATTACTAGATGTCGCGAGAACTCGGTCTTCACTGCCATCTAGTAGCTGACTATAACAAGTAAGCAAATTAAAGAGAACATTTTTACTTTATAGCAGTGACGCTTTATAGATATAAATATAGATAAAGCGTCACTGCTATAAAGTAAAAATGTTCTCTTTAATTTGCTTACTTGTTATAGTCAGCTACTAGATGGCAGTGAAGACCGAGTTCTCGCGACATCTAGTAATAATGGAGAATATAATACATATATAAGAAAAATAAATGTTTGAATTGGATTCGCTTGGTGGTGTAATGGATATCACACTGAGGTACAGACTCAGAGATCCGGGTTCGAATCCCGTCCAGGCATTTATTTTTCTTATCATACCATATTAAGCTTGCATTGCTCAATGTTAAATATTTAATTATAACGTATATATAAATTACAGTTTTAAGATATTATTAAAATACAGACTAAACAAAATACAACGATGGTGTGATCTAATACTAGCTAATACTAACAAAAACATCCATCCATAGTAATTCTGCCCGAGGGCAGGTCTTTCACTGCAATTATAGCATTTGCGTGCTATGTTTTGCAGCTTTACTAGGGAATTGTAGGTGTGGTAGCTTTCCGTTGCTTTCCACACCGGTGAAGGATGATGATGGCCATATGATTTCGGAGACCGTTTGGGCCTTAAAGTTTTCCTGAAATTTATCTTATAGGTTAGGAAAAACCCCGATAAAAACCTCATCCAGAAAAAACTGCCCCGACCGGGGATCGAACCCGGGCCCGCTGCGTGACAAGGCAGCACGCTACCTCGAGACCATAGCGGTGGACAACAAAAACATAGAATACAATAAAATTAAAATGATATAAAATAAAGTAAGTAGCTTCCTAGATGATATAGTTGTTATGCAGTTAATGTTTTCATTGTGTCGAACTTAAGCTATCAGTTAATTTGAATTTAAATAATGATAGCGATTGACAGTCCCTGACATGACTGGGAAGTGAGTTCCATGCTCTAGTCATAGATATTGTGTAAGATTCAGAGTATAGACATGTCCTGTGCTGTGGTATCAAAAGTAAAGAAGAGTCTTGTGATCTTGTTCCTAAATTGTGATGAGCCGATAAATTTTGAAAACGTGTTGTTAAATAACTTGGTAAATATGTGCAGAATTTGGAATAGTAAGGTATTTGAATGTAAAGTTCTTCTGTCATTTAGGCGTAGCCATGATAAGTCCTAAAATGAAGGAGACACGTGGTCATAACGACGGAGATTGAATATAAATCGAATGCACGCATTATGAACACGCTGTAGACTGTCAGATTAGTCAGTAATATGTCGCAGTAGTCGAAGTGTGGCATTATAAGAATCTGTACAAGTATTTGTTTTAATTGTACGTCCCGACTGGCCTATAGGGTTTTACGTGTCTAGAAAATAGTATTGCTCTCATGGGAAAGCTGTTACCACTTGACACCGCAGACTGACAGAGATGGAATTATAATTATTTCCACGTTTCGTTGAAAGAGAGTGGTTCCATGGCATCTGTGCTAGCCGCTGTTCCGGTAATCGAGTTCTCTCCCCACCTATATTAAATACTGTACTTGTTAATACCCGGCGTGCGCTTCTACGCCTAAATAAATTAAATGTGTTTCTATGTTTAGTTGAATAAGTAAAAAGAAATGTAATTATAAATTTATATCGCAATTATTTTTAGAGGAAGCTTCTTGTTGGAAAACCAGAGGGATAAACTCCAGTTGGTAGACGAAGAATGAGGTGGGAGAATAACATTAACCATGATTTGAGGGAAGTAGATTCACCTACAGGGGATGATTGGATAACATTAGCTCAGGATAGGGATGCATGGAGAGCTTATGTTCGTCCGGCCATGAACCTACGTGTTCGATAGTGCCAGTGAGTTAGTTAAAATCAGAGAAATAACGGATGTGCAAAAAGATATTCTGTAAGTTATTGAAGAAAGAAAACAGAGGTTTTGGCCACGTAAAGAGTATGTCAAATGGCAGGATTCCAGGGTGTCCAACAGTCGGAAAAATCTTGAAAGCCGGGAATAAGTCGGGGAATTTGCAAGTAACCGGGAATTCATAAAGTGACATGTATCTATCTTGTATTCAAATCAAAAGAATCACAAGCGTTAAACCACGTTTTAAAAATGTTTACAGATATTGAAATATTTCTTGGAAGAAGTGTTTATGAAACTATAGCATAGTTTGGCGAAGTCATGCTGCCGCTCCTTAAGAAATGTCGGTCCTTGCAAACATGATATCGCGTTACAAAACAACACTTGAGCACACATAGTTAAAAAAGCCTGATCAACTCAAGATACTATGCAGTAAATTTACAGTCCTTATTGAATACACGCATTTTTAACGTAACTCTCGGCAAGTGTCTTTCGCTTTTCGTATACAATCGATCAATTCTTCTATCTATCTATCTATCTATCTTCGGGTTTTTTACAGCTGCTGCCGTCTTCCCGTGCCAAACCTCCAAAGCCTACGATCTTGGGCATCTTCAATGCTTAGCCCTCTTGATTGCATTACTGTTTTCATGTTTTACTTCCATGTTAACTTCGGTCTCCCCCTTTTCTTCTTTCTGGTCGGTTGCCATTGATATAGTTGCTTCGGCCATCGCTCATCTTCCATTCTTAAAATATGTCCTAACCATTTTAATTCGTTCTCCTCAAAATTCTTTCAATTATGCTTCTTCTGCTTCCATTGTATTTCTAATTTCCTCATTTGTGACATGTTCTAATTTTGACTTTCTGGCACTTCTGCGTAAATAATCCATTTCCAGAGCTATTAGTCTATTCTTTAGTACTTATTGATTGTCCATACCTCACTTCCATACATTGCAACAGATTCCACCAATGTTTTACCAATATATTTTTTTGTGTCTTTCCAAATATGCTTATCGCACCATATGGAATTTAACGATGATATTATTTTGCTACTCAATTCAATTCTATGTTTTATATTCTCTTTGCATATACCTTCAATGTTATCCATAATTATTCCCAAATATTCCCAAATAATATTTCGATCAATTCTTCATATTATAAATATTTTATATAACATAGTTTATGTTCAAATAATAAACTTTCTTGGTACATTCTTATTTAAAACCTTACTGTAGAAATAAAGTATGTTTAATTAACCATAGAATTGAAAAAAATAAGCTAAACTTTTGAAAAATCTATCTAAACCTTTGGAATTAATAGTTAGGGAATTATACATACAGTTAGTGCAGAAAGTATCGATACACTTAAAAATAAAAGAGATAAAAGTAAATAATTTAATTATTTCTTCACTACATACAAAAACAAAAATATACACCTTTAAATTGAACTCTATGAAGTTAAATACACGCAGATTCCTCTGTTTTAACATGGACATTAATGAGTAAGAAAATAAATTTCTATATGAACAACAAAAATTAACAAACAAAAAGTATTGATACAGTACTACGTTTTGGTCAACAGAATGTGCACATGAAGTCGAGTGGGGGTGGGTCTGGTATTGTTATTCACTCTAGTTTTGAGTACTATGCCGTGTAAATGTGTGTGTGTTTTGGCTGCAGATTAACGCTGGAATGTGGCGCAAAGGTAGAAAGACTATAGTAGAAGAAACGGAATTTAATTACTGTAAATCGCAAAATGAAGTTAGTGAAATAATTGGAAGGCCAAGAGTAGCCATTCGGCATATAATTGACAGAATTGGCGAACATAAATCTTCCGAAAATGTCCACAGATCAGGACGTCCTAAAAAGCTGTATGTTAATGTTGAAAAATGATTAATGAGAAAAGTAGAGCAAAAACCTCAAAGTAGCAGCTAATGTCAATAATTACTTTAATATTAGTATTTCTATTAGCAATGTTCGTAACTGTCTATGAGCTAACGAACAGCCCGTAGAAAATTGAAAGAAAAAAAATTAACTTCGCTAAAACACACATAAATAGTCCTAACGAATTTTGTCATCATCATCACTCCAGGGATTAGGCAATTGCCCGTTCCGACTTCATATTGCATCAGCCCAACGTCTTCTAGGTCTTCCAACATCACGCCTTCCTCTTGCTTGATAGTTCCTGGCTAACAATGGATATCTCTCCTTACTCATTCCATCCATGTGATCAATCCATTTCTGTCTGTAATTCGTGACTTTATCCAATAAAGGCTGTACTTTCAATTCTTTTCTTATATCCTCATTTATTATTCTATCAAGTCTTGTACATCCTTTTACTTGTCTTAGGAACCGCATCTCTGCCGTCTGTATTCTATCCTTCTGTCTTTTCACTGGAGCCCAAGTTTCACACCCATACAATATTGTGGGAACCGCCATAACATTATACATTTTTATCTTGGTTTCTTTTCTAATTTTATTTTTGAATGTTCTCTGTATTGTTCCACACACCGTCTGAAATTTATTTATTTTGGAGTCAATATCTCTTTCCACATTGTAGCCAACATCACAGCCCAAATATTTGAAACTAGACACCTGTTCTATACTTTGATTTTCTAAAATAATTTTGGTTCTCACTGGATCTCTTCCTCTAAAAGCCATGGTCTTCGTTTTCCTTACAGAAATCTTATTTTGTAAAAAGGTAATTTTACTGCTGAGCCTAATTTCAACATTTCCTGTTAAGATGGAAGAAGAAAAGTCTGGAAGAATTAAAATGCAGAGCTACAAAAGCAAAATCTCCAACCACAATGTAAAACATAGTGGTAGATCTTTATTTGTATAGGGATACATGAGAGTACCTCTGGAGTCGGGATCTTGCATTTTATCGATGATGGATCACAAACAATATATAAACATACTGAAGACCAATTGTCATACCTCTGCAGAGAAAATGGGGTTTAGGCAAGATTTTATAGTTATGCAAGTTAATGATCCCAAGCACACCGCTTTCAGTACGCGCTTATAGATTTTGTATAACACGCCAAAATACATGAAAACGCCTCTGCAGTCTGAGGACTTAAACCCTATTGAGAATTTATGGGAACATCTGAAAAGGAGAATTCGTTAAAGGCAGGTTTCCAACAAGCAAGACCTGAGAAACGCTTTGGAAAAATAATGGAGAAACATACCTTCTTCAGTTACTTCAAATTTAGTCGAGTCGATGCCATGCAGTCCTCGAGCCATCTTGGAATCAAAGGGGCTCCCAACCAAGTATTTGAACTGAAAAAGTAAAGAATCAAAACAGTCATAATATGAGACTGTATCAATACTTTTCTTTGTTAATTTTTGTTGTTCATGTACAAATTATTTTTTTACTCGTTAATTGTTATGTTAAAACAGAGGAAACTGCGTGTATTTAACTTCATAAAGTTCAATTTAAAGGTTTATATTTTTGTTTTTGTATGTGGTGAAGAAATAATTAAATTATTTTTGTGTGTTTTATTTTTAAGTGTTATCAATACTTTCTGCACTAACTGTACGTTCAAAAAAACATTAAAACAATGAATAGAAGGTTTTCATTAAAACTAATATAATATTGATACGTAGCGTATTGAAACTATAGTCTTCAAGAAATCGACAATTATGTGACGTAAAATTGCAACTATCTATTAATTAAAATAAACCCCATAGTGTCACTTCGTTTAAAATCAAGAAAAACAAAATATTAACTCTAATAAAAGTTGTCTTCTAATTTAAGACAATTCCCCAAATTTGAAGAGGCTTCTTAAGAATTTTCTAGATTTACTTACCGATAAAAATGAAACAAATCGTGAATTCTTCTTAACTCATACATCTATGTTTTTTAGCACATAACCGCAGTATCGGGAATCATCACTTCCATCCTCAGCTGCTGTCACGACTGTCGATTCATTATGCCGGTCATTTTCTAAACTGCCATCTGGTGTTGATTTGAAGAACTTTGTAATCAAATTTGGTTCGTCGGACCAATTATAAATATTTGATACAACATTCTTGGTATTCTTATTTAAGATCTTACTATATAAATAAATTATGTTTTTATTAATTACACGTATTTTTAAAAAATCTTTACCAAATTAGCTTTACTACAATTAATTCAATTTAACTTGGGAATTATTCTTTGATGCCATGAAAAAATTGGGAAATAGTCGAGAATTTGATATTTGTAATTTGCTGGATACCCAAGATGATATTAAATTTTGAAGCGGAGGGCAACAGAAGAAAGGAGAGACCAAAAGAATAGCGGGTTCAAACAGTGCATAGGAGTATGGTGTCTAGAGGATTAACAGAGAGTGATGCAGAGAATAGAGATTTATGGAGGAGTAAAATTTACAATGTGTTGTAGGAAAACTAGTGTATTGTAGAGAAATTCCTAATAAAGAAGAAAAACAAATTATTATATACAGATTTTCAATGTTTACACATCTTTCTGTGCTTAAAGTTTCATTTTCCTTCTCCACTCGTCTCTACTCATCCACTCCATCTCCTGTTCTCTCGTTCTCATTCCAGTTCTTATTTCTTGCATCCACGAGTTTTGAGGTCTTCCTTTACTTGTTCTTTCAGATGGACACCTTTCCAATGTTTTTCTGGGTAACCTTTCTTCTTGCATTCGCCGTACATGCCCGTACCAATTTAATTGCTTGTATCTTATATAATATACTATTGAATATTTAATATTCATTTTTTTCTCGTATGACAGCATTTCTTATTTTTTTAATAATTTTGAACATCTTGCTCCTCTCCTCAAGAAATCCATTTCCATCGACATAATTTTTTGTTGAATTTCCAAAGTTCAGCTCTATATGCGACATTACTTCTCACTATTGAATTATATATTTGTAACTTATTTTTTCTGGTTATATATTATGTATGTCTGTTCCATAAGACTCCATTTATCAATGTTGTTATTGCTCTATCTTTATTTATTCTGTTCTTGATATCACTTTCTTGTTTATCCAAAATATATATTAGTATTATTATTATTATTATTGTTGTTATTATTATTATTATTATTAACAAATAAGTATCTTTTGGCAACGGAAATGGATTTTATGCGAAGGGCAGCAAGAATTTCAAGAAGAGAAAAAAATTATAAACCCAGTTATAAGGGAGAAAATTAAGATTGAAGACACTATTTTAGATTATATTAAAACTCAGCAATTAAGATCATACGGATATGTCCAGTGAATGGAAGAGGATCGACTACCAAATGTGTTTTGGAATGGAAACCTGAAGGAAGAGGAGGAGGCAGAGGAAGACCTAAAACCTCCTGGAATCAGGGAATATATTTATACACGAAGGAGAAACATCTACAACTAGGAGATTGGATGGACCGACAAAATTGGCTATTAGGAATCGGACGATGTTAAAGATATTATGATTATTATTATTATTATTATTATTTATATTATCACGTACTATCAACCTATGTCCCCTAGATGATAAAATAACTATTTTTGAGTTAATTAACAATTGCAACAAGTAGACTGTTACATACACACCGTTCATGTATCAGGTATTATATTGCAGGCCACTTACCAGTTGCAGCTGGCCTTGAATTTAAACTTTTTTTTATTTCGCTACTGTAAATTAACCTTGAGGAAGTGGAAGCTAACAAATTGTCTTATCTAACGTTACGGAAATTCCAACAACTTTTCTTGAAATTCTGAAAAAAAAAGAATGAAACTGGCACGAGAAAACTTTTCGGGTCTAATGGTAATATTGTAGACCAGGTTAATATGAATATTTTTGTGTATAAAAATCAGTGCGAGTCTGTTTGTGCGCCTGTCCTTTATGGATTTAAAAACTGCTTGTGCCGGTTTGAATGGGGTTTTCTCCATAATTCTGAGAAATTTTCTGGTACAATTAACATACCGGTATATAACATTACCGTATGTACTATAGAGCAGGCATCGGTGCACTAAAAAGTAGTTTTTTGGACGCTTAAATGGCTTACGCTGCTTAAACCGTAAGAAATACACTAAATTAAAGTACACAGAATTGTATTTAAAAATGTACAAAAAATAATCCGAGATAACATATAATAATAATAATAATAATAGCTTTATATGCCTTAAGACCTTTTCTACCACTCAACCAGGTTTAAAAAAATACAAACAAAAAAATAGTCTTAAATCTAAATTACAATATATATATATATATATATATATATATATCTTCTTCTTCTTCTTCCTTCCAAGTATTAGGCCAAGGCCTGTTACGATCCTATAGAAAAATTTCCCTCCAGCGTTTCATAGGACGGCCCAGAGATCTTGGTATATAATTATAAACAGCTGTGGGGATCCGATTTGAACTCATTCTTTCAAGATGGTGTTTCCAATTTAGTTGGCACTGTTTAATATATTCCAAAATTGGCGTAGTCTTCAATTCTTTTAAGATATCGGTGTTCCTTTTCCGATCCCATCTGGTGTAACCCGCTGTTATATATATATATATATATATATATATATATATATATATAAACGATTACAAGTTATGAATACAGTACAATTAATATTTATAATGTAATTTGATTTACTCTAAATTTAACGAATTAAATATATATGTACAAGATATATAAAAAAACGAGGAAAAGATTAATGACATAGTATAAAATTAAATACGGGTATATGTTCATCTGTTACGGATAACTCTCAATAACCATTTTTATCTTTCAGTTTATAGATGCCAAGAATATCGGGATAACTAGATTCCCGGACAACGCCGGGTAATCACCACGGGGTATCTAAAATAATTACGATATAAATTTATAATTATTTTTATTCTTATTTATTCAACCAAAGATAAAAATAAAGAAGGGCGATAGTTTCTCTTATTGGGTATCTATTATAGAGAAAGATGGAACATCTAATAAAGAAATAGCAAGAAAGGATCAGTAATGGAAGAAAACCCACAGGAATGTTAAACTCTTTACTGTGAAGTAAAAACATCATTAACAGAACAAAACAACTAATTTGTAAGTCCATACTAGAAAGTTATATGGATCGGAAGTTTGGTCAATGACACAACAACATGCCAACAGAATAACTGCAGTTGAAATTATTTTTTTGGAGGAGGGCTGCCAGAAAATCTCGACTGGAAAGAATTATAAATACAGAAATTAGAAAATGTATGAATGCAGAAAGAATTATAATGGATGAGATTGAACACAGAAGGCTAAAATGGTATGGACACGTAAGAGGAATGCAGGATGGAAGACACCAAAAGCCGTCTATTTATGGAAAATTGAAAGAACGAGCAGAAAAGGAAAACCAAGAACAACCTGTAAGAATAACATTGAGAATTCAGTAAGGAATTTTGGTGTAACGGATGAAGATAGAGAACGTTGCATAACTTTAATTAAGGTAAGACGGTTGGCCAAAATTTGAAGAAAATTCAAGACTCGCATACCTACTGGCGAAGGAAACTTTCCTCATCGACGACCTCAGAACAAGCATACTCTTACCCAGCACCAGCGCATCTGAGCAGCTGCTAGCAACATTGAACAGGAAAAGAGAAGAAATACATCCAGAATTCTACAGCACCGGGGGACGTGCGTGGACAAAAGAAAATTTCGAAATGAGACACGTCATCACTAGGCTGGCAATCCACGGATTCCACCACCTAATATGCAACAACAAAAAATTCCATGAACCAAACATAGACTGTAAATGTATGCTATGCAAAAAAACATGTGACCGATATCACATTGAGCTATGCACAAACAGAAAAAAGGCACTTTGTGAATATGCAAATATGTAAATTTAAAATGTATCTTACTTTAATCCTGGCTATTTGGCTGCAATAAAATTATTATAAAATTTGAAGAAAAAATGTTTTTTTTGGTTTTTTTCATAATTACATAATCTGTTCTTTTCTGAACATTCCTGTACATGATTTTTTACTGAACGCCAATTACAAGTGCGTTAATTATTTTTTAAATTGACAGCTGCCAGCCTATAATATCATTATACTTTAAATCTTGTTTTCTCGAAAGTGAAAATTTTTGAACATTTGCCCCATTATCTCAGGAACTACTAGAGATTTTTACATTAAATTTTTACAGGCAGTAAACCTAGTTGTACTAAATCTGTGGATGGTACCACAATCACGATGATCTGTTGTATAGATTCTCACTTATGATTTTTTAAATATAGAAAGATACTAGTGGCAAAAAAATGATATAGGACATCAATATTTAGATACAAGTTTGACTGAGGTTCAGTGGCCTTCACAAGCCTCATTTAATTTGGTGTATGTAAAAATTCATTACAATCCATCTAGTAGTTCCTGAGAAAAAGGGTCTGAAATTAATGTTTTAACATTGATGGGATAGGGCCTACCGTCTCACCTTAAGGGAAATGTATTAATGTTTGTTTCAAAGTGATAGTCTATAAGTCCTTAGTCATTTATGTAAATTAGCGTGCTATTATTCATTGCAGAGACTCTTGAGTGCTGTTGTTGCCCAACTCCCTTTCAGAAAAACGTTAAACTGAGAAAGCTATATAAAAAACTATTAGTTCTACACAGGTTATGGATTATAGAGGTGCGAAACATGGACTCTTACTTTAAGAGAGGAAAAGAAGATTACAAGTATTTGAGGAATAAAGTTCTTAGGAAAATTTTTGGACCAAAAGTAGAATTGAACAGACAGGGTGTAATGGAGAAGGACTACATAAACAGTGAACTACATGGTCTTTATAGGGAGCCAGATATAATAAGAACAGTCAAGTCACGTAGGATGCGATGGTCAGGACATGTTGCACGTAATGGGAATGAAAGACTTGCATGGAGGCTTCTTGTAGGAAAGCCAGAGGAAAAGACGCCCCCCAGTTGGTAGACCAAGAATGAGGTGGAAGAATAACATTAACGATGATGTGAGGGACAGTCGATTCTAACAGGGGAATGATTGGACAACCCCACCTTAGCTCAGGCATAGGGATGTATGGAGCGCTGATGTCCGCCAGGCGGCCATGAACCTACGGGGGTTCCGATAGTGCCAGTGAGTACATAAGTAAGTAAGTAAGTATTAAGATTGGTTGGAGAAAACCTTCAATGATGAAGGAATTTCTCGAAATTAATGAAATGAAATATAAAAACACATTTAATTTATTTAGGCGTAGCAGCGTACGCCGGGTATTAGCTAGTAACTTATATAAACATATGCCAAATAGTACATATTTTATTAGTTTTATTTGCTTTATTCCGGGTGGGGAGAGAACTACATTTTCGTACATGCTTAAAGATGAAACCAATGGAAATTGAAGTCATACATCTTGCTTGTTTATATTATCAACTGGAACTTAGCACGGAATAGGTATAACTAACTAACTCTCTGGTATTATCGAACTCGTGCTTAAAATCTGCACACTTTTATTACTTCCTACACCAAATTTCATGAAATCATTATACAGTTGTTTCGCACGGGAGACAGTTCCCTAGGGACAAACCTCATTTCCTGGGTGTGGTTGTTCATTTGTACGCTTGAAGTCATGCATATACTACAGTACTCGTCTCAAAATATGTAATAGGGCATCCATAAGTAATGAAAACACTGTTCTAAATCAGCGGTCCTAGTAGTGACGATTGTAATCTTGTTGAACAGTATTTGTTGTATAAATCAGGGATATTGAAAGTCTCGAATAATCAATATTTTGTGAATACATTCAGTGTTTCTCACATTTAGTAAGTAATATCGCCCAAAAAAAAAAAGATGTTCATAAGTAATGCCACGAGTGATTTCCAAATTAAGAGTGGCATTTGTTAGGACTATTTAACGAATAAAATTAAGCTGTTTACTCACAAATCATTATTTAACTATAGTTATTTTCAACTATTAATGTAAACGGCGATGTTTGAAAACAAATGAGAAACGATAGGCACGCTTCATCTGCTTCTTTTGTTTATCACTGCAACCAGATATAGCAGGATTTTAATATCATAATAAATATGAAAGTTTAAGTTAATAATTTTATATTTTAAAATTCTTTTAATATTTAAATATAACTTAAATAAAGAAAAACATCTATATAATTAATTGTTGTTTATTGTTGAATAAAAATGTCTCAGTAACAATTAAAGAAATTGTATTATATAACAGTCTTTCTAAATAATGCTTTTAAAATTGTGTCTTAAGTCATTGTTTGTCTGAAATATAAAGCTTTCTGTTATAACTGTAATAGGAACACCTGCTTAACTTAATATTTTTAAATAAAAGTATACTACATTCTGATTGGATGTTAAAAACAATTAACTTTTTGATTTAACAAATCAAATTTAAACCTGGTATTTAATGGACCATTAACCAATAGAATTTAAATATAAAATCATGTGATGTAATAATGCTCTTTAATATTATAACAGAATTACACTAGTCAGTCAGCATATAACTTTCAACAAAGATAGAAGCAAATAGAGCTCTCCTGATAAAATGTGAAATTTAATGCCAGAAGAATAGTTGATTTAAGAAAAGAAAATAATTTAATTTTAATTGACAGTGAAGAATAATACCACTTAAATATACTTAATCTGCTGGGAACCTACAAAATGAATAAATTTATAACTAGTTCTACTTGAATCAGTTATTAGTGATTTTTAAAGTGTTTTCCTATCTTGTGTACCAACTTCGACCTTGAGAAGAGAATCCAGCTCTACCGAAAATCAAAGCCAACTTGAACCAGTAATTCTTATTTATTATTTTTGGACACTAATACTTCAAAATGTTACTACAACATCGGGCAATGAAGAGAGTTAGCTGCTTCAAAACATCGTCATAACATGGGAAAAGAATTACTTCTTCAAAATTGCGCCCACAACGTGGAAAATAATGAAGAACTGACTAAAAAATACTTCTTCACAGATCATACTATTTATTGCCAAAGGAACGCAATATTGTAAGAATGCTCTCTAGTGGAGAAAAAATGAAACACATCAAACTGTATATTAATTCATTTCTGATGTATGATGTAAATATGACAATTATATTTTTCTGGATTGTTACCCGGGAAAAAATAAATTTAAGAAAGTGCAAACAGTGGTTTCTTTTTTTGGTGGTATAATAAATTTCTACAAATGTTTTTATATTAACTCCCGCATGTGGCATGTGTTGACAATCATGCACTATATATACAATCTGGTAGCCGTATTTCTCACGGGCTCAGTCACTGTAAAATAATGGTCAGACCTGTTCAGAATATTTAAAAGGAGGAGCTTTCTTTAATATGGTAATTGTAACACTGATAAATATTTCGCGAAACACGACTCTGATTGGTTGTAAAACAGAAATCATTGAAACGTGATTGGCCATTGAGTCCCATTTGGGGCATGAGTTAAATAGTCACTAGAATTTGTTTAGAAGGTGGAATTAGGAAGTACTCGAACATCCACCAGATTCACCAGACATGAGCCCTTGTGACTATAACTGATTCACAAAGATCAAAGAATTTCTACAGGACATTAAATATCAATCAAGAGTTGATATGCATAAAGATCTAGATCGATGAAAAAATAGTATGCAATACACATGAAGTAAGCACGTGACAGATCTCGAAAATTGAAAAAACTCGGCGCAAGCACCTCGTTTTTTGAAACTTTTTCTCGATCAGTAACAAGTGCTTACCTCACTTGTATCGCAATATACTATAATAAAACAGAAGAAAACGAATGAGTAGAAATTACTTAAATGTACACAATGTACCCAATAATAATGGTTATGTATAGGGCAAGGCATTTAATTACCTATAAATTGGTAAAAAATGCAAAATAAAAAATGCATTTATGACCTAAAAATACAAAAAAATGACCAATAAAATAAAAAATGACAATAAAAAGTTAAGAATTACCAAAAAAAAATAGTATTTATTAGATTAAGTACTCACTTGATTACTGAATTACATAAAATTTAACTTAACATCAAAATATTAAAAGAAAAGTATTAAAAAAAATACATGTTACAGTACCTTTTATTGCAAAGAAGCCATTTCAATTACACAGTGCACTTTTACAGCAATTTTGAATTGCAGTTAACAATCAAAATAGGGGTAAAACCTAGCATGAGCTCTAAGAAATTGAATACAATTCCTAGAAGTGTGCAAGATCATTATGCACATACCTTGAAAAATAGGGGTAGTAGTTAGCAAAACATCTACTTAATTCCAAGAAATTGTATTGACAAGGAAAAATACTGAATTATAATAAAAATCTCAAATCAAATACAAATAATTACACAGCCTTCCGGAAAAGTGTAAAAAATGCTCAAAATGACCTAAAAATTGCCAAAAAAATGACCTATCCCTAGAAAAGTTAAGAAAATGCAAAAAAAATGCCCTAACGAATTGCTTTTATTTAATCCATTTTTTAATGCCATACATTTTCATATATGCAAGCAATGTTTCAACCTTCATAAGAAAAAGATGCAAAATCATTAATTGCCTTGCCCTAGTTATGTATGATATCGTTTTCTATGCGGTCCGCAACTTTCAAACAACTGACAATTGAAATTAGTGTTTTGCCAATTTTAGGGTTGAAAGTTCTACCTTCATTGAATAAAATCACGAATTATAGACGAAAGTGGATTGATCACACGAATGAAATGAGCAAGGAGAGGTATTCACTGCTAGCAAGAAATTATCAAGCAAGTGGAAGATGTGATATCGGAAGACCTAGAAAACTTTCGGCTGATGCATTATGAAGTTGGAATGGGCAATTGCCTAATCCTTGGAGCCTTAAGTTGATTAACCCTCTTTATATTTTTCATTATTATACTTACTATCTTCTTATATATAGTTAGTTATCCCACAACAGGCCCGGAGGCCCTTCGGGTAGTAGGAGGATAAGGGTCCCACTTTTTCTGGACAATCTGCACTTTATGTCAGCCCTGCGTGACGGCCGCCTTTACCCCCAGAACAAGCGTCTGGTACTCATTTCCATTAGAAGCTGAGTCGACCCCAGGGCCATAGTGCCGCCAGAGGGTTTGGGTCAGGTTAAAAATCCTGACCCCAACGGGACTTGAACCCTCGACCCTCCAGCTTGTAGCTCAGTGCCTTAACCACTACGCTACGGCGTGCCCCCTCTTCTTATTTATAAATTATTATTCTTTCCTCCCCTCCCCATTTTCCGGAAAAAAATTATGTTCTAAAATAATAAACTGAAAATGATAAATCTATTCTCAGTTTTTGATCCCTCAACAAGAGTTTATAATCTTTCGCTAAACTGAATTAGAACATTTGTAGGACTAATAATTAATTCCTTCGACGTTTTGACTTATTCCTTCACGAAATTTCATTCTATGAAATACCCTGCATAAAGAGTTTAAAACACTAATTGGATATAAAACTATTAGCAAAGGAAGAAAATGTATTTTCATCTCATTATTTTCAATCATTACATTCAACAACTTTTAGGATTATCCCCGTATGATTGGAAAACATTTGCTCAGGATAGGGAAGTATGGAGAGCTTACGCCCGCACGGCCATGAGCTTACGGATTTGATAATGCCAGTGAGTTAATTAATTAATTTAGGTGTAACGGCTCACGCCGGATATTAGCTAGTTTTGAATGAAATTTTGTTTAAAATATATTTCTTATGAGAATTATATATGTGTTGTTATTATTTGTATGAATGCTTGTTAATGAAAATGAGTGTTTATCAGCTGAAACACTTGTTATTAACATAATACTTGCTACTTTTTACGTCATCAAGTAAGATGGCGGTGGGCTGTGTCAATTATCTGTGTGGACCACGATCTCTTAGACAGTTGTGTGTGTGTCTCAGCATTATACGTCAAGGGATTTTATCTATGTTCGCTGTAAGTTGTTATATTACTTGTTTTAATGTTTAAAAATGCATTTACGTATGTGTATATGTGATTTTCCGTACACTACAAGGAGCCATGTTGACCTGCTACGATCTCATGACTGGATTCCGTCTCTTCCTCGGACGATCCGAACATTTCTTTCCGAAGCATGCTTTTGGGATTCTATTCTTGGACATGTGTTGTACATGAGTTTTCCAATATTGTGTAGATTAACTATCTAATATATACTAATCAGGGTTGTAAGGGGTAGTGACGTGTGTATAACCTCTCCTACCCAATTCTCATCCTCACCTTCTCGTGGTACAACCCGTTTTCACAAACGAGGCTCTGAGGACCAAGTCACGGCGGTATAACCGTTCCATCAGGTGCTGAGTAAATGCGGTATCCTAATGTCTGTCCAGAGACTAAAAGGTAGCAGCCCTACCACTGGACTACTTAGCGTCGGGCCAGTAACCTGTCCTAAGGAACTTCAAAACTACTTTCAAGTCTCAACACGAAAAAATCCAGAAGGAATTGAAATATGATATCTTCGGAGGACTGCAGGATACACACTACTAGATCACAAAAAAAATGAAGACATCTTAGAAGAATTACACATGGAATCTTTAGAAAACAAAATTTCTGATTATAAGTCAAGATGGATGCAACATGTTCATCGAATGGAAGATCACAGAATACCCAAACAAATGTTAAGATATCAACCTGCAGGAAGAAGAAGACCAGGACGTCCACTCAAAAGACTTCTGGATGGTGTTTCTCTTGAGGCCGAAACAGGACAACAAATGGCCTAAATTCGTGAATGTACTATGATGATGATGATATATACAAATCAATGTTTGTTTGTTTTTTCGTATTTTATGCGCTGTCATACCGTTCATCCGATTGTGATGAGGCTTTTTGCAAAATGTTCAGGATTTTCCAGAGAAGATTATAGGCTATAAGAGAGTTGTAATACTCAACACCTTCACCCTTAAAAATAATCCTTTTCAGTGAAATATATGAGTTACTAGGGTCAAACGAAACAAAAAGAGGGTAGGCCTATGTGTATTTGATTTTGCGAAAACAGAAACTTCCTTTATGTCTTAGAACACCCAAATAAATAAATATATGTATAACAGTTAAGTCTCATATATATAATTAATTCTCGAAGACTGCGATGGCACGAATGAGAATGAACGACGTGCATGGAAGCTTTTTGTAGGAAAACCAGAAGGAAAACGCCCAATTGTAGACCAAGAATGAGATTGGAGAATAATAATAACCGTGATTTGTGGGAAATAGATTATACAGGGAATGATTGGAAAACATTAGCTTAGGATAGGGATATATGGAGAACTTAAGGTACGTACACACTTCCGCGCGCGCGCACCATGTTCGTCAGATTTGGACGGGGTTTTAAGGTGCGCGCGCGCCGCACCACGATCCACTGTCGGTTTTTTCCACGAACACTTTGATGGTTCGCTGTTTAGATTTGAGAGATTTGGTATTTTCGGCGCGCACCTTATCATTATTTGAGTATGGAGTGGTCAGAGGGAAACATGTTAAAACTTATACTACTTTTTTAAAAATTATTTTTCACTGAAAGTAATTAATATTATAATTACAAAGAAATAAACTTTATCTCAGTCAAAACATAAATTTATTGTGTCGACGTTTCAATCTCCTTATGTGAGATCATTTTCAAACATGTAAATTTATAAACAACCATGTCTTGAAAATGATCTCACATAAGGAGATTGAAACGCCGACACAATAAATGTATGTTTTGATTGATATAACGTTTATTTATTTGTAATTATAATTTTAAAACTTATTGATCTTTATAGAAACAAACAATTATTGTGGGATCCTCAACATAAGGATCATTTAAAAAAATCATTGAAAGGAGATGCCTGGAGGGAAATAGGAGATAAAATGGATATATCTCCGGATACATGCAGGAAGAAGATAATTACTTTACTTTCTTCCTACCGGCGAGAGAAAAGTAAAATATTGTTATATTGTTGACACATAACTTAGTATTGTTGGTTTAGCGCTACAATAAATAGTGAAGATCGTCAGGTCAATTTGCACGTTGATGTCTATCGATATTTTTTAATCTAAGGAAGAAAAAAAAAATTGATTTCACAATATTGTTACAACATGCCTGTTTTTTTTTTTTCAATGTTATGTGTTTTTTTTTCGTGTGTACTAAACACGTTCATTTCATAGGCCTAATGTTATATATGAAGTATCACAAAACAATAGAATATATAAACACATACCAGTAATAAGCGTATTGTGTAAGATGACCAGACGTTCCGATTTTGGCAGGACAGTCCCGATTTTTAACAATTTGTCCCGCGTCCCACGGCATTTTAAAAAAAGTCCTGATTTTTGGGAAAGAATGCACGGGAACGGCGGGAGAACGGAAAGGGAATATACGGTTTTTGGCGCCCATGTAGTTATTTGGCCAGGATATGAGTTTTATATTATTTTTGTTAATTGTATAATGTTAAACTTTAATAATAACAAATCATTGTTGACAACTGCTTATCAAAGTTTACATTGTTGATTCGACCACCATTGTTTGGTAAATAAAGTGTGGACATAAAAAAAATCGCAATTGAGTGTTAAGACTTTGAAAGTTATTTTATGTGTGAAATATAATTTAAGAAATTCTTGTGAAAAAAAATCATGAGCTTTTAAACAACGACAGCAATCTACTTAAAAAATTCACTCAAATGAGAAATATGCCAAAGAATAAAATAATACTGGTACTATATATAATTTTGCAGTGTATTACTTACTTACTTACTTACTTACTCACTGGCACTATCGAACCCGTAGGTTCATGGCCGCACGGACATAAGCTCTCCATATATTCCTATCCTGGGCTAATGCTTTCCAATCATTCCCTGTATAATCTACTTCCCTCAAATCATAGTTAATGTTGTTCTCCCACCTCATTCTTGGTCTACCAACTGGGCGTTTTTCCTTCTGGCTTTCCTACAAGAAGTTTCCATGCACGTCTTTCATTCCCCATACGCGCAACATGTCCTGCCCATCGCAGTCTACGGGACTTAACTGTTCTTATTATATCTGGCTTCCTATAAAGACGTGTAGTTCATTGTTCTGTAGTCTTCTCCATTCACCTGTCTGTTCATCTCTCTTTGGTCCAAAAATTTTCCTAAGAACTTTATTCTCAAATACTCGTAATCTCCTTTCCTCCCTTAAAGTAAGAGTCCATGTTTCGCACCCATATAATATAACTGGTAGAATAATAGTTTTATATATTTTCAGCTTAACGTTTTTTGAAAGGAGTTGGGACATCAAAAGTCTCTGCAATGCATAATAGCATGCATTTCCAGAATTGAGCCTATGTTTAATTTCTTTGTGCATCTCATTCCTATTTGTGATTATTGTTCCTAGGTATTTGAATTTGCAGTGTATTACATTTGTAAATTGTACTTATGTTGATATTAAAATTAATATATTATAATACTATTTTTGCATTCTATAAAAATGTTTGTTGCTCCATAGAGTATCTTTACATTTTATAATCTATAGAATCAAATAAGACCATATTTTTTTTTCCATATTTCATAATATTTTGGCGAAATGTTGATATTTTAGTGAAAATTTAATATTCCTTCATATTTTTCAATTTTTTAAAAATAAAATTTCAATAATTGGTTAAAAACATTTCTGAAGTGATTGTAGTTTTGAAATTATTTGACAATGTAATATGATATACTGGTAAAAATTCCTCAGTATCCCATCCAGAACAAAATAAATAATTTTGACAAAAGAAAATAATTGAATAAGGAGATATGGAATGACCAAGTGTAGGCCTTTGTCTCTGCAAAATGTCTACTGAAAGTTTGTGGGTTTCCTATGGATCGCAGGAGGTTCGTTGAAATTAATAATTTCGACGATCATAACACGAACGGCGCGCGCGCCGCGCGTGTTCGTGGCGCGCATATGTGTACGTACCTTTATGTCTGCGCGGCCATGAACCTACGGGTTCGATAATGATAGTGAGTTTGGCAATAAATAATATGATCTGGTTGCAGTGACGAACAAAATAAGCAAGTGAAGCGTAGCAATCGTTTCTCATTTGTTTTCAAACATCGCAGTTTACATTAAATATATAAATATTTTAAAATAACTATATTTAAATAATAATTTGTGAGTAAACAGCTTAATTTTATTCGTTAAATAGTCCTAACAAATGCCACTCTTGATTTCCAAATTCTCTAGGTGGAAATCACTCGTGGCATTACTTACGATAATTTTTATTTTATTTCGGAACCTTGGAACATTTCCCCTATATACCCATACAAATTACCATTCCATACTCGCGGTTTCTGTATTCGCGGTATATTTGCAGAATATATCCCCAGCGAATAAGGAGCTTTTAGTGTATATTGGGTTTCTATGTGTGATATAAAGATATAGTGTGTGAAATAAAGGTATTTTCCATAAGCTTCTAGAGAAGTAATAAATGGTGATGTATTGGACATGTTTAATAAGAAAGGAAACGTGTGTATCCGCGGGTAAATGATTTGTTCGCATGTTATTGACAGAATAATTTCCGTTTTATTCATAACCACCTTTTCCTGTTTATTTGAATACATTGAATTATTAATTACACTTCGAAATCCAAACCAAACTAGTCTAATTGTTCTTTTATTTCACATTTTCCAGATAAATGCGTATTTTGTAGCAAACTTAATGTTTCCCCCCACAAAGGATAGCAAACTTAACAGACAGGAAAATAAACATTCCCACCCTTGAGGGCTGATTCAACAAATCTTACCTACAATATTCTCCCTTTTCCTTAGTTTCGCCTCATGGTGATAGGAATTTAAACACATGGTCGTAGGTAGGTGGTGTTTTTTGGTTATTGTAGTGTTTATGTGTGCTCGTACATGGTATGTGGACCGTGAGTTATAGATTATTGTGATTTTCGATTAATTTTCCAATTATGGATTCTATCATTATCATCATCATCGTGTTTGGTGCTATAGCCCATTGCAGGTCTTGACCGCCCCAACTATGCGCCTCCATCCATTTCTATCTTCTTCTCCATCCTTGGACTCTCATAACTAGAGACCGGATGTTAGGGAAAATGCCTATAGTTATTTATTATAGATATTGTAAAAGCGACTTCATATAAATTCATACCAACGACCCTAGAGTTGTTTTCCATTAAGTTCATTTTGCCTATAAATGCCTATTTCAGCTTATAATGCCCATAAATGCCTATTTGCAATTTTTTGTCGAAATTAACTCAGTATTTCAATGAATTCAATTGAAATGGACAAACTTCATGGCACAAATAATTTCATAGAAGTTTTCAAGTGTTCTTTTTATAAATTCCCTTAGAATATTTTAGGATAAGGGTGGCAATAACCCAACAACCTAGCAGGTAGATGGTTTCCTCCTCAATGAACTTCCGGTAGGTAAATATTGTATTTTTCCACCTCATGCATTCCCGTCAAACGAAATAGTCCTATGCTATGTCCCATTGTATAATGCTCAGGCTGTAAGGTTTCGAGAAAAGTTCTTTGCTTTTCAATACAAACATTGCTGAGTGACAAAGAGGGTTCTGCCCTTTGTAAAAAGGCAAAACAAATTCCAAAAGCATCTGTGATATCTTCGCATGCTATTGATGGCATATGTTTATATTCTTGACGTATGACTGTAAAAAAATATGTTGCAGTCCATTTTTTGTAAGAGCCTATTCTAAATGTTTACTGCCTATTTTAATGATTTTAGTGCCTTTTGCCTGCCTATTTTGAAAGTTTTAAGTGCCTAACATCCGGACTCTACTCATAACCTTCAGATCCTGTTCCACGCTGTCTAGCCATCTGCTAAGAGGTCTGCCTGCCAATTTTCTTTTTCCCCCTCTATGTTTTGAGAATGTGGCTCTACAGGCAATGTCTTGTTTTTTTCCAGTCGATGTATATAGTCCAGCCATCTCAACTTTGAAGATTTTATTATTCTGACTATTAAGGATTCTATGCTATACTAACTCCGAGATAAGTTCTAGTTATATTGTAAACAAACTTGAATAAAACATGTCAATGTACCCAATTCACCAATTAAACATTAAAAGAGTCAGCATGTTTCAACAACGAAGCTCTCATATATTTTTTTTTTTCAAATGCCCCAGGTTTGTCTTTCGACATTCCTGGTTTCTCTCCTGGCATGGCATACTTGTAACCCATTTCTGAGGTTGGGGCGCCTGGAAGGCGGGGTTACGTTGCCCCGATGATATGATGGGTGATGATGATGATTATGATAGTGGTGCGCCAGGAGAGTCCCTAATCCTAAACTTTACCTAAGATGAATATGAATGATGATGATTGCGATGACCGTATGATTTCGGGGACCGTTTGGGCCTTAAAGTTTTCCTGACATTTGTCTTACAGGTGAGGAAAAACCCCGATGAAAACCTCACCCAGAAAAACTGCCCCGACCGGGGATCGAACCCGGGCCCGCTGCGTGACAAGACAGCACGCTACCCCGAGACCACAGCGGTGGTTTATCTCCCGTATTCGCTAACTGCTGACATTCATGCACTATATATACAATCTGGTAGCCGTATTTCTTAGAGAGTCAGTCACTGCAAAATAATGCTATGACCTGTTCAAATGTTAAAAAGGAGGATCTTTCTTTAATATGATAAACTTCGGTAGATAAAATCGAGGCGAAACACAACTGTGATTGGTTGTAAATAAAAATCATTGAAATTTGGAGCATGAGTTAAATAGTCTTGTATAATTTTATTATAGTCTTTCTGGCTTTATTTTCAAAGTTCTTTTTAGTGTTCCTGTTATATAATTATTTAATTTGTTATTAATATCTGTTTCCAATGTGAGTGATATTTCGCAACCTTGGAAGTTATATTTTCTCACTTGTTCTATTGGTTTATTTTAATATTATCTTTGTCCGAACTGGTTGAGCGCCCTTGAAAGCCATTGTTTTTTTTTCCTGATAATATTTCCATATTATATGTTTTTGATGATGCAGATGATCAAATAATTTATCATATTAAAGAAAGATCCTCCTTTTTAACATTTGAATAGGTCATAGCATTATTTTGCAGTGACTGACTCTCTAAGAAATACGGCTACCAGATGGTTATATATATAGTGCATGAATGTCAATACGTAGCGCATACGAGAGATAAGTTAATATAAAAACATTTGTAACAATTGATTATACCACAAAAAAAAGCACTGTTTACACTTTCTTAAACGAATTATTTTCCAGAAAATGACGCAGAAAAATATAATTGACATATTTACATCATAGGACATCAGAAATTAACGTTCGTAGGCAGTCAGTCATTGCAAAATAATGCTATGACCTATTCAAATGTTAAAAAGGAGGATCTTTCTTTAATATGATAAATTATTTGATCATCTGCATCATCAAAAACATATAATATGGAAATATTATCAGGAAATTAACGTTGGTTATAAATTTCTCCACTAGGGTGCATTCTTACAACATTGCGATCTTTTGGCAATAAATAATATTATGATCTGGTTGTAGTGATCGAACAAAAGAAGCAAATGAAGCGTACCAATCGTTTCTCATTTGTTTTCGAACATCGCCGTTTATATTGAATATATAAACATTTTAAAATAACTATAGTTAAATAATGATTTGTGAGTATACAGCTTAATGTTATTCGTTAAATAGTCCTAACAAATGCCACTCTTGATTTCCAAATCCTCAAGATAAATTCACGACTCACTTCGTGAGTCTTTGAATTTATCGATAATTTGCAAATCACTCGTGGCATTACTTATGACTATTTAACTCATGCCTCAAATGCTAGTCAATGACCAATCACGTTTCAATGAATGTTTTACAACCAATGACAGTCGTGTTTCACCTCGCTCTTTAGCGATTTCTCTTTATCAGCTCCTGCTTTTGTGATAAAGAATGCTCCTCCTTTTTAATGTTCTCAACAGGTCAAAGCATTATTTTTCTCCAACAAATACATTGAATATAGCAAGTAATGAAAAGATTCCTTGATTTTACTGACTTGTTTACTAAAAAAATAAATGAATAACCCGTAATGTTGATTATGATACTCGTATATAGTTTGATATGTTTCATTATTTCTCCACTTGGGTGCACTCTTACAATATTGCGACATTATTTGACAATAAATAATATGATCAAGCAGCAGTGAATGAACATAACCTTACATTTCTGATTTGTTTTCAAACATCGCCGTGTACATTAAATATATAAATATTTTAAAATAACTATAGTTAAACAATGATTTGTGAGTAAACAGCTTAATTTTATTCGTTAAATAGCCCTAACAAATGCCACTCTTGATTTCCAAATTCTCTAGATAAATTCACTCCTCACTTTGTAAGTCGTGAATTTATCGATAATTAGGAAATCACTCGTGACATTACTTATGACTATTTAACTCATGTCGCAAATGGTAGTCAATGACCAATCACTTTTCAATGAATTCTGTTTTACACCAATGACAGTCGTGTTTCACCTCGCTCTTTATCGATTTCTCTTTATCAGCTCCTGCTTTTGTGATAAAGAAAGCTCCTCCTTTTTTTAATATTCTGAACAGGTTAGACCATTATTTTTCTCCAACAAATACATTGAATATAGCAAATAATGAATAGATTCAGTGATTTTACTGAGTTGTTTATTCAAAATATAAATGATTAACCTATAATGTTGATTATAATAGTTTGACGTGTTTCATTATTTCTCCACTAGAGTGCATTCTTACAATATTGCGATCCTATTTGGCAATAAATAATATGATCGAGTTGCAGTGAATATACATAACCTCACATTTCTATTTTGATTTCAAACATCGCCGTTTACATTAACTATATAAATATTTAAAACACCGGTAACTTATTCAAATAATTATTTTTTAGTAAAGAGCTTAATTTTATTCGTTAAATAGTCCTAACAAATGCCACTCTTGATTTCCAAATTCTCTAGATAAATTCACTCTTCACTTCGTGAGTCGTGAATTTATCGATAATAATTTGGAAATCACTCGTGGCATTACTTATGATACATACCAACTAGATAGTAGAACTGTCACAGGATTGATGATCGGGGCAAGAGGTACTGTACCAGGATTCCTAGCCAAATTTTGGAATTCCTTAGATTTGGACAGGGTGTATCTTTCTAAAATTGCCATCGCTGCCATTAGAGGATCAATTTCAATTTTTACAAAATTTCAACTTTGTAGTGTGTATACTTCAATTAGGCCTACAATTTGAATTTTTAAAAATGTATTTACAAAATGTATTTCATAAATTCAAAAAAGTAATTGTCTGTATCACTTTGTCCTTGAGGAAATCCTCTAATGAGGAAAGTTGTATATAATAAAAAAAACAATTGTTGGTATTTTGAACAGGAGAGAGAAAAAGGAGTGAACGATGGAGATAGGATAGAGAGATGTGGAGGAGAATGACAGTAGATTAATTGGGCGTAGGAAGATGTGAAACATTGTGAAACCAGCTAAATCATTAAATAAGAAGCCCCCACTAGGTCCCTACGTAGTATACGTATACATTAGGGTTATAACTTTTTGGACTTTTGTCAAATAAAATATTTCCTGTGCAATGAATGGGTGAACTTTTGCTTAAAACCATAGAAAAAGGCCTTCAGTTCACTGAGCTTCAAGAAAAGGTCACCTCCAAATTAATATTAAATATTGATATATAAATATATTTGTGGGTGACCTTTTCTTGAAGCTCAGTGAAATGAAGGCCTTTTTCTATGCTTTTGAGCAAATGTTCACCCATTCATTGCACAGGAAATACCGGGCTTCCAATATAAACCCGGACCGGCCTCACGGGGTTTCACCCGTCAGGCAGCGCTCTCTCCTCTTCCGCATTTCACTCTGCCAGCCGCTCGTCCTTGAACTAGTCAGTTTACTATCATTCGACAAGATGAGACGTCAGGTGACATTAGAGCAGCGCATTTATGTGTGTAAATGTTATTATAAATACGAATCAGTTCGTCGCGTTCGCGAGGAATTTATTCGGAATTTCCCTGGACAATTACCTCCTTCCAGATCGACAATCCACGATCCTGTGACTAAATTTGAGACCACTGGTTCAATACAAAATAAGAAACACACGCGAAGGCGTACGGTTCTCACCGAAGAAAAATTAGACGAAATTGGCGAAAATTTGGAACGTTCACCACAAAATCATTACCGAAATTAGCACAAGTTGTGATTTCAGTATCTTCTGCACATACAGCAACAAAATTGTTAAAACTCAAACCTTACAAGTGTACACGTGTTTATTGTCTAAACCAAGGTGATCCCATAGCACGTGTGCGGGAGGACATTTCCAGCATTTTCTATAAGGTAAGAAACAGTTCAAGGACGGGTGGCAGGCAGGGTGAATTGCGGGAGGAAGAGACAGCACTGCGTGCCGGGTGAAACTCCGTGAGGCCGGTCCGGTTTTATATTGGAAGCCCGTTATTTTACACCCATTCATTGCCCAGAAAATATTTTATTTCACAAAAGTCTAAAAAGTTACCGAGACTGTTTGTTGAAATAAAATATTTCCTGTACAATGAATGGGTGAACTTTTACTTAAAACCATTGAAAAAGGCCCTCATTTCACTGAACTTCAAGGAAAGGTCACCCCCAAATCATTATTAAATATTGGGGGTGACCTTTTCTTGAAGCTCAGTGAAATGAAGGCCTTTTTCAATTGTTGTAAGTAAAAGTTCACCCATTCATTGCACAGGGAATATTTTACACCCATTCATTGCCCAGGAAATATATTATTTCACGAAAGTCCAAAAAAGTTATAATCCAAGAGGGTTATAACCTTTTGACTGTTTGTTGAAATAAAATATTTCCTGTGCAATGAATGGGTGAACTTTTACTTAAAACCATTGGAAAAGGCCTTAGTTTCACTGAACTTCAAGAAAGGTCACCACCAAATCAATATTACATATTAATATATAAATATATTTGGGGGTGACCTTTTCTTGAAGCTCAGTGAAATGAAGGCATTTATCAATGGTTTTAAGTAAAAGTTCATCCATTCATTGCACAGGAAATATTTTATTTCACAAAAGTCCAAAAAGTTAGAACCCTAATATACATACATATGAATGTATGTAGAAAGTATGTATACATGGCCATGAACATCCGGGTTGGATGGCGCCAGTGAGTTATGGCGGGATTACGATCAACGTTTGTCGACGATGCGTTACGTTGCGTTTAAGTTCGTTCATGTTTATCAAAATACACCTTCCACGTATCACACTGTGGATGAACGTTTACAGAGTACGGCGCATGATGGCGTTCGTTGTACATTGGCAAGATCAAGCTTCAACAAACGCAAACGTAACGTCATATGGTTCAAATCACGTGACATCGATGGGTTCCCGTATTTCATTTGTTTCTGCTGACTGTTGTTGATATTGTCGGAGCCAATAAAGTAGCCTACAATATTTTGGTATTTTAATAATTATATCAATAGTCCACCGCTGTGGTCTCGAGGTAGCGTGCTGCCTTGTCACAGAGCGGGCTCGGGTTCGATCCTCGTTCGGGGCAGTTTTTCAGGATGAGGTTTTTATCGAGGTTTTTCCTCACCTGTAAGACAAATGTCAGTTGAAAACTTCAAGCCCCAAACAGTCCCCGAACTCATATAGCCATCATCATCATTATCATTATCATCATCGTTATCCTTCACCGGTGTGGAAAGCAACGGGAAGCTACCACACCTACAATTCCCTAGTAAAGCTGCAAAGCATGGTATGAAAATGCTATGATTGCAGTGAAGGACCTGCCTTTGGGCAGAATTACTATGGATATTAATAATTATATCAACAGTGCACTGCTGTGGTCTCGAGGTAGCGTGCTGCCTTGTCACACAGCGGGCTCGGGTTCGATCCTCGGTCGGGGCAGTTTTTCAGGGTGAGGTTTTTATCGGGGTTTTTCCTCACCTGTAAGACAAATGTCAATTGAAAACTTCAAGCCCAAAACAGTCCCCGAAATCATATGGCCATCATCATACTTATCATTATCATCATCGTTATCCTTCACCGGTGTGGAAAGCAACGGGAAGCTACCACACCTACAATTCCCTAGTAAAGCTGCAAAGCATGGTATGAAAATGCTATGATTGCAGTGAAGGACCTGCCTTTGGGCAGAATTACTATGGATATTAATAATTATATCAACAGTGCACTGCTGTGGTCTCGAGGTAGCGTGCTGCCTTGTCACACAGCGGGCTCGGGTTCGATCCTCGGTCGGGGCAGTTTTTCAGGGTGAGGTTTTTATCGGGGTTTTTCCTCACCTGTAAGACAAATGTCAATTGAAAACTTCAAGCCCAAAACAGTCCCCGAAATCATATGGCCATCATCATACTTATCATTATCATCATCGTTATCCTTCACCGGTGTGGAAAGCAACGGGAAGCCACCACACCTACAATTCCCTAGTAAAGCTGCAAAGCATGGTATGAAAATGCTGTGATTGCAGTGAAAGACCTGCCCTCGGGTAGAATTACTGTGGATGGATATCAACATGAGAGACGATGTGCTTATCGAGTTTGTGCGATCGCACGAAATAATATAGAACAAAAATAAGGGGAAAACATTTATTTGGAATGAAATAGGAAACAATGTAAGTTAAAGAGAAAAAAAAGTAAAGTTTTCACTACAGGCCATAGAACATCCTTGGGGTAGTAAGAGGTTAAGGCTCCCACTTTTTCTAGACAATCGGCACTTGATGTCAGCCGGGTTGTCAACCCTGCGTGATGACAGACTTTTAGCCCCCAGAACAAGCGTCTGGTACTCATTTACGTTAGAGGCTGAGTCGACTCCAGGGCCATGGTGCCACTAGAGTGTTTGGGTCAGTTTAAAGATCCTGACCCCTTCGGGACTCGAACTCTCGTCCTTTCGGTTTGTAGCGCATTGACAGCGTAAGTACTGCCATAATGTGTCTATTTACCATTTATTGCCTTAACCACTACTTAAATTGTGCGTTGTAGCCTGCCCTCTCAACGCAACGCAAAATCAACGAACGTTAATCGTAGTCCCGCCATTAGTACAGACAGATAATTGTTCGCCTAGAATATGGGTCACCAATTAGATTTCATGGAGGTCCATTTTCAAAGTAGTAAATTAAGTCGAGATCCGGTACCACAGTTGATTAATCATAAAGTAAAGTAATCACACGACAGGCCTCGAGAAGTCCTTGGGGTAGTGGGAGGTTAAGGCTCCCACTTTTTTCTGGACAATCTTCACTTGATGTCAGCCGGGTTGTCAGCCCTGCGTGATGACCGACTTTACCCTCAGAACAAGCGTCTGACACTCATTTACGGTAGAGGCTGAGTCGACCCCAGGGCCATGGTGCCGCCAGAGAGTTTGGGTCAGTTTAAAAATCCTGACCCCACCGGGACTCGAACCCTCGAACTTCCGGCTTGTAGCGCAGTGCCTTAACCACTACGCTACGGCGTGCACGAAGCTTTTATTAAGTAATTAAAATTGTAAGGAAATTATTTAAATTATGTTATGGGTATGAATTGCACAAATTAAACAATACGCATGGTAAATACTAAAAGGATACGGCACTGTAGTACACGGTTATTCATTCTAATAATTATTAATAAGTTTATTATAAACTTAACTATTTGCAGAGTATAAGAGTGACATTGATTCAAAATTACAAAAATATAATACAATGAATGGGGTAATACGAAGACATTTTGGTAAACAGATGAGGACAGAGACAAAACTAAGATTACATAACATCACATCAAAAGCTGCTCTAAAATACGGAAGTGAAATTTGGATTTTAAATAAAAGAAACTCTCATAAACTTCAAGTAAGCCAAATGCGCTTCTTACGATCAGTGTTAGGAGTTAATAGACTGGATCACCAAAGGAACACTATTATCAGAGGAAAAATTGGAGTAACAAGTATAAATGAAGATATACAAAGATACCAACAAGAATGGAAAAATCATCTGAGGAGACTGGCAAGAAATAGACTTCCAAAATTGGCATTCCAATATACCCCAACTGGACATAGGAACCAAGGAAGACCAAAACATCGGTGGAAAGATCAAGACCATCTTCGCTAGGTTTACCGTACAGGCCACATGGCCTAAAACGAATTTATTCATGATGATGATGATAATAAACTTAACATATGGTCAGAGTAATAGTTAAATATCTCACTTCACAAATTTCGTGTTTTTCACGATACCAGGTTTCAAACAGAATCCCATTCATCTTCAGTCAAATCTCCGGCTAAAAGCAGTACTGCCAACCGAGTCAACAATAATACTAACATGACATGAAATTTAGTACAGATGGTTGTATTGGGTCCACCGCTGTGGTCTCGAGGTAGCGTGCTGCCTTGTCACGCAGCGGGCCCGGGTTCGATCCCCGGTCGGGGTAGTTTTTCTGGGTGAGGTTTTTATCCGGGTTTTTCCTCACCTGTAAGACAAATGTCAGGAAAACTTTAAGGCCCAAACGGTCCCCGAAATCATATGGCCATCATCATCCTTCGCCGGTGTGGGAAGCTACCACACCTACAATTCCCTAGTAAAGCTGCAAGCATAGCATGAAAGTGCTATGATTGCAGTGAAGGACCTGCCTTCGGGCAGAATTACTATGGATGGTTGTATTGGATGTTTAGCCGGTTTTAAAAAATTGTATTAATTCGATATTTAACCGATCCGGAAAGCAAAGTCCCAGGATCCGGATTCGAACCGCGGTCTGCCAATTGGTGACACCAGACGTAGAATCTTCGTCCTCTGAGAAGTTTCTCCGCGCATTTCGGATAAAGTTTTATTTTATTATCGCGTGCGGACATTATTTCTGGTGTCACAAAATAGAAAGGATGTGTAATTAAATGAAGCATGCCGTTTCACTTGACATAATGTTAATGTCTTAATATGTTCATACGTCATCTCTATATCGGTGCTGTAATTGTTAGCACAGTTTGTGTAAAGAAATGGACGCGAGGCCATGAACATCATGTGCCAAGGATACCTTTCTCGTCATTTATATAATGGAGAAGACTACATAACAATGAGCTACATGATATTATTGGAAATCATGTACTGTAACCGGAACCTTTATAAGAGGGAAACCCGTAGAGACGAAAAAAAGTCTCCAGAACGATACGATTTTATGTAAAATCGTCCTGTATACGCCGGAAACCTTCATAACGCGTAAACGGAATGGTTTTTAAAGTACCGGGGGCACGCCGTAGCCTAGTGGTTAAGGCACACAGCTACAAGCCGGAGGGTCGAGGGTTCAAATCCCGTTGGGGTCAGGATTTTTAAACTGACCAAATCCTCTGGCGGCACTATGGTCCTGGTGTCGACTCAGCCTCTAACGGAAATTAGTACCAGACGCTTGTTCTGGGGGTAAAGGCGGCCGTCACGCAGGGCTGACAACCCGGCTGACATAAAGTGCCGATTGTCTAGAAAAAGTGGGAGCCTTAACCTCCTACTACCCCAAGGGCCTCCGGGCCTATTGTGGGATCACTTTACTTTACTTTTAAAGTATCAATAGCTTTTTTACCTCAGTAAGACGGAAAATTATTCTTAAGCACGTTCTAATTACAGTATTAATGACCACACATGAAAATTCTGCATATGACGCTTTCTGCATTATATCGTTTTACCTTCTTGTGTTGCCATTGTATTGCGGGGATACCCTTGCTTATGTGTGACAGCGGGGAATCCCTCGTTCTTCCTTGCCTGTTTACGTTACCTGCGAGGGAGTTGGGAAACTCTTCAGTCTTCCTGTAGTTGAGTTCCTTCTCGCTTTTGTGTAATAAAGTTGTTTTGTATTGGCGTGCAAACTGAACTGTGTTTCATACACTATTTTGTCTGTATTTCAGTCAATACGTCATGTCTTTAAAGCGTGCATGTAAAACTCTTACACTGCGTGAGAAAATTCAAGCTTGTAATTTGGGAACCCTTTATAAGAAGGAAAACTGCCAAGACGGAAATATATTTAAGGAACCGTCATGTTCCTTCATAGACGGGTTTTACTGTATAATAAGAAGAGTTACAGGCTCTTAAAGTGATCCTCATCAAAATAAAACCATGTGACCTGCTCGCTTATCATTGGTTATGAACACCGTCGTACGAATGTAGAAACAATAAGTACTCGAAAAAGTAGTTCCCTTAATTAAATTTAAAACATGTCCATAGAACATATTCTTAAATATACCTAATCAATACGCACAACTTAAAATAGTTTATTATATATGCATGATGCATTTGAATCTTGCTCTAGTCGATTCTGATGCAAGAAAATGGCTGAACGTGTTGAGTCTTCTGTTGCTGTGTCGCCAATTAAATTTTTAAGATACAAATCTGGCAAACCTTTGACTAGTATTAAAAAAACAGTTATTTTAAATGTATTTCACAAGCTCAGTGAAACATCTCACCAGCTTTCTTGTAATCTACCCCATTCAACGATTACATATATTATATACTTCACACTTACTCCTTGTCAATGTGGCATTAATTGTGGCGCGAATGGTGGAAGGATACAATTGGTAAAATTGTAGGCTTTTGCCTAAGGTGTGTAGATTCCTGTTGGGTTTTTCTTTCGGGCTAAAGGGCCGTAGTCTGGTTTTGTTAGAACTCAACGTTTCGTCTACTACTGCGGTAGACATCCTCAGGAGATTCTGCGTGCTGCATGAAGTCCTATCTTCAACTGGCGGCAGCCTCAATGGTTTTAAACAATGGATTTTATTAATATTGATCCTTAAAGAGTTCTTTAAGGAAAATTTATGGACATTCTTCAGCCTCAATGGTTTTAAACAATGGATTTTATTAATATTGATCCTTAAAGAGTTCTTTAAGGAAAATTTATCGACATTCTTCAGCCTCAATGGTTTTAAACAATGGATTTTATTAATATTGATCCTTAAAGAGTTCTTTAAGGAAAATTTATCGACATTCTTCAGCCTCAATGGTTTTAAACAATGGATTTTATTAATATTGATCCTTAAAGAGTTCTTTAAGGAAAATTTATCGACATTCTTCATCCTAGTAATACCTTAGTTGCCTATTAGATGTCTCATTGGGTCTGTATGTTGACCGCATACTATTCATGACATCTTTAGGAAATAAGCGTAACTAAATTAACTTGGTCTAGTAACTCATAACAAAGGAGAGGCTATGCTGCAACTTTGGGCTGTTATGCCATGGTAGATAGAGATAAATATTCATTTTATGATATTGACCGTCCATAGACAGTTAAATGTGGGATACCTCTGTGTCATATGTATGCTGTATTGGTTTTAGGAACGTTGTAATTAATGTAGCAATAGCGTGAAGTGGGTTTGGAACACGGCCAGCTGTTGGACCATATAATTTAGCCTGTTAATCGCTAGATGTCGTGGAAGTAAAAACTAATATCCCTGAATATATAGTTTTCGTGCCAATTAATAACTTAACTAGAAAAGTAACAAATTACATTAATTAACCGATTAGTGTATGATTAATACACGTGCTTTTTTGTTATTAATAATTGATTATTGTTAAACCAGGATACTTTGGGGAAACCACCCAAATACAGGCTTCCCACAAATGCTCTTTCGGATTCCGAACACGTGTAATTTGCGTTTAAATAAACTTACGAAAATGAAACTAGTACTAACGGAAAAATAAACTCAAAAGTATTTGGTTATAGTATCACAGTTGGCAACAATGACGTATAGTTACATGCAACATTGTGTATTAGATTTAGATTAGATTAGATTTATTTAGCCTGGTGGAGTTAATTAATGATCTTGAAATGAATGCAAAAAATAGGAACATTAGAGAATTATATCAGGGAATTAGTATAGAGAAGAAAGGGTTTCAGGCTAGAACAAACATAATTCGAAATGAAAATGGGGATATGATTGCAGATTCTAGGAGTATATTAAATAGATGGAAAAGTTACTTAAATCAGCTATTAAATGTACATACAGAACAGGACATTGAGGAGGATAAGTTACAGACGGCAGTGTTGTATTTATGCTAGTCGCAAAGCCAAGTGCATTAGAGGTTGAAATTGCGATTGAAAAAAAAATTGAAGATGTATTAAAGCATTCCGGTTCAGCACGAGGATCCCAGCAGAATTGATAAAATTAGGGGGAGGAGCAAAAAATTGATAGACAAGATTACGATGGTTTTGCTTAGTATGATTGGGGAAAAGAGCCTCTTCCAGATGAATGGAAGGAAGCAATTATCGTACCAATTTATAAGAAAGGAGATAAAACTGATTGCAATAACTATAGGGGCATCTCATTACTTTCAACTTCGTACAAAATTCTAACAAATAGATTAGTGTAAGCGGACTTTACTCCTAATTTTAACAGATGAGACATTCTAGGAGATCATCAATGGCCGTTAGAAGAAGCAAACAGGGTTCTACAACAGATCAGATTTTTAGTATCAGACAGATTTTAGAAAAGAAATGATGGGAATATAATGGCTACTTTAGCGCTACATCAAATAAGTAGAACTTCAAAAAAACCGGCTATGATTCAATTAAGAGGGAGGGGAAAAGAAGTTATATAGTATCCTGCTGGAGTTCGGAATTCCTAAAAAGTTAGTTAGACTTATACGAATGTGTCTAAATGGCTTCTAAGAGTAGGGTTTGCGTGTAGGCAAACAGTTTTCAGACACTTTTGAAATCCAGAAGGGTTTTTAAAGCCAAGGAGATTGCACTATCTCCTCTACTATTTAATTTTGTACTAGAGCATGCCATTAAAATCTTTAGAGAATGAGGAAGGCTTACAACTGAATGGTATTAATAAGCTGTTAGTTTATGCTGATGATGTAGTATTATTGGCCGATAGCGAGGAGATACTAAAGGCCAACACGCACACACTATTGAGTAACACTAAGAAATTAGGACTGGAAGTAATATCAGTAAAACTAAATATATGGTCACAGGTATAATTCAGTATATAATGGAAATGGACAGCTAATGACAAATGAGGGAATTTTGAGGAAGTGGCTGAATTCAAATACCTAGGAACAATAATCACAAATAGGAATGAGACGCACAAAGAAATTAAACATAGGCTCAATTCTGGAAATGCATGCTATTATGCATTGCAGAGACTTTTGATGTCCCAACTCCTTTCAAAAAACGTTAAGCTGAAATATATAAAACTATTATTCTACCAGTTATATTATATGGGTGCGAAACATGGACTCTTACTTTAAGGGAGGAAAGGAGATTACGAGTATTTGAGAATAAAGTTCTTAGGAAAATTTTTGGACCAAAGAGAGATGAACAGACAGGTGAATGGAGGAGACTACATAACAATGAACTACATGGTCTTTATAGGAAGCCAGATATAATAAGAACAGTAAAGTCTCGTAGACTGCGATGGGCAGGACATGTTGCACGTATGAGGAATGAAAGACGTTTATGGAAGCTTCTTGTAGGAAAGCCAGAGGGAAAACGCCCAGTTGGTAGACCAAGAATGAGGTGGGAGAACAACATTAACTATGATTTGAGGGAAGTAGATTATACAGGGAATGATTGGAAAGCATTAACTCAGGATAGGGATGTATGGAGAGCTTATGTCCGCGCGGCCATGAACCTACGGGTTTGATAGTGCCAGTGAGTAAGTAAGTAAGGAGTTAAGGCCATGTGGCCTTCTCTTCCACTCACCAGGACAAACATATATTACATCACAATATAACAATCTCAATTAACTCTAATATTAAATACTAAGTAAAAATTTGATCAAAAAGATAATATCTAATATATTACGATCTATAATACAACCAGTTAATGTTAGTTAAAATTAAGACTAAAACTAATAATAAAATGTATACAAGCAAGACATATTAAATTGTCCCTGTCTAATGTATATAAAAAAACGAAGGAAAATAATGAGATATAGAAAACTAATTTTACGATTATACAATATTTAAAACAAAACAATTGAAAATATTTGTTATTCTTAATATTAATTTCATAAATAATTAAATTTTATTAATTGTTAACCCTTAAATCCGTAATGTATCCTTTTAGATACATCGGTTGGTTTAATTAATTTAATATTTTAAATAAATCAAAAGAAAATGAACAAAAATAAACCACTTAAATGTGTATCTAATTATACAATATACCTAATAATAACAGTTATACAAGATTACGTTTTCACTGAGGTCCGCCACATTTAAATATCTAAGAGAAGAAATTTGTGTTTTGCCAATTTAAGGGTTAAAAGAATATTATCAGTGAGGTGTATAAGTTAGTTTGTTATTAAATAATTCTTAGTTTATTTTGAAGGATGTTATAGTTTGACAGTCTCGGACAAAGGGCGGAAGGGAATTCCATGTTTTGGTAAGCGAGACCATAAAAGATAATGAATAATATACAGTGTGATGAGGAGGGATATAAAGGACAATGTGCTGATGGGATCGAGTGTCAAGATTATGTGTGTCGGATAGTCTGATTAAGCGGCGTGATAAATAATTAGGCGATGATGTGTGAAGTATTTTATATAGAGAAGAGATAAGGAATGGACAGTTCTACGATCTCTTAGACGAAGCCACGATAATTGTTGAAAGTGAGAAAATGTCTGGTACAGAGGATAGGCTAGAGTTCTGTGTTCTCGATTATCATGTTCATCAATCTATAATTGTTGTTCAACGAGATTTTCGAACAAGATTTGGTGGAGATCCACCCAGTGGTCCTTTAATTCGTAATTTGTATTATGATTTTACGACAAGAGGGTGCATCTGTAGGAGGAAATCTTCTGGACGCCCTGCTGTAAGTGAAGCAACTGTAGACTGCGCGGGTCTTTTAACTCGCGAGTCGTCAACTCAAAGAGTCTTTTTTTTCGTCCACCAATAATGCAAAGATCTCTTCTCCCGTCGTCCGCGCAATTCAAACGCCACTATTACAACTCATGACAATATTTTCAAATGTCCATCGATCCTACTTACTATAGAACGAAAATGACACACGCAATATATATATATATATATATCCATCCATAGTAATTCTGCCCGAAGGCAGGTCTTTCACTGCAATCATAGTATTTTCATGCTATGCTTTGCAACTTTACTAGAGAATTATAGGTAGTTACGTACATAGATTTACTTCTGGTTTAATTGTTTATTCATTATTTTACAAAATACGATATTGGAATGCCGGCACAGTATATGAGTTAGAAAACTATCTACATACGTTTTGTACATACAATTGTTTGAAAGGTTTTAATAATAAATGCACATACTGTAGAGTACAATAGTTTTCGTGAATCAAATGTGCAATTGTACTGTACAGTACTTATGTACTTAAATTATAGTGCAGCGATCACAAGAGTAATACCATGAAGAGAGTTTATGTACACATGGCCTACATAATGCTACTGGGAAACAATTCATTTGAGTAAACCAGAAAAAAAAGTAAAGCACTTGCAGACTCATTAGAGAAAGTGTTCAAATTGGCCACCTCCATTCTCACAACACAGACGACATCGGCGACTGAAGGATTCTCGTACCCCGTTCAAGATACCAGGTGTCTCGCGGATCACATCACATGTTGTGATGATGCGTGCGACTAACAGTTCATCTGTATCAACAGCGGTCGCATACACCAGTGTTTTAAGCTGTCCGCACAAAAATAACCAAGTGGACAGAGATCTGGAGAGCGAGGTGACCACACTACAGCTGAACTACCACTTCTTATATCCAGCGGCCATGATACACTTCATCCAAATAATTTCGCACATTCCGGCAGAAATGGGGAGAAGCCACTCTTCTCTATCCATCCACTCCATTTCCTCCAATTCTCTTGTTCTCATTCCAGTTCTTATTTCTTGCATCCACGAGTTTCGAAGTCTTCTTTACTGTCATACTGTGATAAGAGAAAAAAATGAATATTAGATATCCAATAGTAGATTATAGTATAAAATACAAGCAATTAAATTGGTATGGGCACGTACGACGGATGCAAGAATAGTAATAATAATGTTATAATAAAAGTAATAATAATAATAATAATAATAATAATAATAATAATAATAATATACCTAAAATGTTGATAATAATTTTAATCTTCTTCTTCTACTACAAGATTTAGGCTATGCAGCCTGTTCCGGCGAAGTTAAAAGTGGAGTCCATCTTCTACGTGGTCGGCCAACATCTCTTGTTCCTCTGGGATTATACAGGAAGGTTCTTTTTGGTATTCTTTCGTTGTTCATTCTCATTAAGTGTTCTGTCCATTTCTTATTATTTTTGCTGATTTTATCTTCAATTTTATATATATTTAATTCTTGTCGTATAGTTTCATTCCTTATTCTATCCGCTCTAGTGCATCCTTTCACATTACGTATAAACAGCATTTCTGCAGTTTGTATCCTGCTTTTATCCCTTGGTTTCATTATCCAATTTTCACTTCCATACAATATAACAATAATAATCATCATCTTCATGTAGGAAAACTAGAGAGAAAACGCCCTTTTGGTAGACTAAGAATGAGGTGAGAGAATAACATTAACAATGATTTGAGGGAAGTATATTATACAGGGAATGGTTGGAGAACATTAGCTCAGGATGCAAATATATGGAGAGCTTATGTCCGCGCGGCCATGAATCTACATGTTCGATAGTGCCAATGAGTTAGTAATAATAATAATAATAATAATAATAATTAATAATATATTATTATTATTATTATTATTATTATTATTATTATTTTATTTAGAATGGCGGAGTTAAAACTATTTTAAATATTACTCTCCATTATTTCCTTGTCCACCGCTGTGGTCTCGAGGTAGCGTGCTGCCTTGTCACGCAGCGGGCCCGGGTTCGATCCCCGGTCGGGGCAGTTTTTCTGGGTGAGGATTTTATCGGGGTTTTTCCTCACCTGTAAGACAAATGTCAGGAAAACTTTAAGGCCCAAACGGTCCTCGAAATCATATGGCCATCATCATCATCCTTATCATCATCAACATCCTTCGCCGGTGTGAAAAACAACGGGAAGCTACCACACCTACAATTCCCTAGTAATGAAGATCCTAAGACCTCAAAGTATTGGAGAGCAAGACTGCTAATGACTTCAGTGTTAGATACAGCACATTAGACAACAACAACAATTCGCTAGTAAAGCTGCAAGTATAGCATGAAAATACTATGATTGCAGTGAAGGATCTGCCTTCGGGAAGAATTACTATGGATGGATGGATTATTTCCTTATAAATGATCAGTGCTGCCCATCGGATTTGAACCGGCGGTTCGGTAGGAGGTTGTTATGTTAAGAGGACACCACATGTGTCAAGTTGTAACCTTGTGTGTTTGTTATGAATCAGCTTGAATATGGAAATAAGAGAAACAGGAAATTCAGTCTAATTTCCCACAAGCCCCTCTTCTCTCGCCTCCCACTGTAAATTCAACAACTACACTTACTTTTATTCCATTCTCACATCCCAATTAAATCTACCAGCATCGTTTGTAATATGTTTGTATTTTATTTTATAATGCGTATGATAGTTGCCACATTTCTTTCCTAAATTCGCAAATAAAAGAATACATAATAGCAAGATGGAACAATGTGTGGCTCAATAGTACTACAGGCACATTAACACGGCAGCTGTTCTTTCCGAGAATATAAGACAGAACGAAATGCAAACACATTGTTCCAAATTTCATACTAAGTTTATAAAATACAACGACGTATTATTTCACATTTTGTTCTTTGTGTTTGATTTTATTTTTATTTTTTTGCAAATACAGTAAAATCTGTCTTAGCCGGAACATTTATAAGAAGGAAACCTGTAGAGACGAAACAAATCTCCAGAATGGTACGATTTTATGTGTAAAATCGTCCTGTATAAGCCGAAAACCTTTGTAACGCGGAAACGGAATGGGTTTTAAGTACCAATAGTTAGTTTTTACCTCAGTAAGACGGAAAATTATTCTTAAGGACGTTCTAATTACAGTATTAATGACCACACGTGAGAATTATGCATATGACGCTTTCTGCATTATATCGTTTTACCTTCTTGTGTTGCCATTGTGTCCCGCGCCGTAGCCGAGCGGTTAAGGTAGGAAGCCTTGGTGCAGAGCTACGGGACTTGCACTGGTTCGAGTCTCCATGGGGGAAGAAATTTTCTCATGGCATTTCGGCCAGTATGGGGACCGGTGCCCACCCAGCATCGTGAGGCAATTGGGTAGCTACAATAAGTAGCGGCTCCAGGTTGAGGAACCAGCTATAACGGCTGGGGGACTCGACATGCTAACCACATGTCACCCCTACACTGGCTGTTGATCATCTACCTCTGTGGTTGACACATGTGGATGTGAAGGGCCAGCAGCCGGCTGGTAAAAGGGCAACCGCTGAAAAGTGGAAAGACCCTCAATCGGAATCGGTTTGCCATTGTATTGCGGGGATACCCTTGCTTATGTGTGACAGCGGAGAATCCCTCGCTTTTCCACGCCTGCTTACGTTACCTGCGAGGGAATTGGAAAACTCTTCAGTCTTCCTGTAGTTGAGTACTTTCTCGCTTTTCTGTAATAAAGTTGTATTGGCGTGCAAACTGAGCTGTGTTACATACACTATTTTGTCTGTATTTCAGTCAATGCGTTATGTCTTTAAAGCGTGCATGTAAAACCCTTCCACTGCGTGAGAAAATTCAAGCTTGTAATTTGGGTACCCTTTATAAGAAGTAAAACTGTCAAGACGGAAATATATTTAAGGGACCGTCATGTTCCTTCATAGACAGGTTTTACTGTATTAACATTTTTGTAACAATATTGTATACTAATGACTACCGTAAATAATACTATGAGATTCCGAAGACAGCTTAAAAAATGGCGTATAAATTATTCAAAGTTGCCAGAAAATATAATATGAAAATTCCACTTGAAAATATACAGCAATGGCAATGTGTGGAAAAAATATATAACGGGTCAAAATTGAAATTGATGGAAAAATTATAGAACAAGTGCCTAATTTCTCATACTTAGGAAATGTATTTGCAGAACATAAGAGTGGCATTGATTCAAAATTACAAAAAGTATAATAAAATGAATGGAGTAATAAGAAGACATTTTGGTAAACAGAGAGGACAGATAGAAAACTAAGATTTCATAACATCACATCGAAAGATGCTCGGAAGTGAAATTTGGATTTTAAATAAAATAGCTTCTCATAAACTTAGAGTAAGCCAAATGTACTTCTACGATCAGTGTTAGGAGTTAATAGACTAGAACATCAAAGGAACACTATTATCAGAGCAAAACTTGGAGTACCAAGTTTAGACGAAGAACATACCAACAAGAATGGATAAATCATCTGAGAAGAGTGCAAGGAAACAGACTTCCATAACACTGAGCACCAAAAAAGAAACTTTTTTTTTTGTCTCAGAAAGAAAAATATGTGATTCGGATAGTATTTTTTTTATCTTGGATTCAAATATGATATCGGGTTTTCTCCATCACGCAAGGTTTCCGAGAGATTCCATCCTTTTAGCCGGGATCCAAGCATTTCAGACTGGTTTTTGGATAACTTTAAATCCCGTATGAGATCGGTAAGATCTTCTTGAGTCAATAAATGAGGCTCAGATGAACAGCTTTGTTCAAAAGTTGTATCACCAAAATCTGTTTCTTCTTCTTCCTTACTTCCATCAGAATCTGAGCTCTCTTCATCTAATGTCACATGTTCTGGAGGCTTTGGTATGGGCAATTCTTCGCAGTGTGGAACTGGTCTCATTGCAGATTGCAAGTCAGGGTACACCACTGTATGTTTTGATTTTGACGTAATCCCTTTAATGTTTGTTAAGCAGAAAATAATTATTTAAATCCGTTAATTAAAATTGAAATAAAAAAAACTATGGGTGTAAGTAAGTAAGTAAGTAAGTAAGTGGGTGATGGAGAAATTCCGAATACATATTTGAAAACACGATAAAAAAACTGCATTAAGTAGGTTACAACTATTGGTACTCATGAGACCAAAATCATGTTGACCAGTGTAATTGGCATTCCAACTGGACATAGGAACCAAGGAAGACCAAAACATCGGGTGCAAAGATCAAGACCACCTTCGTTAGGTTTAACGTCACAGGTCACATGACCTAAAACGGATTTGTTTAAGTTGATAAACATTTTATAACTTTGCAAGTTTTCCAAAATGCAACCACTTGGTATTATTTCGGATTTTGTTAATTTTATTTGGCTTTAGGCCTATTTATTTTCTATTGTAGTTTTTTAACATTTGTAACGTTGCAAGTTTTCCAAAATACTAACACGATTTCATTGGTCACAGAAAATTTGACCAAAACTTCCAGAGATTCAGTATCAGAGAGAATGCAAGCTGTAATTGTGATATCAGCAGCTAAAGTGTTGAACATATTATCTTTGATTGTCCTTTGTCTGGAATGAAAGGTTCGATCGCCTTATTCTTCTTATTATTATTCTTCATAATTTGTAGGATTTTTCATCCTGTTTATTTCCAAAATCACTTCTCGGAGGAAGGCGTATTGGATGTGTATTCACTGTCTATCCATCTCTTGGCAGGTCTTCCTCTTGTTCTTTTTCCGTCCATTGGTCTATCTTCTTTAGCTCTTTTTGTAATTCGGTAATCACCTGTTTTCTAAATAACATAGGCCTACCGCATTAATATTCGTACCCATATGAGCATATGTTTAATTTCTTTCTGCACCTCAAAATTCAATTTTTTACACTATGTTTCATGAACCACCCGAAAGTTTATCTCAGAAAAAAATATTGGGACTCATTCTCGGGAGATCCCGGATCCTGATATACATTCTTAGATATTCTTTGCCCATCTCGGAATGTCACCCATTACAGAAAATAACTATACACTTTTTAACGTTTTTGTAAATAAGGTTCATAAAAAACTATAGTACTTACTTACTTACTCACTGGCACTATCGAAGCCTAGGTTCATGATCGCACGGATATAAGCTCTCCATACATCCCTATCCTGAACTAATCCTTTCCAATCATTCCCTGTATAATCTGTTTCCCTCAAATCATAGTTAATGTTGTTCTCCCACCTCATTCTTGGTCTACCAACTGAGCGTTTTCCCTCTGGCTTTCTTACAAGAAGCTTCCATCCACGTCTTTCATTCCCCATACGTGCCACATGTCCTGTCCATCGCAGTCTACTAGACTTAAATGTTTCTTATTATATCTGGCTTCCTATAAAAACCATTTAGTTCATTGTTTGTAAGCCTTCTCCATTCACCTGTCTGTTCATCTCTCTTTGGTCCAAAAATTTTCCTAAGAACTTTATTCTCAAAAACTCGTAATCTCATTTTCTCCCTTAAAGTAAGAGTCCATGTTTCGCACCCGTAATATAATTGGTAGAATAATAGTTTTATATATTTTTGGTTTAACGTTTTTTGAAAGGAGTTGGGACATCTAAAGTCTCTGTAATGCATAATAGCACGCATTTCCAGAATTGAGCCTATGTTTAATTTCTTTGTGCATCTCATTCCTATTTGTGATTATTGTTCCTAGGTAATTGAATTCAGCCACTTCCTCAAAATTTCCCTCATTTGTCATTACTACAGTGTTAGATAAAATTACATATTGTATCACAACTTTGGCACAAACTATAACCCTAATATACCTTAAGTGAATTATGGTTTGTAAATTTCGGATAATAAATAATAATTTTTTTGCGCGATATTGCGTTTTGTCGTGCTTACAGCAATGACGACCATGATTGAAAGTTTCAACTTCCTACATTTCGGGGTTGCCATTCTAAATAACTATACTGTAATATTACATATTAAAAACACGCGTGTGGGAAGTAAAACCACTGCCCTTTATGTATACTACATACAATGTATATACAAAAATATATCCAAAAGGGAGTGTTATATACATTATACGAAACAGATCACTGCATTCTAATTGAATTGAACTTTATTTGAAGCAATAAAAACAATAAATACGACTTGCCGCTATTTTATCACTGATTGGTATCTCGGCCTTCTATAGTTTCAACTAATAACATTGTCCACTCTGTTAACGTTAGTCAGTTGTTTGTAATAAACGCAAATATTTTCAACAAAGATGTTATTATTTTACTATTATTTATTATTTTGAAAACACCATCGCGAAAAAAATAATGTACAACACACGTTTTTTAAGTGTTTTTACAGAATCTCGGATATTAAAAACATCGCTAATGCTCGGTTTTCAAACATTTTCCTCGCTTCTGTAAAAACCACTTCCAATCTCGCATCGTAATGGAAGCTTACTATTATTTCATGTCTTGGTACTTACGGGGTTTTCCTCACCTATAAGACAAATGTCAGGAAGCTTATGGCCCAACGGTCCCCGAAAATCATCCGGCCATCATCATCATCATCATCATCATCACCATCCTTCACCAGTGTGGAAAGCAACGGAAGCTACCACACATATACTTCCCTAGTAAAGCTGCAAGCATAGCATGAAAATACTGTGATTGCAGTGAAAGACCTGCCCTTGGGCAGAATTACTATGGATGGAGGACTTTATAATTGTTGGTTTATTGCTAGAAACTCATAGCTTTCTTCTAACTTATTAAACCAAAAATAAAACACATATTTAATTTATTTAGGTTTAGCAGTAGTATTCTCTACTTATTTACACATACCTGTATCCTGTACAGCCCCTTTCACTTTTCTTAAAACTTAGTTTTTTTTACAGTTGGTCAGTTTTATTTATTTTTATTTATTTCAGGATTGTTTCTGTTATTTACACAGATATCCTCAACCAAAATATACAAATTATTTTTTTCTTCCACACTTCCCGGTCTTGCGTTCTGCTTCTGTTATATTTCTCTTCTTCATGTTGTCTTGAATTCCCTTTATCCACGTTGACTTTGGTTTACCACGTTTCCCTTTTCTATGAGGACGTTCTACAATAGATCATATATTTACAATTATAGAAATTTTACAAAATGTAACGACAAACAACAGGATATGGGACTGATTTTTTACCATTTAGAAAAAGCTTATGATAGTATACCAAGAAAATTATTATGACAAGCATTGGAAAAGCAAAGATTAATGAACAAATTATACATATAATAAAAAATATGGGAAAAACTGCAATTAAACTAGCGTGAAATATTTTCGAAGTCCTATAGAACAACAGTGCGCATGCGCCAGAGTTTATAGAGCCAGCGAGCACTTAAACTAGGGTGAAATATTTTCGAAGTCCTATAGAACAACAGTGCGCATGCGCAAGAGTTTATAGAGCCAGCGATAACCCACAATCGAACCACATATCGATTATCATCCTCGATTACTATCCGTCGCTATGAAATTTAAATGACCAATATTTGCAATAAATCCCCAGATCTATGTTTAAAAAATATATTAATAATATTAAAATTACCAAACGTTTATTAAAAATGGGTGTACACTTACTTATCACTCCCTAACGCTGATCCAACCAGCCATAACCCAAAACAGCGATAGAAAAATCATAGACTAAGTAATATACTCTGTGGAGGAAATAGCAGTTAGCATCGCAATATTGTCTAATATTGTGATTTATAACAATATAGCTGAAAAATCAAGGGCTAGTAGAAGTGCAGTTGAGCCAAAAATATGTACTTTAATAACAGTTTTAATTTTGACTGTAACAATTAGTTTATGTTTTCCCATGATGTTGATGTTTTAATTTGCAAGAGAACAAGTTTTTATCAGTAGGACGTGGCATTTAATGCTATCTTATCATTCGAATTGCGTCTGCAATGAGCTTCAAGTCTTAGTTTGACTGTGTGGTGTGTTGCTGGGCTGCAAATCAATGAAAGGTTTTAACAGATTAATAACTTATTTCTAATGTTTCGAAACACATTTAAGAAATTATCTATTTTATTTTTGAACGATTGGCGGCTCCGTGGCGCAAGCCTCTCACTGCTGGGGTCTTGAGATCGAATCTCGGTCACTCCTTGTGGGTTTCGTGGTGCTTGGACTGGTTTTTCTCGGGATTTTCTCCCGTTTTCCCCTGCCACAATTTCACCCCACCATTTCTTCATACTCAACTCATACATTTCGTTCATCTGTCACTGTGATTGTGCGTCAGGCGTGGTTGGCCGGCACCCTTGTCATTCACAGACCTCTATGTAGGGGCTTCATCTTATCTCATCCATCCACCCGACGCTGAGTTGGACACGAGTTTTGGATATTATTATAATTTTTGGACGATTGTACTTTGTTTTTTTTTTCTTAGTTACCGTTGTTGTTATACATGCTTCGTAAGTTGGTATTACCGCAGATTCTGTGGATGATAAACAAAATAAATCGCGTGTTAGTAAATTCCGAAGGACTGACGGTATTGAGGTTGTTCTGTTGAAAATATTTTTAAAAATTACAGATCTTAATCTAACTTACCTAATAGTCACCGGAAATTACCTTGACTATTTAACTCATGCCACAAATGCTAGTCAATGACCAATCACGTTTCAATGAATGTTGTTTTACAACCAATGACAGTCGTGTTTCACCTCACTCTTTATCGATTTCTCTTTATCAGCTCCTGCTTTCGTGATAAAGAAAGCTCATTTTTAATGTTCTGAACAGGTCAAAGCATTATTTTTCTCCAACAAATACATTTAATATAGCAATTAATGAAAATATTCCATGATTTTACTGAGTTGTTTACTAAAAATATAAATAAGTAACCCGTATGTTGATT